>OZ025254.1:40254736-40281302 GCA_964019135.1 Arenicola marina | reverse complement strand
GGGCAGCAACCAGGACGACTGTTAATCCAGGCATTAATATTTTACCAAGTTATAGATTATTATGACGAAAATTGAAATTTTCAATTTTCGGAATATGTCGGTTGGTCGTGTTTGTGTGTATGTATGTATGTATGTATGTATGTCTGTCCCACTCGAAAACGGAAGTCTCTTTGTGGCCTAACTGCTACATGTATCGTTTCGCAATCTTTAACATCTTATAGGCAGCTAATAGGGCTACAACATTCTCGTCACCCCCCAAAAAACATTCATTTTCACCCCTTTGTGCTGGGGTCATTAATTATAGGGCGCGGACGGCAAAAGTCGGACGACGGTTTGTGGTGAGGTATGTCAGTCAGTGAAATAGGCGCCTGGAGCGATAGACGTAATAAATAAAGCTTTCGTAGCTCGGCGGGCCGACGCCCCCAAGCCGTCACGGTCTGCCTCCACCCAAAAAACATTCTTTTTCACCCCTTTTGTGCTGGTGCCATAAATTATAGGGCGCGGACGGCAAACGGCGGGCGACGATTTGTGGTGAGGTGGGGGTAAGAGGTACCTTATCGCTAATAATATATGTAGCGAACCTATCGGCCATGCATGTTGTCGCCGCACTTTCTGCGTATAAAGTTTCTCATATCGGGTCATCAACAACACTGAGTTATGTATAGTACAAAGTCAGACAAATAAATAAACAAGACCAGGAATTTATATTACCCTTTTTACAGGGTCGCTATGGTGTAAATATTCTTCAGGCGTACTCACACAACCTATTTGGACATAAGGTTTTTCTGTCATGCTGTCCCCATCCCCCTCACACGTCTCCCCATAATGATCCTATCGTGTATCACGTGTCTGTATGACGTATATCGTGTCTCGTATCATGTCTTATCACATCCTCGGCGGGCCGACGCCCTCAAGCCGTCTCAGATTAGGGTTGCCTGCCCGAAGAACACGAGCAGCCAACCGCCCTTCAACACCGGGTGCCAATTGATGCCGGACAGAGCTGACATTTGTGGTGAAAGAGATATACCCCTATTGAGGAAACATTTTAAAACTTGCGACCGGGGGTTGGGGAAGAACGTTCTTTCAAAGAGCGGGTTTGCCGTGAAAAGGGGCTCTGCATGGAACTGCAACATTTTGAGGGTAAAACACCCCTTCCGTGCGGATTTCGGCGGTAAAACGCCTTTTTCGAGCAGATTTTCAGGGTGAAACGCCCCTAAGTGCGGGCGGGTTTCGGAGGTGAAAAAGATAGGGGCTTTACCGCGCGCCACCTCCCCCCCCCCTCCCCCACCCTCCCCCGCTCGTAGTTTGCGATTATCTAGATAACCGACCGATACCCTAATCAACTGCTATTTGCAGTAAATTTATTCCACTCTCCTCATTTGGGTGATTGGCAGATAAGGGCACATTGCGTCGCCTAGAATACACATATCACCTTCAGTCTTGCACAAACATTTCGTCTATTATACCAAATCTTAAGATCATTACAAGGCACTATTTTACAAACTGGCGAATCAATTCTGTCGTGTTCAATCAGCCGCAGGGCGCATATCTGTGTACCGACCGACTCATTGATTTAAATGTTTGGGCCCTGTAGTACAAATAAAATACATAGATACATGGCAAGTGTTCATTGGGTAAATCAATTGGTTCAAATTGAAGATATTTCATTACAGTAACATGTGAATATTTACAGGGTGTATAGGCCAACATACAGCCACACATATCATGAGCTTTTTTTATCGTCAGGCCGTTTTGCGTCACATCTAATGATCGATCGTTCTCGGTACACTTAAGTAACAACTGAGAGGGCGGGTTAGGGGCTTTTACCCCCCCGCCCTCCCTCACACACACACTCGTATACGCACACGTCTGTGGCGCCCTTTAAGCGCCGACACTAATGTACATAGGAGGACATACAAACAAACATACTAAAATAGACTATTGTCAGTTGCAACGCTTTACCATCAATACTGCGCGAGCGGTGGTTCGTCTAACCAAGAAAATGCACGTAGTCGATTTCCCCACTCACTTATGATGGGCAACGGCAACTGACCTATGAAGGTACCGCTCTCTGTAGTGACCGGGTGCCCACGCCAAGCACACTGTCTGAATTCTGCGCAAATGCCTTTTTATCCATGAATGATCCCCACTAAGTGCCGCAAAGATCGCAGCTCTAGCTTGCTTATTTTTGACGTGACGTCATAAGACGTCGCCGACGCTTACCAACACGTAGCAAATTGGCTTCTAATTTGCCAGTTTAATTACTTATTAACTGACAGTGATGGAAACTAATACTAAAGTAAGTGAACACGAAACGAGTACACAATGACGTCGGCTCACTTTAATTACGACGTCATTTTTTACGCACACGTTTAGGGACCGCAAATAAATTTACGAATGGCAGTACTTGTCCCTGGGTATAATGTACAAGGTACAAATAAACCGAAGTCACTATAACGTATAGCCGAGTAATGGCCATTGTAAAACACATCATGATGACGTCATGGCATGACGGCAAAGTCAAAATAATAAGAAGCGAACGTTTTGCCCGACAACCCCAAAATGTTGACCAGCACGGCGGTATGCGCATCAGCCTTTCAGTTATGGATTGACGAAATTACGTTTTCCTTTCCTAGTTATTAGCCGCAAAGATTTCAGGTCTAGCTTGTTTTTCCGATTTTTGACGAATTGTCTAACTTATCCAGAATCTCTATGCTTTATCATTGGGCCACTGTTTCGTCAGTCCTGTTTGTGTGTGTGTTTGTGTGTGTGGGTGTGTGTGTCTGTCTGTGAGCACGATAACTGTCGAACACTTGCAGCTATCGTTGTCAAACTTCGCCAACAGATGCCAGTCTAATCTCAGGTCAAGTTCGTTGCCAGGTGAAATCGGTCAATCGTCAACGTCACGGTGACGTCATACGTCCAAAACACATTTTCCGGTCTAACTCGCTCAGTATTACAGCTAGAAACACGAATAAAAACGCTCTTATCTCCGTTAATATTAAAGCTAAAGGTCTCTGGTAAGTTTCAGAATGTGCTACTAATTAGGGCGCAGTTTTCATGTATTGTCCACTTTTTGATGCGTATACTAATTTTCGAGTAAAATGAGCTGATCAGTTTTGAGGAAAACGCACTAAATGACCTCTGTCAGTGTTTTCGCTTTTTGACCCATTTACCTTTAAGCTATCGCTATGACTTTCCAATATGTCATAGAAATATGAACTGAGATGACTTGTGTTGAATCTTAGAGTGTTCTAATGCGTCACCTGACGTCACGATGACGTCACTTTTGGTACTTACCAAAAATGGGCAAAAAACGGAAAAAAATCATAAAAATAGTAGGTCAGTTGTAGGAAACGAGGTTCCCCTTATAGCTGCAAAGTAAAAACGATACGTTCCTATCTTACTTCCGGTTCCAGGGCCGACGGCATTTCTCTATGGGACTTTTGTGGCGTTTCGACGTTCAAAGGGCCATAACTCGGTTAATAATTGAGCTTGGGAGCCCAGATTTGGCATGAAGCGAGAGAGAGATGGCAAGTTGACCCGCGGAAATCGCGATATAATTGCTCTAGGACGCTTAGTTTGACCGCTAGAGCGCTCGCTAGAGCGCTCGCGAGAGTTGCACCCCCCTTTGGCGAGGTTCCCATTATGAGTGAACGGCGATATCGACCGGCATTCCTTACTCGTCGATGGCCGATAGCGACGCTAGAGAGTCGGGACTGGTTGCAAAAGACACGCTCTTTGACCCAAAGTCGATTTTCGTCATCATCAGTGTCCTCACTGACTTCTTGTTTATAGTTATGCATACAGCAGACAACCGTGGTGAGAGCTGAGTGCATGTCCACTCCAGGCCCGATCAGGCCCGGTTAGACTAGGTCAATCCCAGGTAGTCCCGGACAGACCCTAGACTCAGGTAGACCTTCAGGTCCGGTCAGGTCCGGTCAGGTCCGGTTAAAACCGGGTAGATCCGATCAGATCCGATCAGACCCGGTCAGACCCGGTCAGACCCGGTCAGGCCCGGTCAGGCTCGGATAGACTCGGTCAGGCCCGGTCAGGCCCGGATAGAACCGGTCAGATCCGGTCAGACTCGTTAAGACTCTGCTAGACTCGGACTCACCTGGGTAGATCCGGTCAGACCTTGTCAGATCCGGTCAGACCCGGATAGGCCGGGCTAGACCCGGTCAGACCCGGTCAGTTCCGGACACATCTAGATAGACCCGGTCAGACCCGGTCAGACCCGGTCAGACCCGGTCAGACCCGGTCAGACCCGGTCAGATCCGATCAGATCCGGTTAGACCCGGTCAGACCCGCTCAGATCCGATCAGATCCGGTTAGACCCGGTCAGACCCGCTCAGACTCGGTTAGACCCGGTCAGACCCGGTCAGATCCGGTTAGACCCGGTCAGATCCGGTCAGACCCGGTCAGACCGGTCAGACTCGTTAAGACTCTGCTAGACTCGGACTCACCTGGGTAGATCCGGTCAGACCTTGTCAGATCCGGTCAGACCCGGATAGGCCGGGCTAGACCCGGTCAGACCCGGTCAGTTCCGGACACATCTGGATAGACCCGGTCAGACCCGGTCAGACCCGGTCAGACCCGGTCAGACCCGGTCAAACCCGGTCAGACCCGGTCAGATCCAATCAGATCCGGTTAGACCCGGTCAGACCCGCTCAGATCCGATCAGATCCGGTTAGACCCGGTCAGACCCGCTCAGACTCGGTTAGACCCGGTCAGACCCGGTCAGATCCGGTTAGACCCGGTCAGATCCGGTCAGACCCGGTCAGATCCGGTCAGACCCGGTCAGACCCGGTCAAACCCGGTCAGACCCGGTCAGATCCAATCAGATCCGGTTAGACTCGGTCAGACCCGCTCAGATCCGATCAGATCCGGTTAGACCCGGTCAGACCCGCTCAGACTCGGTTAGACCCGGTCAGACCCGGTCAGATCCGGTTAGACCCTGTCAGATCCGGGTAGACCCGGTCAGGCCCGGATAGACCCAGTCAGACCCAGGTAGAACCGGTCAGGCCCGGGTAGACCCGGTCAGACCCGGATAGACCCAGTCAGACCCGGGTAGACCCGGTCAGGCCCGGGTAGACCCGGTCAGACCCGGGTAGACCCGGTCAGGCCCGGGTAGACCCGGTCAGACCCGGATAGACCCGGTCAGGCCCGGATAGACCCAGTCAAACCCGGGTAGACCCGGTCAGGCCCGGGTAGACCCGGTCAGACCCGGATAGACCCAGTCAGACCCGGGTAGACCCGATCAGGCCCGGGTAGACCCGGTCAGACCCGGATAGACCCAGTCAGACCCGGATAGACCCAGTCAGACCCGAGTAGACCCGGTCAGGCCAGGGTAGACCCGGTCAGGCCCGGGTAGACCCGGTCAGGCCCGGGTAGATCCGGTTAGACCCGGTCAGGCCCGGGTAGACCCGGTCAGGCCCGGATAGACCCGGTCAGACCCGGGTAGACCCGGTCAGGCCCGAGTAGACCCGGTCAGGCCCGAGTAGACCCGGTCAGGCCCGAGTAGAACCGGTCAGGCCCGAGTAGACCCGGTCAGGCCCGGTCAGATCCGGTTAGACTAGGTCAATCCCTAGGTCAATAGAATAAAATATTAACTTGGTAAAATTAATATTTTACCAAGTTATAGATTATTTATAGTTATGCATACAGCAGACAACCGTGGTGAGAGCTGAGTGCATGTCCACTCCAGGCCCGATCAGGCCCGGTTAGACTAGGTCAATCCCAGGTAGTCCCGGACAGACCCTAGAGTCAGGTAGACCTTCAGGTCCGGTCAGGTCCGGTCAGGTCCGGTTAAAACCGGGTAGATCCGATCAGATCCGATCAGACCCGGTCAGACCCGGTCAGACCCGGTCAGGCTCGGTCAGGCTCGGATAGACTCGGTCAGGCCCGGTCAGGCCCGGATAGAACCGGTCAGATCCGGTCAGACTCGTTAAGACTCTGCTAGACTCGGACTCACCTGGGTAGATCCGGTCAGACCTTGTCAGATCCGGTCAGACCCGGATAGGCCGGGCTAGACCCGGTCAGACCCGGTCAGTTCCGGACACATCTAGATAGACCCGGTCAGACCCGGTCAGACCCGGTCAGACCCGGTCAGACCCGGTCAGACCCGGTCAGACCCGGTCAGATCCGATCAGATCCGGTTAGACCCGGTCAGACCCGCTCAGATCCGATCAGATCCGGTTAGACCCGGTCAGACCCGGTCAGATCCGGTTAGACCCGGTCAGATCCGGTCAGACCCGGTCAGACCGGTCAGACTCGTTAAGACTCTGCTAGACTCGGACTCACCTGGGTAGATCCGGTCAGACCTTGTCAGATCCGGTCAGACCTTGTCAGATCCGGTCAGACCCGGATAGGCCGGGCTAGACCCGGTCAGACCCGGTCAGTTCCGGACACATCTGGATAGACCCGGTCAGACCCGGTCAGACCCGGTCAGACCCGGTCAGACCCGGTCAGACCCGGTCAGACCCGGTCAGATCCGATCAGATCCGGTTAGACCCGGTCAGACCCGCTCAGATCCGATCAGATCCGGGTAGACCCGGTCAGGCCCGGATAGACCCAGTCATACCCGGGTAGACCCGGTCAGGCCCGGATAGACCCAGTCATACCCGGGTAGACCCGGTCAGGCCCGGATAGACCCAGTCAGACCCGGGTAGACCCGGTCAGATCCGATCAGATCCGGTTAGACCCGGTCAGGCCCGGATAGACCCAGTCAGACCCGGGTAGACCCGGTCAAACCATGAAGACTAAGCTGCAGATCAACAGGTGATGGGTTCGAACCCTGGTAGGATACCTGCATCTGGGGCGAGTTTCATCCAAACCGATTTCCTTGTCTCGGGATTTGGGGGATATAGGGGTAAAACCCATCTGCATTTTTACCATGAAGAGACTGTGGCAGGGGGGTGGGACGGCTCATGGGCTCAAATGGCCTCCCATCGTTTAGCGAAAGCGAGGCATGTTCATATATACATTTGTGTTTTTTTCTGCTTACTCTGGTGCCGCTTCTACGATGGTTCCTATGGCAGTTTAACGAGAAGGTCGGCACCCAGTGATCGTTGCGATGACTGCGGTAACAAGCCCTCTGTAGCTCTGTAGCTGTAACTCTGCAGCTGTAACAGGCAGGCTGATCCAGTCACAAGCGCTTAAACTACAATAAAAACTGCAAATCCAGCGTCTTTCGCCGACGGACGGATGCCAACCAAGCGCAGGTGGGCAGGCAGGATATTTCCCCGACCATCCACCTTAAATAAAGCTGCTTTCTGCTTCTATGAAAGAACCATTGAAAATAATTTGGACTTACTGGTATATTTCTCTATGGTGGGTCCGGCACTGAGTAATTGTAATTGACTGCATTTATCAAAATATTCCATAACATTTATACATCGATCTACATTGCAATGGAATGGTGAGAAGTTGCTCGACCCCACCCCATAGTTGGGGAACATAGCTATAGGTCTATGCACCATAGTTGGTAAACATAACTGCTAGCCCGGGGGTAGTGGGGGGGGGGGGGGGGGAGGGCAATGTATATGCGATGTCAGGAGGTGTCTTGCAATGAGTCACAGGTATAATATATATTCATAGATTGGTGGAAAATAAAAAGTGTATATGTAATGGACGTCGGCTCCCACACAATATGGAAATAAATTATCTGAGCAATCTGAGTACGAATTGACTGTAAGTTTCACTCCCTTGAACGGACCCTATGGGATGAGCTAACCTGAGGCTGGGGGTGTCTACTGCAGGTAGAGTGAGGCTCCCGCGATTGTATCAAAGATTGTCTAGAGTAAAATCTCCAGCTCGTGAGTTACTCCTATACTATGGCTGAAATGTTACAAACGAGTTGTGGCGCCGCCCTAGCGGTGGGGATGCTACATTCTAGCCTGATAACTGATACGCGCTGGTATCTAGACAATCTTTTATTATATTGCACATTCCGTTTGGAAATTTGAGCATACCCTCAGATTTTCCTACGAAATACATCGCCAAGTGACATTCTGTAGATGCACCGCACCCCGTCCCCCTCGTAAAAGCTGCTTCTGATGTGTGCCCTACCCCCCGGTCGTGAAAAAAATGGGTCGATCCCCCAGTCACACCCTGCCCACCGGTTGCAAGGTTTCAGTCAAACCCCCCTTTCAAATTCCTAGATCCGCCTCTCAAATATATATGCATACATATAATAAATATCATTTTATCTAGAGGTGAACTTGAATATATTTTAGGTGTATAACGATACTCGATTAAATTAATATTTAGTAGTCGGTTTTTAATTTTAGGTACCCAATTACTAGCAGTCATTTTAGAGAATTTGAAGCCAATTTTCGACGGCATTGTCACGGTCGTAGCATGACAGTTGATGCGTGAGTCTTGTTAAATCCTTTTTTTATCTGCCAAAGTGCCAAAATACGTGCAGCAGGTCTCTCGCCCAAGCATGTGACAATCGGCTATTATGATGAATGATGGTGTTAATTGGAGTCATCCCCCATAATTGTAGTCAGTCTAATAATATAATTTAACGTGCTGTGGGAGAGTGTCTACAAGCGGGGAGCGGGTGATGGAAGCACGTGACGCGAGGCCGGCACAGGGGTGCGTAGGGTTTGGGGGGTGGGGGGGTGACGGGATGGGGTGTTAGAGTAGAGAGGGGAGGGTAGGGGTAGGGGTGTGGGTGGGTCAGGGGGATGGAGTGGAGCGGGTGTAGTAGAGTGAGGGGGTGAGAAGGGGGTAGGGGGGATCTGGAGGAGGGGGGAGGTGTGGTGGGGTAATTGGGGTGAGGAGGAAAGGGAGCCACGAGGGGCTGGAGGGGGTGGGTGCGGAGGAGGGGATGGGGGTCAGGAGGAGGGAGTGGAGAGAGAGAGGGGGGGGGGCGCCGGGTTCAGCAGGATGCGGGAGTCGCTGCGGGCTGCGGCGTGTTCCGTAGGAATATTCCATGCGGCAATCATGAGACCTGGCGTGAAGCGGGCCAAAGTTCCCGCCTGTCTGATCCAGACTCCAGTGCTCAATCCGGAGACGTCCAACGCCTAGCGCTGAAAAAATTGCCCCGCAAGGTTAGATAAACAGCGCCAAAACGAGGGATCCCACGTATCCCGAAGGCGTTGGAAGCTCGGATCATCTTCCCTCAGCCCTTGCCCCTACCACTCCCCACTCCCCGCTCCACCCAACCCCCCCTCCCCCCTACCCAATCATCTGTCTGTCCCCAAAAAACTCTATTACAGGAATCCGTTGCGGCCTACGTGATAGGCCTGCACCCCCGCACACTTGGGCGGGGGTGGGGGTAAGCTTCGATGGAGGTAGAGGGGAAAGGATGGCCCTCACCCACCCTCTCCCCTCAGCTCTACCGATGAGCCTGTCTGTCTGTGTGTCTGTCTGTCTACCCGTGTCAGCCGGTGTGACAGACCTGAAACTGGCTCGGCGTGTGGGGTGGGGGGAAGGGGGGCGGGGGGTCACTGGTGTAGACTGGTGTAGACTGGTGTAGATAGGTGTGGACTGGTGTAGACTGGTGTGGACTGGTGTAGACTGGTGTGGACTGGTGTAGACTGGTGTAGATAGGTGTGAACTGGTGTAGACTGGTGTAGGTAGGTGTGGACTGGTGTAGACTGGTGTAGATAGGTGTGGACTGGTGTAGACTGGTGTGGACTGGTGTAGACTGGTGTGGACTGGTGTAGACTGGTGTAGATAGGTGTGAACTGGTGTAGACTGGTGTAGGTAGGTGTGGACTGGTGTAGACTGGTGTAGATAGGTGTGGACTGGTGTAGACTGGTGTAGATAGGTGTGGACTGGTGTAGACTGGTGTGGACTGGTGTAGACTGGTGTGGACTGGTGTAGACTGGTGTAGATAGGTGTGAACTGGTGTAGACTGGTGTAGGTAGGTGTGGACTGGTGTAGACTGGTGTAGATAGGTGTGGACTGGTGTAGACTGGTGTGGACTGGTGTAGACTGGTGTGGACTGGTGTAGACTGGTGTAGATAGGTGTGAACTGGTGTAGACTGGTGTAGGTAGGTGTGGACTGGTGTAGACTGGTGTAGATAGGTGTGGACTGGTGTAGACTGGTGTAGATAGGTGTGAACTGGTAAAGAATGGTGTAGATTGGCGTAAGCTGGTGCATAATGATGTAAACTGGTGTATCCTGGTATAGACTGGTGCAAACCAGCGTATACATGTGTGAACTGGTGCAGACCAGCGTAGACTGGTGCAGACCAGCGTAGACTGGCGCAGATTGCTGTAGATTGGTGCAGATTTGTGTAAACTGGAGTAGACTGATAAAGACAGGGAAAGCCTGGAATGTGCTTGCACAGACTAGTAAATGATGTTTAAAGGTGAATGTTACTGTGGACACACCCTTCTCGTTCAACTGTGGACCAGCTAATATTGTTGCAGACTGATGTTGATTGACGAGTCTGGTCTATTAATGGGGATACAATCTGCACCATGGGCCAGAGTGAACGCCAATACATCCCGTCAGTAATCCATCTTCCACAGACAGAAGATAGTCAAACCCTGGCGGACAAAACAACAGGTGGACAGGCATCAATTAATGGGTTTTTTCTTGACTTGGTGTGCACGACGGATCTCTACCACATACCGGACTCTGGATACACCGCGAACAATCCCCCTGGATCCACGTCATGGGATCAGTTATATAACTGGTGTGCTTACATCATGCTGAGTGTTTGACAGAGAGAGAGGGGGGGGGGGAGGGGGGGGGGCAAATATACCTTTTCCTAATATCCGCGATTGGCATCCAGGAGTTTTTGGAGATTCGCGATCAGCCGTTGGTAATGTTGGGGGATCCGTACAATTCCTTGTTCAACGCGATAACCCTTTTCCTCTTTACCGTGATTCCTTATTATAGGAATTCCTCGATATTCGCGATATCGCCTTCAACGTGTTTTTCTCACGCCCGGTCTTTCTTCAGCAGTCCTCATCTTGGAGACTCGATATTACTCTCCATAATTTTTGGGCATTCGCGATTTAGAGGGGGTACCCCCTAGCGATTCAGAGGGGGTACCCCCCTAGCGCTTCAGAGGGGGTACACCCCCTAGCGATTCAGAGGGGGTACACCCCCTAGCGATTCAGAGGGGGTGCCCCCCCCCCCCATGATACTATCTAGCGTACCCCTGAAGCCCGAGCAACCAGACAATGTATAGTGGCATATAAAGTCAGAAAACATGCTGCCATTGATATGTTTACCATGGAGTTATATTCACGAACACATTACTTGACATTAAAAACATAAAATCTATTAGTAATTCTAGAGACGTATTTACATCACTTGGCAGTAAAAGCGCTAACGTTATTGTAATAGTATTTGCCAAGTTTGCCAGCGGCAATTATGAGCCACCCAGCGTTATGAAGCAGAAGGAGCGTGTCGGCACATAGCACTCGCCTCGTGTCCTGGGCTATCAGGTTGACAGCTAATGGCCGCCACTGACAGCTTTATGGGGTGTGGAGGTGTCCGCAACGATGGTCGTTAAAGGATGCCAATTCGTCGGCGAGCTGTTAAAGGTAATTGGCCGTAGTACGTTGCGGTTGCTTGGTCTACAGACAGAATCAGATATGCTTCGCTGGCGGGTATCTTTACACTCAAGGGATAATTGATAATTAGGATTGACTGCCTGGAGGGGTATCCGTGTTAACAGGATATTTGGGATTGCGTCTGACACCAGCGACGAACAAAGTCTTAACGTGGTTTTACGATCGGGGTTTTCGATGGGGTCACGCTGTGGCCTAGTTGGTAGAGTGTTAGGCTCGTGTCCGATTGTGACAGCATTTGAAGTCAACCGGTATAGTTAACCGTAGATAGCATACCGTCTAATTGGCCTTAAATTCCAGCTCCAAGTACAAAGATACTTTAAAGACATGAATCCAAATCATACATTGCGCCATCGAAATAGAATCCGATATCCGTTAAATTTATTCTGAAGCAGTATCACAAATATTTGCCGTTATCCCATAGCATGCGCTACTACATCAAGGAATATACAGAGACGATCATTCGACGTTGATGTAGAGAGGGCTGTCATAGAGGGCTGTCATAGTATTTCTTTTGGTAATAAATACGTTAGATAATATCTTAAAATAGAATACTACTTTACATATTACAATTTCGATATATGAAACACGTACTGGTTGCATCCTTTCATAAAGATACATAATTAGGGCCCCTGAGGGGGGTAGCCATGTCGCGTGTCGATTTTAAGAAAAGGTCCATGTCGCGTGTCGATTTTAAGAAAAGTTCTATGTCGCGTGTCGCTAAGTCTTATGTCGCATGTCGATTCTAAGACAACCCCAATGTCGCGTTGTCGATTTTAAAAATCGCCGTGTCGCCGTGTCGAAAAAGCCCCTCTCTCTGGGGCCCTATAATTCATAGATACACATTTCCCCTGCCTATAATTAGCCTGATCAACAATTAAACCGGGAACCTGCATCTTGGTCGCTTGGTGCGAATAGTGCAGATTGTTTGGCCAGATTTCGTGATTTTTTTACGAATTAATTTACCGAAAGCCTTTAGGCTCCGCTATTTCAAGGCCTAGCGTTCGGCTATTGTCGAGTGGCCTCCAATAGGCGAGTCCAATAGGCCGGTCCCTGGTTTGAGCCTCACCTCTGCAAATATCTAAGTCTAAGGTCTTTCTTCGCAAAGAGTACAGGGTTACTAACGTATATAATATATATATATATATATGGCTCGACTCTACCTTGATCTTCCAATTGTCACGATATGACCTAGATATGTCAAAGCATCCTACTTAAACCAACGAACCAACCCTTGTCTTATCGGGGTTGTATCGCTATCAGCGTATCCCATAGGATGTGCTACTGCAGTCCCTGGACCTCTGATACACTTTACTGAATACCATAGACTGCATACCATAATAGTACGCTGGTTTAATTGGGTTATTTAATTAAACACACAGAGATATATTTAAATATGTATTTAATATTTATTTGATTTTATTCCTGGGGTTTATGAACTATTAACTGCGCTCGCCCTCTCTGCCCCCCCCCCCACCCCCCTGTGTTTTTTGTGTGTAGAAGGCAGGTTTCCCGGATTAGCAAGACACCAAAAAACTACAATTATCCGGAGGATTTGGGCTCTGTTTACAAGTTTGTGTTTTCCATTCTGGTCCAGCCAACGCGTTTCATGCGAAATTATCTTGAATACACAGAAGGAATGCCCGTAAGAAGGAAGGACAAACAGTTGATCGACCTGTGATTCACACGTCGAGTGCCCTGTGTATAGGACCGCGAAACATGAGATTAATACAGCGTTTTGCATATCCCGTGGCGACAGCAGGAACGCAGCAAATGTGGAACGCACCATGGTTGAAAGATATTACACAACAAAACTTGAACATCACAATGGACTGAATGTCGTACACTGTTTTTGTCAATGTTACCTTCACTCCAGTGCAGTGACATTTCATGCAACATTGTCTCTGATACTTTCCTTTGTGTGGATAGAAAGACCTGCAACTCGGCGTTTAAAAAGACAAATGATTTTTGAACAAACCATTTAGTGTGCATAGAGGCAACACGAGATTGGGGGAGTGGGTGCACCGGTTGGATGCTACGGGTTGCTGGCGGGCGGTGCAGGAACATGGCTTCTGGGTGATAGGACATGTGTGTCCTGTATAAACAGAAGGCGTTTGGTGGTGAGTTGGTGGGTGGTGGGGGTCAAGGTGGTGGTTAAGGTGTTGGTTAGGGTAGCCCAGGGAGTCGTGGTGTGGAGTTACCCCCAGGGTGAAGGGATTCACGTAAAAAGGTCATCGTATGGATGCACGGTATCCAGAGGCCTACGTGGGCTATCTCACGGCAGGTTAGGACCTAGGTCGATAGAGGGCGCTATCCAGGTATTGGTGGAGACTGCATGAATCCCTGCAGGGGGCTGTATCTTCACTGTGTCTTATCGAAGGCGGGTGTGGTGGGAAAGATGGGTGTCTGGCAAGGTAGGAGGGGGAGGAGGGGGGTGGGGGGGTAGACACCGCCGCCTCCGACGGCAGCAGATGTCTCTGTACTTGCTGATGCCAGTCCATCTTTACCTGGTACAGCCCCCACGGTAACGATAATGTCAGAGTTTAACTCAGCCGCGCAAAACTGTCCCTTCGTCACCTGAAAATAAAAAAAAATGGCGATGACAGTTGTACCGAGAAACACGCAGAGCAGAACAAACGATCCGGCCGAAAAGGTCACGATTTTAGCCATTCATTTGTAAAGGGAGCGTTAACGAATATATGTATATATAGTTAACATCAGACCAGCTGCTCATTTACGGTTATTTTTTTACATCTGGCGTAATAAACATGTACCGAGCCTTGTTTCTCGTCTCATCACAGTAACATTGCTAACATGTGTTACGTCGTGTCTTCCCTTCACAGGAGGTCGATGTGGCACGGAAATTGCTTTCGCTGGCTGTGCTCTGTTTGCTCGAAGCTGGCAGCATTATATTTCCAAGTAAGAGATTGAGACGAACACACATCGTCCCTCCGCCAGTTGGGTTAAAGTAAATAACCATGAGGAGGGAAGCACTTTTATTACTCTCGGTCTGTTCTGCATTATCTCTTCAGTTCCTTTTTACATTAACTTAATGCCTCTTATCGTCTTGGGCCTAGTCATATCTCCCACATTTATCACGCGTGATTAATCGCTGATTGGTATCGACGTGCGAATATCGAATTATCGAATTTCTTTTTGCAATGCTGGTCCGATAAAGATGTTTATTTATTCTTCGGGGTAAAAAAAACCCCAAAAAATTAGGTAATGGAAAAACGATGACGATTACTAACACACACGAACGGTTTTCCCGGCACAGACAGGCCCCAAGCAATTCCCGCAGACGGCTTAGCAATTTTGGAGATCCGCAGAAACAACTTCCTTTCCGCAGAGACCAGGGAATTTCTGCGTATGTCTGTGGGCATGTCTGTGCGTATGTCTGTGCGTATGTCTGTGGTCATGTCTGTGCGTATGTCTGTAAGCATGTCTGTGCGTATGTCTGTGGGTATGCCTGTGCGTATGGCTGTGCGTATGTCTGTGGGCATGTCTGTGCTTATGTCTGTGCTTATGTCCGTGCGTATGTCCGTGTTTATGTCTGTGGGCATGTCTGTGCGTATGTCTGTGCGTATGTCTGTGCGTATGTCCGTGCTTATGTCTGTGCGTATGTCTGTGGGCATGTCTGTGCTTATGTCTGTGGGCATGTCTGTGCTTATGTCTGTGCTTATGTTTGTGCGTATGTCTGTGGGCATGTCTGTGCGTATGTCTGTGCGTATGTCTGTGCCTATGTCTGTGCTTATGTCTGTGCGTATGTCTGTGGGCATGTCTGTGCTTATGTCTGTGGGCATGTCTGTGCTTATGTCTGTGCTTATGTCCGTGCGTATGTCCGTGAGCATGTCTGTGCGTATGTTCGTGCGTATGTCCGTGCTTATGTCTGTGCGTATGTCTGTGGGCATGTCTGTGCTTATGTCTGTGGGCATGTCTGTGCGTATGTCTGTGCTTATGTCTGTGCGTATGTCTGTGGGCATGTCTGTGCGTATGTCTGTGCGTATGTCTGTGCTTATGTCTGTGCTTATGTCCGTGCGTATGTCCGTGAGCATGTCTGTGCGTATGTTCGTGCGTATGTCCGTGCTTATGTCTGTGGGCATGTCTGTGCTTATGTCTGTGCGTATGTCCGTGCTTATATCTGTGCTTATGTCTGTGCCTATATCTGTGCTTATGTCTGTGCTTATGTCTGTGCTTATGTTTGTGCGTATGTCTGTGAGCATGTCTGTGCGTATGTCTGTGCGTATGTCTGTGCGTATGTCCGTGCTTATGTCTGTGCTTATGTCTGTGCTTATGTCTGTGCTTATGTCTGTGCTTATGTCTGTGCGTATGTCTGTGGGCATGTCTGTGCTTATGTCTGTGGGCATGTCTGTGCTTATGTCTGTGCTTATGTCCGTGCGTATGTCCGTGAGCATGTCTGTGCGTATGTTCGTGCGTATGTCCGTGCTTATGTCTGTGCGTATGTCTGTGGGCATGTCTGTGCTTATGTCTGTGGGCATGTCTGTGCGTATGTCTGTGCTTATGTCTGTGCGTATGTCTGTGGGCATGTCTGTGCGTATGTCTGTGCGTATGTCTGTGCTTATGTCTGTGCTTATGTCCGTGCGTATGTCCGTGAGCATGTCTGTGCGTATGTTCGTGCGTATGTCCGTGCTTATGTCTGTGGGCATGTCTGTGCTTATGTCTGTGCGTATGTCCGTGCTTATATCTGTGCTTATGTCTGTGCCTATATCTGTGCTTATGTCTGTGCTTATGTCTGTGCTTATGTTTGTGCGTATGTCTGTGAGCATGTCTGTGCGTATGTCTGTGCGTATGTCTGTGCGTATGTCCGTGCTTATGTCTGTGCTTATGTCTGTGCTTATGTCTGTGCTTATGTCTGTGCTTATGTTTGTGCGTATGTCTGTGGGCATGTCTGTGCGTATGTCTGTGCGTATGTCTGTGGTCATGTCCGTGCTTATGTCTGTGCGTATGTCTGTGCTTATGTCTGTGCTTATGTTTGTGCGTATGTCTGTGAGCATGTCTGTGCGTATGTCTGTGCGTATGTCTGTGGTCATGTCCGTGCTTATGTCTGTGAGCATGTCTGTGCGTATGTCTGTGCGTATGTCCGTGCTTATGTCTGTGCGTATGTCCGTGCTTATGTCTGTGGGCATGTCTGTGCTTATGTCCGTGCTTATGTCTGTGCTTATGTATGTGCGTATGTCTGTGGGCATGTCTGTGCTTATGTCCGTGCTTATGTCTGTGCTTATGTATGTGCGTATGTCTGTGCGTATGTCTGTGCTTATGTCCGTGGACATGTCTGTGCGTATGTCTGTGGGCATGTCCGTGCTTATGTCTGTGCTTATGTCTGTGCGTATGTCTGTGCTTATGTCTGTGCGTATGTCTGTGGATAAACCATGCCCCAGATTATGTGCGGGAACCAAGTTGGCCCTGAAAGTGCATACCAATTTAAATCCCTCAAACAAAGACCGGACCCAGGAATTTAATGGGGAATAGTGGACCGGGGTTCAATTTTAATGATAAGCTCTCCGACGAAACAGTGAAGGGGGTAGGGGTTAATATCCATATTGTCCATATTGTAATATCCAACATATTCCTTAATATTGTCATTAAGTTAAGGCCGGAGGGGTTACGAGCATAATGACCCAGTGTCGAGCTTACTATGGCCGATTAGTGTTGAAATTCATAGCACAGCCCGAGGAGAGGGCGTGGTGGAAACCCATTTGACGAACCCAGTGGGCATGGTTCAAAGTCGAAAACCGATGGAAAACGCCTAACAGTCTGTACACTCAAGCTTGAAGTGAGTGACTCTCCCTTTCAGACAGTTGGAAACAGCGTCAGTGTCTTTAGATAAAATCTAAAGTTTAAACATTATATCTTGCTATAATTCAAAGCGTTATTTCAGCGGTATGTTTGGCGATATATCTTTTTATATAATTAATGGAACATTTTGATGTTGTTTTGTTGCTAGTTCATCATGCGAACGATTTCGAAGTGTCATTTTGCGGATATATATATATATGTTACACGTATATCTACGTTAGATTTATGTCCACGAACGCGTAGTCACATACGCTTATGTTTTGTCTTGGTCTTTCTATATTTGTCTAGCTCGGTAGTGTCCTTGATGGCTGGCGCTGATAAGCACATGATGGGTTAGGCGCCAGGCGGCGCTATTTTGCACACTTTTCAGTATTCATTGCCACAAAACCATGACATCGAAGACTTATGATTTTTGATGAGAGAGGTATCTAGCATTTTCAAACAGATCTAATAAGAATCTTTCCCATGCCAATATATCTGTGCTGGGACACATATTGCATATGGCCCAGCGGACGGGCGGCCTGGGCTGGGCTGGGCTGGGCTGGGCTGGGCTGGGCTGGGCTGGGCTGGGCTGGGCTGGGCTGGGCTGGGCTGGGCTGGGCTGGGCTGGGCTGGGCTGGGCTGGGCTGGGCTGGGCTGGGCTGGGCTGGGCTGGGCTGGGCTGGGCTGGGCTGGGCTGGGCTGGGCTGGGCTGGGCTGGGCTGGGCTGGGCTGGGCTGGCACGCCCTGATAGTCTTTTACCATATGGCATTTTCCTTACCTCACACCACAGGCCTGAGGCCTGATATCGGGACAGCTGTTTACTAAAAGTGTTTTGGGGTTTGGTTTTGTGCAATATATATTCTCTGTTTTTTTTGTCCGCTGGGGATGGTGTGATATTTCGGAGCTTTCCAGTCAAAAGGCAGACCCACCAGTGTCACTCGATTCGACCTACAGACAACAGTTGCACGTGCGCTATCGTTTATAACTTCCTGCCCTCCCGGTCCCTCCCCACCCGCGATGCCCCCTCCCCTTCCTCCCCCTCCCTACCCCCCCCCCCCCCCCGGCCTGCTCCTCTGTCCCCCTCCACCACCCCTCCCATCCACTGTCCCTCAGCATGCATCAGCCATCCCCTGTTTACCCACTTCCTACCCCAACCCACCGACCCCTCACCCGGTGTTCCCACCCGCCCCACCCTCCCCCGGTGATCCCGCCTCCCCCCCCCCCCCCCGCCATGTGCAATATGATGGTCGAGGACGTTTTCCAGCGGCCTGTGCAATGGGAAACTTGGCGGCGTAGGGCAGGGAGTGGGCAGGGTGGGGCAGAGAGTAGGCAGGGTGGGGCAGAGAGTAGGCAGGGCGGGGCAGAGAGTAGGCAGGGCGGGGCAGAGAGTAGGCCTAGCTGGTAGTTCTCCCTATGTGTCACTCTCTCCCTTCCTGCCGTACGCCGACAACAGGTTGGCCTTCGGAGAATTATATCGGGATCGACATCCATGGAAACGCCACTCCGGCACATCACTGCGGAGGCAGCCAGGTTGTCTAGTGGTTAACGTTTTGACCTTGTCGGGTGACCTTGACATGGGTTTTCAAGTACGTCTGTATCAACAGGTCGCGGGTTCGAATCGCAGCGATGTATGTATATATATAACAGTTATATTTTATATCGTAACCGTTCCAGCTAAAAGATCATTCATAAATAAAATCCTAAAATACTATATGAAAGTTATATGAAATGCAGAGGCGGATCCGGGGGGAGGGGGGGTATATATATGTATACACGTATATGCATATGTAGAATTGTACGGGTGGTGCATCCCCAAAAATTGACGACCGTGTGTGTGTGTGGGGTGGGGTGGGGGGGCTCAGATGGGCATTCTTCCTCAAAAGGGGGGGGGGGGTCGCCTTGGCCACATGGCCTAAACGGTATTCTTTCTCACCCCCCCCCCCCCCCACGCCCGCCTCGCCCCGGATCTGTCTCTGCATTTCATGTACATTTATATTTTAGGATGTGCGTTATATATGTATGATCTTTTATCTGGAACGGTGACGATATCAAATAGAGTAGATCTAATATTGCAGTCAACATTGCAGTTGCTTTCCTTTATAGACAACAACCGTAAATTTGTTACGGTGAAATGTGTACCGCATCCCCCTGCTTTAGAGAGACAGGCACTCCCAGAATCGAACCCAAGACTGGGAACTCTGTTGGAGCATAAGAAGCCTATTCGAGACATACAAATGGTAAACACGGCTAGGTTGTAGGAAATAAAATTATTTCTTTCGATGTTTGGTTTATTAAATATATGCAAGATAATGTTTGATGCAATTTTTCTGCAAAGTTGTGTTTTGTTTTAGGGATAATTGTACTGTGCTTTTGTCTGGTGTCATGATAATGTTTGCCTAGCACACGGGATAGGTGAAAAGTGTTCACAAAGTATACAGGGAGATAATTATGCATTAACAATAAAACGTTAACGCCTTGTACTTAGGTACAAATACCTAAATATCTCAGGGGCGGATCCAGAATATTTGGCTAGGGCGGGCCGGTTTCAGGGTCGGATCCACATATGCTGGATAGCGGGGGCCCGATTCTGCTTTTCATATGTTGAATGGTATAAATTTTGGCCCTAAAAGGGGGGCCGGGGCCGAGTCGCCCCCCCCCCCTCCCCCCCTTTGGAGCCGCCCCTGCATCTTCCATTTAAAGGAGATCGAATTGTTTACAAGGTTCCGGAATGTTAGATAGGGTTGTACATATAGAAGTTCTGGACATGTTTTCCCATTTTTTATTAGAGAGATATTTTATATTTACCAAACTGTTAATGCCCCCTGCACTTAACGCATAGGACAATTGTGGATACATATAATGGGATACCCGCCTTCGGTTCGGCTGGGTCAGCTATGCGCGCGGACGCCACTTATGTCACGTAGGACGCTTCGTACCCAAGTGACCTGGTAACCGCGCGAGGAGAAGGGGGGGGGGGGAGGGGGGGCGGACGGGGGGTTGGGCGTGGAACTTTGCGGTCGTTGACCTTCAAGCCGCCATCCCCACCGCCACCGCCTCCCCGCCGCCCCCGCCACCACCCCTACCCCCGCCACCCCCACCCTAACCGCCACCACCAATCACCAATGGTGGTGCGGGCTCTTCCCACCCAATCAATAATAAACAAATCGAAGAGGCGGACCAAAAAAGTTAGGGTCTGGGGGCTGGTGGAGATGAGGGGTAGGGGGGGGGGGTAGGAGTGGGGGGGGGGGGTCCAGAGGCAGACGTCACGCGGTGTAATTATACATACGGCAGGAGGGAGGGAGGGAGGGAGAGAGGGAGGGAAGGGGGGAACGGTAGATGAATGGAGGGATGAAAACAACAGCCGACCACAGACGAGCAGTTATGGAGCTGAGCGGGGGAAAAAGGCAAAGCCGCAGTCAGGCTGAGCAGACGGATCCAGCCTCCCGGGTCATCCAGTGCAGTGCGCGCATCCAAAGCTGCAGCCAAGCGATGGAGAGTGGCTCCATCTGGTGGCCCTCTTTGTCACTTTGCAACATTCCATAGGCCTACCAAACGAAGAAATTGCAGATCGATGTTAGTTCTCGCAGAGAGAACAAAAAAAATCGATAAAAACTGCACAGTTCTGTACATATGAGGCTAGATAAAAAAAACTCGATGAAAATGATTTGAAGAATAACGTCAATAATTCTTGTGTTCATTTCATCTTGATTACGTACTAAATGTCGTCTGCGTGAGTTCAGCCGGCCAGCAGAGGAAGCTCGTTCCTCACAACGCCCTCTGCTGGGAGATCGGCAGCCCTCCGTCCCGGAGCCCGCACGACTTATCTCCATAGTGATGTAGTCTAATATTTAGATAAGCTTTTAAGAAATAAAATGAAATAATGGTGCTTTAGGCCTCAAAATCCAGGCGTCTAGTAGGAATGAAATTGCCACATTTACCAATATATGTATATGTTCAATAATGATGCCAAGATGACCTAATCATACTGTTAAGTTAAGGGATTGGCCATGTAATTGTTTCCTCTATCATTACGATCGCTTGGTTAGCTGGCATCCATCCTTCTGCGTAAAACGATGGATTTATAGCTTACATCTTGTCATTTAAATATTTTGGTGAGTCTCAGTGTCTGATGCTTCAGGCGTAATCTCTCAAACCAGAGCTCGTCGTGGTAGACCATCCTATCTCGCATGAATCGTGCCACGCCCCCCACCCCCACCCCACACCCACACACACACCCACCCACATCCCTCTTATGGCTAACCAAATCTGATGCCCATACCGCAATGTTACGTTTGCAAACTTCCTTAATCCATAGCTTTGGCCCGTCCAGTCGGTCCAGTCTGCCTTTTGCAGGCGTTAAAAAGTGGCCCATAGAACACATATCCTGTGGGATGCGTCCATCCTGCATCAGATCCGCGTGCACAACCCCCACGCGAACATGCCAGTGAACACGTCTGTTTGGTAAAGGCCATAAATATTGGTAGTCTGGCAGCACATTTATTACCTTGTTTTCCAAGAACAGGTGAGACTGGCGAGACACGCGGTGCAAAAGACTGCACGTTACCGCGGAAATAAACACTAGAGACGCCTCTGTGAGCGGCAGCTACATGTGGAGTCTGATCATAGGCATAAATGTCATTTAAAATCACTGGATGGCGAGTTGATCACTGATTGGAGAGAACAGTTAACTCGCCGGGTAGAACTTATCAGGGATATCAGAACTAATCAGGTATCCGAACTAACATATTGTATGTTAGGGATCAGGGATCAAAATCAATACATCATGAATCAGGGATCAGGCCGGGATCAGAACTGATAGATCATGAATCAGAGATCAGGGATAAGAACTGATAGATCATGAATCAGGGATAAGAACTTATATATCATGCATCAGGGATAAGAATTTATATATCATGAATCATATATGGATTCTTAATGATAGATCATTAATCAGGAATCAGAATCAAAACTTGAGTGAAGGTAAAGAAATGAAAAACCTGCACTTCAAATCCGTCCACTGAACCGAAATTCTCTGTTGCTCCACCGGGATTCGTTGAAAGAGCAGACACTTGTTTATAAGAAGCAGTATGGCTGAAAGGGGGGAAAATCCCATACAATTCGTGGCTTATAATATGGAGTGTGGTGCATAATGGGAAGTGTTTAATGTGGAGTGCAGTGCATAATGGGAAGTGTTTAATGTGGAGTGCAGTGCATAATGGGAAGTGTTTAATGTGGAGTGCAGTGCATAATGGGAAGTGTTTAATGTGGAGTGCAGTGCATAATGGGAAGTGTTTAATGTGGAGTGCAGTGCATAATGGGAAGTGTTTAATGTGGAGTGCAGTGCATAATGGGAAGTGTTTAATGTGGAGTGCAGTGCATAAAGGGAAGTGTTTAATGTGGAGTGCAGTGCATAATGGGAAGTGTTTAATGTGGAGTGCAGTGCATAATGGGAAGTGTTTAATGTGGAGTGCAGTGCATAATGGGAAGTGTTTAATGTGGAGTGCAGTGCATAATGGGAAGTGTATAATGTGGAGTGCAGTGCATAATGGGAAGTGTATAATGTGGAGTGCAGTGCATAATGAGAAGTGTAATCTCCAGCATGAAGTGTGACATTTACGGCGGTGCGTGCTTTAGAATGAGAGGTTCCCTTATGATGTGAAGTGTCTCTGTGAGGAGTATAGCACGCACTGCTTACCTACACAGGACTCGCCCTGACCAGCTGACGACCATCATCACGTTATCTCAACAATACTGGATAGTGGCGCGTCTCACCGCTCGGGGGCAGCACAGCTCGGGGCTATATGATCACGTTGTGTGGATGGATGCGCTGGACGTATACACTAGGTGGCGCTTCTCACGCCGGCAGCCCCCGGGGCGGAATGCACGTGACTTGAGAGTGAAAGATGTCACTGTAGGTTAGTTGTATATTCAGGACGCTTTAACCGCTTTTGGTCATATTACGTCAACGAAGAGAAGGATGGGACAGTGGAGCCATGTCCCCGAGGGTAACCCCCTACTCTTTGCGAAGAATGACATGGGATCTTTATCCTGCGACCACACAGACATGACTACAGCCGGGCTCGAAGCATCGATCCACGTGCCGCTAGGCTCTCATGTTGCCAGAGCACTCAATGCGAGCGCTCAAACCCACTGAGCTATCGAGGCGCCCCGGTAAAAACGAAATATACAAAATATACAACATAATTCAAGAGATTATCGTTTTTCCTCATAGTTCACTTGTCAAGGTCAGGACGTTCGACCCCTAGCGGCAGAAAATCACAAGGCACGGAGAGTGAAATCTGAAGGCGGGAGGGGCTTTAGCCACGTGCATGGTCACAGCGTCGGAACCCTAGCGACCTCTTCATCAACAAACTACAATACCGTGTCAGAAAGTACAAACCAACAGCAGGGTAATGGATACTTCCTTGTGGCCCGTAAACAACCCCCACCCCCTCTCTCTGCCTTACAGACCCACCAGCATACATCCTGGTGGTCTAAATATAACATATTTATATCATGATATTGTAATATCAGCAGAGCAAATTGGGCTAAACTTCCTTTGTCACCCGGGACTATATCCCATGCGGAAAGCCGGCTGCATGGTAAAGATATGATCAGTGCTACAGATAAAGAACTTAGTTGTATCATACATTTAGACTACAGTCTGTATAATATGTGAGGGTGAGAGATTGTGGTGGATTATCAAGGCCCGATGACCATATTTAACGCGTTAGCCAGTGATTGAATGTGTAAATGCCAGCAGATTCAAGGCGGCTGCCAGCTTTCTGAAGTCTAAAACAAGCGCGGAATACGTATTTATAATAACTCCCCCCTTTCAGAAATGAAAAGCGTTACTGTTGTTTACAGCTACTACAGTTGACGCCCCGACTAAATCTGTCAACAAACTGTCCACAATAAACATTCACAAATAGAGGCGAGTTCCAAACATACCGGTCTCAAATTGATCTTCTTTTTGTCCTGGCGTAATGTATGAAATATCAAACAAAGTGTCATCCCCAGGGCTATGGGTAGGGCGGCTTGCGTTAGGGACAACCCGGCTCACCTTCTTCAGTTTAACATCAAAGCGATAAATGTGGATATTATTGCAGAAGGAATTTTTATCGGGGGCCCGGTGAAAGTTGGGTTTCGTATTTAAAATGGGACGATTAAATAAACCCGTTCGCAACCCTGTCCAACGTCTCTCTTATCCAACTTATTTCATGAAAAAACAATTGACAGATCTGGGCAAATATTGTTTGACAATCGCCCGAATTATCCGAATTATCCGAAATATAAATCGGAAGCTCAAGAAATATACTATGTTTAGTCACAATCTTTGGTCTAAATATGTTTTTTTATTTTTAATCCAATTATTGTTTTTTTCATTGTTAACATTGTTTACATATTTAAGATTATTCACATAGTCCTAGAATAATGTTAAGCTTACATGTTTGTTGCAATTAACGGTGCAAGTTCTAAGCGAGAATTTGTAATTTTTTCACACCGATCAAAATATATGTCTGTGTCTACATATCGAGAGGCTATCTGCTTTCAACATGATGTGTCTGGTTTGTTACCAGCGTGCAGGGCCGAGGTGGGTGGGAGAGGGGGTCGGGTCGGAGAGAAGGGAGGGGAGGGGAGGGTAGTAGATTTAGTGGCCGGTGTCAGATTATGTAATACCTTGCTGTGGGGGTGTGGGGGGTGAGGGGGGTGTGGGGGGTGTGGGGGGGGGGGGGTGGGTATTAGACTGACAGCCGTGCACGTGTGTGAGCAGTAATCCCATTTGGCTTGATCCGGACGCTGTAACTGGATCCATATGACCCGGATGCCCCTGGCTGGCGCTGGATCCGAGTCCGACATTGGGATCAGCTCCCTGGTCCGCATTACAGCCCCAGGATCGATCCAGTACCCAGGCGCTCAAGTACAAACGCGACAAGGGGTCCTGTAGTCCGGATCCGACGGGTTTGAGCCGACGGCGGGATCTGGAACCTAGAGTGTCCGAAACATGTGGGGACTGGGGAGGGTAAGAGAAGGAAGGCGGGGAGCGGTTGGGGGGGGGGGTGTGCGCCGGATGGGATGCGTGCCGACTTCATGTTCTGTAGCACAACGTGGACGACGAGTCCGCTACGACCCGTCTCAGTCCCAGACCTACCAACCACGGCTCTGTCGCCACCTCCCTCACACCCATACCCACCCCACCAGGGCTGGGGGGCCTGTCTCCCTGCTATGCCCCTCCCCCCTCCTCCTACCTCTGTCTTTCCTTCACGCCCGCTGATACCCCCTCCTCTACTCCCCCCCACACCCCCCCCCGCCCGCCCCCATAGTCTGTCACCTTGAGGCTCGACCGCAGCGTTACCACGTGCTTGTCAACGGAAATTTCCACATAAAACTTTGCCGCAACGCGATTTATCAAACGTCGCTTGTCACACGGCGCACACGGTGTGGGTGAACGGGTGAGCTGTTTGGTGCGGGTGTGGCCCTCATGGGGGGGGGGGGGGTGCAGGGGACCTTCACACGTGGCAGACGCCCTTCCCTATCGTAACGTTTGTAATAAAACGGTAATATCCATGTGTTATATGAGGATTAACTTCTCCGAGAAAAGTGCTTGAGGAAAGGCTGAGCGTGGTGGGGTGGTGGGGGGTGAGACTGTGGGAGTGGCGTTGTCACAGCAATATAAAGCTCACATAATGGGCTTGGCAGTGAGTATTTTGTGTCTTGTTTGATTTAAAAAAGTGAAAGCTGGGATTGGGAATACGGGTAGTTCAAGTAGAGTGAGGGTGGGGGGGGGGGGGCGGCGGGAGGTCTGCACTTCACTGTTATCACACCAATTCATGATTTTTACCAATTACTAACTAAAAGACACGTATTAACGGTAAGACTCGAGTTAACGGGTTAAATAGTGGTTAACAGTTATTATGCTCATCAATTCTTTCAGTTATTACTTGTTTCATTAATACGTATCGCTTGGCTTGAGTTACCTTGAATCTTTGTTCAGGATTTCTCCATTGAAAATCTTCGCATAAATCCGCCACTTCCAAATCGTGGCTGATACTCACTGGTCTCCCGGCATTCGCGAGTTCACAAAGTAGATAGAGTCATTCTTATATCGAGCTGAAACGATAACGCAATCAGTCGAATAAAGCTCTCGAGGCGACAGCAGGGCGCGAGGTATAATATTGGAGGTGTGTGTGTGGGAGGGGGTCGAGGTGATTCAAAAACGAGT
>OZ025254.1:40223219-40254536 GCA_964019135.1 Arenicola marina | reverse complement strand
GTAACGTTTGTAATAAGACGGTAATATTCATGTGTTATATGAGGATTAACTTCTCCGAGAAAAGTGCTTGAGGAAAGGCTGGGCGGGGTGGGGTGGTGGGGGGTGAGACTGTGGGAGTGGCGTTGTCACAGCAATATAAAGCTTACATAATGGGCTTGGAAGTGGGTATTTTGTGTCTTGTTTAATTTAAAAAAATGAAAGCTGGGATTGGGGATACGGGTAGATCAAGTAGGGTGAGGGTGGGAGGGGGGGGGGGAGGTCTGCACTTCACTGTTATCACACCAATTCATGATTTTTACCAATTACTAACTAAAAGACACGTATTAACGGTAAGACTCGAGTTAACGGGTTAAATAGTGGTTAACAGTTATTATGCTCATCAATTCTTTCAGTTATTACTTGTTTCATTACTTACGTATCGCTTGGCTTGAGTTACCTTGAATCTTTGTTCAGGATTTCTCCATTGAAAATCTTCGCATAAATCCGCCACTTCCAAATCGGCTGATACTCACTGGTCTCCCGGCATTCGCGAGTTCACAAAGTAGATAGAGTCATTCTTATATCGAGCTGAAACGATAACGCAGTCAGTCGAATAAAGCTCTCGAGGCGACAGAAGGGCGCCGGTATAATGTTGGAGGTGTGTGTGTGGGAGGGGGTCGAGGTGATTCAAAAACGAGTTCAGTGTGTGTGAATATGGGAGGGGGCAGGGAAGAAGGGGGGTCATCAAGATAAGAATGATGTCGATTCGCAGAGCAACCGACTGCGCCATATGGTGAAAAAAGGGAAGAAGAAAACGGGCAGAAGACCAGTTAAGAAAGACAATTAACCATGCACATCTCTGACGCAGGCTGGGACATTTGAGATTAATGCTGCACTTTTCCTTTAACCAGATCCCAGTTGCAATATGATAATTGTTTATACATAAGCATGTCTCATCTTTGGCAAGCAGAGAACTATAGATGCCCAATATTAGATTTAGAGGGGAACTTACTCATATTCTCACTCGACGGTTAATACAACGGACTGCGCGCCAATCGTTTCCTTTTTTATCCTTATAATCATCAATGTAAGTTTCATCAAATCGAGCACATTAAACCAGTGGAATACATAAACGCCAGCCAAATGTCGGTCGGTATGCAGAAGAGAAAAGAAATACTAATCTGTGATTGTCCCACAACTAGATCGCGTGACGGTTATCGCTCAATCCTCACATTCTCGGATTGGTTGTCAGCTTGCACCTGGCCCAGTTCCACTGTTGAAGGGGAGAGACAACCCCCCTCCTCCCCCCTCTCCTCCCCCCTCCCCTTTCCACTCCCCCTCTCGCCCCCCCCCCCTCCCCCTCCCCTTTCCACTCCCCCTCCACCCTCCCCTCTCCCACCCCTCCCCACATGTCTGTTGGCCCCATTGCGATATTGAGAACGACGGGACAAACCCAAATTGTATGTGTAATGAACGCCCATATGACGTGATTATGACGTGATTATGACGGGATTATGACGGGATTATGACGTGATTATGACGTGATTATGACGTGATTATGACGTGATTATGACGTGATTATGCAGATGATTTCCTTCTAGCAAAATAAAACTGCACAGCATTTTTTTATTATTATGATTTCACACTGGACAGGTTAACAATACGTCACACAACATAGGTTTATGAACAAGATTGTGAATAGTAAACTTATTTACAACTTAAATATGGCAATAATTAATCCCTCCCATTTTCCCTATATCTGTGTATTAAAATGAAAGATTTAAAATGCATAACTGTGAAAGTTACTATTTGGGAGGTTTTACAGCTTCATATTTAGAAGCTAATGCGTCACAGATGTGTGCGTATTTCCTTGGTTTGTCACACATATTTAGGACCGCTAAGCAAGCCCCAGACAATTAAATCCAATTAAAACTGACAGTATCTGGCACCAATAATTAATTAATAATTAATAATAATTAATCTTGCAGCCATTAACATCTAACAGTTTTGGATAACGGGCTGATTTGGCGGAAAGAAATATTTGATCTTTAACACAAGGCTTCCAGAATCTATATTAGCAAATTGAAGAGTGTTTTATGTGCAATCGTCTCCAACAATTTCCGGAGAATGTAGAATTGAGAAGAAGTTATGGTGAAGCAATAATGGATGCCAGTGATGTCATCGTGCGCCATGACCGGTTGTCTGCAGCAAAAGATAGAAGGCGATAGTGGAAACATGACCCGTCGTTGATAACCCTTCACTCAATGCACAACAACAACAAAATAAAACTGAAATAGAACACAAAAAGGTCGAAGATATTAGGAGCCGGGATAAGAGTTTAAACAAACTCGTGGTTCGCCACTACGGCCATTAAACCCGATTTATCATAACCCACCCCCTATTGACTCTCGCCTTGGTATCCACATCCTTATCAGCGTTATCGGCTTTAGCAGGCTCCGATAATAACCGAAGCCCCGTTAAAAGTCGCCAAACCTTCACCCTGCAGCTGGGGTGTGACGTCATCGGACCTTGAAGTTGCAGGCGTCAGCGGTGCACCCCCTATCCAGAAAATCTGGATAGGGGGTGCCGGTTTCAGGGTCGAATCCAGATATGTTGGAAAGGGGGGGGGGAGGGGGCGGTATCGGTTTTCATGTTAAACGGTATAAATTTCGGCCCTAAAAGGTCGCCCTCAACCCCCTGGATCCGCTCCTGGGCATGGTGTGACGTCATCGGACCTTGAACTTGTAGGCGTAGTGTGACGTCACCAAACCTTCAAGTTGTAGGCGGGGTGTGACGTCATCGAACGTTCAAATTATATTCGTGGTGTGACGTCATCAAACCTTCAAGTTGTAGACATGCTGTGACGTCATCGAACATTCAAGTTGTAGGCGTGGTGTGACGTCATCGAACCTTGAACTTGTAGCCGTGCTGTCACCCTTACTTTTATCACAATATGACCTTTTATCGGCACGAATTCGTCACACATGGTTCGGTTATAATTTCTACTCTTCCGATGGTGGGACACAGATAACGCTTTTTTATAGTTGATGCGACGTCAATTTGACTCAATTTATCAATAATATTAATTGCTGATCCACGTTGCTTGGGTTAAAATGCATCAATTGTGAGCTGGGGGCAAACATAAACGGATAAAACAATAAATTCATCATAAAAGTGTAAAGTTCATGACACCGCGTTAAGCGTTTCAATTACCCGTAATATCCCGAATGAGCCTGTTTTTTAGACCTAAATGTTCTTTTAATTTTAATATTTGCGTGATGCAGTAGGGGGAGAGAGGTGGGTGGGGGGAGGGGGGGGGGGTGTTTGCAATGTAGAATTGGTTCGCCTTGGTATATTTCACCCACTGGTCCCAAAAGTAGCTACCAAAAAACTCGACCAAAAACTTTCACCCCGTAAATGTTGCAAAATTAGCTAATGAAGATAATAGATGATCCATTATGGGAATGTGAACGGTCAGGAATTATAACGGTACAACAGGATGCTTGGTAGAAAACGTAAAAAAATCCTGCATGATTGGCGTGCCTTTCGATAGGGAAGTCCCTTCATGCAGTGGCTCCGGCTAGTGGGTTAATCGAGGGTTAGCGATAATTCCGTGTAGATACAATGAAAAGAAAAACAGTATGACAACTGTTGACCTGTCACTCAACGAAGGATGTATACCCTCCTTCCATGCACCCCTCCACCCCTCACACACCTGTCTCTGGGCCCCACCACCCACCACCCAGCACCCTGTATCCTTACTCTGACAGTCCTCAACCCCCACCTTCTCAAACATCGGTCGTTACGCACTATACCCCCCCCCACTCCCAACACCCCTACCAGTGCTCCAGACTCCTTTTCCCAATCCCCTCCATATCTGCCCCTCACCACCCCCCCCCCCGTCCGCCTCTCCACCCCTCCCCACTCAACCCTGACTGGCAGGTTGATGAGACATACTTAACTGAAGTGGGGCCTTTGACCCTCAATAAGGTTATTACCGGAGAGTCGGGGTGACGGGGTCAAGTGACTTTCATGGAAACGTGACATATTGCCCCCGGTTTTATGATCTTACCGCCACCCTTGGGGAAAGTCACGCATGGGGGTAGGCGGGGGGGGGGGGGGGGTTCTTCATGACGCGAAGCTTAGGATGTCGGAAGCGGTGTGGTGACAGAAGCGGTGTGATGACGGGAGCAGTGATGACGGGAGCGGTGTGATGTCGGGAGCGGTGATGACGGGAGCGGTGTGATGACGGGAGCGGTGTGGTGACGGGAGCGGTGTGATGACGGGAGAGGTGTGGTGACGGGAGCAGTGATGACGGGAGCGGTGAGATGACGAGAGCAGGGATGACTGGAGCACTGAGGACGGGAGCGGTGAGATGACGGGAGCGGTGTGATAACGGGAGCGGTGTGATGACGGGAGCGGTGTGGTGTGATGACGAGAAATGTGTGATGACGGGAGCGGTGTGGAGACGGGAGCAGCGATGACGAGAGCGGTGTGATAATGACAGCGGTGTGATAACGAGAGTGGTGTGATGACGGGAGCGGTGTGATGACGGGAGCAGTGTGATGACGGGAGCGGTGTGATGACGGAAGCGGTGTGATGACGGGAGCGGTGTAATGACGGGATCGGTGTGGTGACGGGAGCGGTGTTGTGACGGGAGCAGGGATGACGGGAGCGGTGAGATGACGAGAGCAGGGATGACTGGAGCACTGAGGACGGGAGCGGTGAGATGACGGGAGCGGTGTGATGACGGAAGCGGTGTGATGACGGGAGCGGTGTGGTGTGATGACGCGAAATGTGTGATGACGGGAGCGGTGTGGAGACGGGAGCAGCGATGACGAGAGCGGTGTGATAATGGCAGCGGTGTGATAACGAGAGTGGTGTGATGACGGGAGCGGTGTGATGACGGGAGCAGTGTGATGACGGAAGCGGTGTGTTGACTGGAGCGGTGTAATGATGGGAGCGGTGTGATGACAGGAGCGGTGTGATGACGGGAGCGGTGTGATGACTGGAGCGGTGTGGTGACGGGAGCGGTGTGATGACTGGAGCGGTGAGATGACGGGAGCGGTGAGATGACTGGAGCGGTGTGATGACGGGAACAGTGTGATGACGGGAGCGGTGTGATGACGGAAGCGGTGTGATGACGGGAGCGGTGTGATGACGGGAGCAGTGTGATGACGGGAGCGGTGTGATGACGGAAGCGGTGTGATGACGGGAGCGGTGTGGTGACGGGAGCAGTGATGACGGGAGCGGTGAGATGACGAGAGCAGAGATGACTGGAGCACTGAGGACGGGAGCGGTGAGATGACGGGAGCGGTGTGATAACGGGAGCGGTGTGATGACGGGAGCGGTGTGATGGCGGAAGCGGTGTGATGACGGGAGCGGTGTGGTGTGATGACGAGAAATGTGTGATGACGGGAGCGGTATGGAGACGGGAGCAGCGATGACGAGAGCGGTGTGATAACGGCAGCGGTGTGATAACGAGAGTGGTGTGATGACGGGAGCGGTGTGATGACGGGAGCAGTGTGATGACGGGAGCGGTGTGATGACGGAAGCGGTGTGATGACGGGAGCGGTGTGATGACGGGATCGGTGTGGTGACGGGAGCGGTGTTGTGACGGGAGCAGGGATGACGGGAGCACTGAGGACGGGAGCGGTGAGATGACGGGAGCGGTGTGATGACGGAAGCAGTGTGATGACGGGAGCGGTGTGGTGTGATGACGAGAAATGTATGATGACGGGAGCGGTGTGGAGACGGGAGCAGCGATGACGAGAGCGGTGTGATAATGGCAGCGGTGTGATAACGAGAGTGGTGTAATGTCGGGAGCGGTGTGATGACGGGAGCAGTGTGATGACGGAAGCGGTGTGTTGACTGGAGCGGTGTAATGATGGGAGCGGTGTGATGACAGGAGCGGTGTGATGACGGGAGCAATGTGGTGACGGGAGCGGTGAGATGACGGGAGCGGTGAGATGACGGGAGCGGTGAATGACGGGAGCGGTGAGATGACGGGAGCGGGTAATGAGAGATGCAGATAGAAGCGAAGATAGAAGGGAGGGGAATGAACATTATATCCATGCCTACCCGCCTCCCCACCCCCCGACTCCCGGGCCTCCACCCCACCCACACTACTCCCTTGGCAGATGATATAGTGTAGTCCTGTAGACCTGTACTCAACGCCAATGGTTCGGTACACATATGATTTCATTTAGATCCACTGCATCTCCCGCACGGACGTGTTCTTTATGTATACAAGTATGCTGAACAGGAGGCTGGAAGTTTATTTCATAATCTCACACTGCTGGACTACATGTTCCGCAGGCCCGCTAGCCCCCTGGCCCCACTCCCTTCCTCCAATCACATCCTGCTGAGTGACAGAATGTTAAAATCGACTACAGCGGTTGCGCATTTCAGGTGCACCACAGGGCGCTGGGAAGTTGTCCTGGCCAGTGCTGGAAAAAGAGCGCGCTTTATCATGTACGATGCATTCAATCAAGGTGAGAATGTAGAGTGACGTAACACAATGGTGAACATTCCCCAAGGACACAACCACGCGGTCTAGGTAACAAACAAGGTTACTAGGAGGTGGACAGACGATATTAGACTTATACCCTTGAAACAAGGTTAAATGTGTATTGTTTTTCTGTGGTATTTATGCACATAAATAAAAAAAGGCGTGGAATTATTCTAATTTGGCCCCCACCACCCCTATTAGCATACGCCGCGACAAGTCCATATATGACGATTGTGCGTCCCAGGGCAAACGCCGCACATATTTCGTGTGCTTAAGCTGGAAGGGCGAGGACAGTTTACGATCTGATTGCAAAGCAAACGGGGTGGGGCACATTTTTTTCCACTTCGAAACGAGTGGGGTTAATAGGGGAGGGGGTAGAGGGCACATGTCAGGGGCGGGTCTAGAAAATTGAAAAGGGAGGGGTCCAGCTGTGACCGGTGTGTGTGTGTGGTGGGGGGGGGGGGGGGTGTCAGAAAGAATTGTCATCGAGGGCTCAACCAAACAGTATCAAATAAGGGGTGGATCCAGGGGGGGTGTGCGGAGGGGCCGCGTCGCCTTTTTTTGGGCCGAAATTTATATAATTGATACCACTTTACATATGAAAACCCAAACCGGCCCCATCCCTATGCTGCATATCTAGATCGGACCCTGAAACCGGCCCCCAATATCCAGATTTTCTGGATCCTCCCCTGCATATAGATGGAAAATCTCATTACCCTCAGAGATGTGAGAGTTAAAACAGGGACAGGTGACTTTTCGGTGGAGGTGGGGGGTGGGGGGGGGGGGGGCAGGTCTGATGACTCCGGGACAAAAGGGGGGTCTAGACTCTACACATGGACATGTATGTGTCAGTTACACCCCCCCCCCCCTCCCGGGGTCTCAGCCCGCCCATGGTTTATTATTAAAAATACGCGATCCAAGTCATCCTCACAACATAGGAAACGGATGGTACTCGAATACCATGTCAATTTAGGGCGACGCACCTTCCCGGTATAGGTTCAAGGGCATTGAGACATAACACACACGTGGTGATGTTCAACGACTGGGGTACCACTATAGATATTAACGTCTAATTATATTGTGATATGCTACATAGCACGTAGAACAAAAGGTGAAAAGGTGGGTTTCCGGAGAAGCGATTTGAAGGGAGGACAGATGGCGTGAGGCCGAGAGGGGCTGGGTGGTGTACAAGCGCTCCCTCGAGGCTCCACCCCACCCCCCCCCCCCCGCCTTCCCCCGGTTCTCCATCGCCGCTCGCAGCTGGGGGGCGCTTTGGCAAGGCAAACAATAGTTGGAGCATGATAAAGGTAAGAGTGACCCGCGAGAGTCATCATCTAGCTTACAGACACCCGTGGGGGGGGGGGGGGGGGGGGGGGGGCATTAGCCTCCTAGCTTCATAGGCGGATCCAGGATATGTGTTCCTATCATGTATATAATTCACTTAATTCAATGAAAGAGACCGCACAGGGGGTCTCCTGATCAAGTCACTAAAAACTAAATATATTATGTGTTACGCACTGTATTAATGTACTTGATCCAATAAATGACACTGATTCTGACTATGATTCAGGGTCCAGGATGTTGAAATGGCGCCATGGCCGTAGCTTTTGCACTAAACATATTGATTTTTAATTGCAATCAATCCCCATTTTACACAAACATAACACTTGTTTCTCGTACTTCTGATTATTCGCAATCTAAGCTTTGACTTTACTCATAAATGAGTTATTTGTAAATCAATGCTTTGAAAGTCCATGGCGAATTCGTTGAACAGAATGAAATATGACATTGAGGTTTTATTTGGCATTGATACTGTTATCTTACGCGCGTGAGTGGATGTCTAAATATATAACTTTAAACATAAGTGAGTATTGTATGTGTTCTCTAGTGCTAAGGCTCGACCCTGATAAAAGACGCGAGAATCGTTTTCGTTATCAGCCGGGGGTACATAATAACCAAAGAAAGGACAACGACCGAACATCGTTCAAATAGCGCGATGACTACTTGACTGATAGCTACAAATTACGAGAGAGTGGTCATGCCATGTGTCACATAGTGAGCATCGACTGGCTTATTTTAAGCCTTGTTATTATGTATATATATTGCATATTACGGCCGCCTCAGCTGGTTGGCTTCGGATGCCCGGGCAGACGCCTTGGCTGACCTTGGCTGACCTTGGTTCTCTGGCCTCCTCTCTCTCCATTTTTATTATATATATACAGGGACGTGGGCAGGAATTCTGAAAGCGTGGGGGGCGGGGGGGGGGGGGGGAGCAAAAAAACATAACATGTAAACACCCTTAGCCAAGGGGCACATAATTTTAAAAGGGTGGGGGAGGGGGGCACAAATATATCCTAGGGTCTGAAAGGAGGGCAACTGCCCCCTGTGCCCCCCTCCCCCCCCCCCCGGGACGCGCCCATGATATAATATATAAGTATATATATATCAGTATACTATGTGACGCAGCTATCTAGCGTAACGCTATATAGATACGTTTGTATTGTTGTATTGTAACAGGTTTTCATTAATTAACTTAATACTCAGACTAAAGTTTATAGTCTGGTTACTGTTTATCTATAGCGTTTTAGAGTTCTATATTCAATCATAGGTGTACACACGTGTCTTAGCGTCTATGTGCAAGTATAATAAATATGTTATAGCTATGTCGTGGCTGGATGCCACAGCCATATTATCTGAACAGTACATGATAGAGCGGCCTAAACGCTGTGGTTCTTTCGAAGACAAAGTGAAAACGTGGGTCATTTATATAGAAATATTTACTCGGGCCTCATATTCTTCGTCATACAGCTGTGTCCAGCTGTGTCCAGCTGTGTCCAGCTGTGTCCAGCTGTGTCCAGCTGTGTCCAGCTGTGTCCAGCTGTGTCCACAGCATGGCGTCGATTACTTTCTATTCTATTACTTATTAATGTATTTTGAGGTTCACGTAATTGCAAAGAAATGAATGTGAGATCCTCGACTGATACCAGATCTTATGGCGGCACAAATATTACAGAGCGGACAATACATATCTATATATTAATCTGTCCAACCCTTAGCAGACGACCTTAGGTACAAGTCATATTATAGTTACATCTTCAATCATTGCAATATATTTATTGATAGAAAACTGAGGCATTAATCGCGGCATTTAATATGAAAACGTGTTCTTGCATAATTATACTTAGTTGCAGATGGTCTTTGTGATAAAGTGATAAAGCTGGGATATATAAGATGTGTCCAGTCCATCACATCATTACGACTACAGAAGAGAAAGCATCATTTAACATCTGTATTGAAATACAACAACAAACCTAATATTTTCAAGCACTGATCACCATAATGACCATAATGGTGACGAATCATGCGTCACGACCGTTCCACAAGCCTCAGGTCCTACCGTTCACCCATTAGAATAGCTGCACATTAAGGATGCCTGAGGGAGCGGACAAAAAAAAATTCATTAGAAAGATACCCTTGCAAATCCAGAATGTTCATAGTTACGCCAGAAAACTGATATCTCATACTTAAGAGGATGTAGAGGACTTGTAGAGGACGACTGGGAAGTTATCTGCTCCTCCCCGGGTGTACAACATGCAATGTTCGTGGGGAGGTTTTGCGGGAAAAAAGATTAAACCAAGCGGGCTACCAGGGAAATGCGACTAAGATTGCGTCGATGGCAAAAAGATACCTCTTCAGAGCTGATTTTCCCGATGAAGAAAACGGGGTGGGGGTGGGGGCATTTTCAGTGGATGCTCCCCAAAGTCAGCAGTGTGCAAGTTTTACTTACCCCCCCCCCCCCCACCACACACCTGTCGTCGTCATAAGATCGCCTTCGTCATACGCATTAAATCATTTGCTCAGGATCAACTGATGACCTGAAGATAATTGACTATATATTTTTTAAATGTTCGTTATTATCTGTTGGAATTCCAAAATTATTCCACGTGGTTTTGTCAGCTTAACCGCATATTGTAGCATCTACAATACGCTCAATGTTTTGCTGGCCCATTCAATGGCGTTGGCGTTTTCGTGGACAGTTCAGACCTATGTATTTACAGGGGAAAATTATTTATGACGCCACCGTTTTTATTACCCTGCAATTCGGACACATACAACTGTATGGGAATATTACTTCCGTCCAACAACTTGAAGACAACAATGGAATGTGATTCGTCGCGTGTTACTGTTGACTGGAAGGAGAGACGTTTTCAATGCAGCAAAAGATTTCACCCTCGATAAGAAAGTTGGTGAAACCTCATGAAGTGTCTACAGCACCTAGGCCACCTCAGCGGAAAACTACAATATTTGTTTCACTTCACTATTTTTTTACCCTCATTCCGTATTTCAACCGTTTTTGACAAGCTGCCAACCAACCGAATCGGCATGTGAAATAGCAAGGTTGTCCAGCGTTACGGATGGTTATACCAAGGGTTGTACTATGCGATGTTTTGCGCCATTTTTCCACTAACAATTTGCAGCAACATTGATAACCCCCCCCCCCACCAAAAAAAAAGAAAAAAAAAAAAAAAAAGAGAAAAGCACAATTCACTGTATTCACAAGCAGAATACATACATTAGGTATGGCGACTCCAAGACAGACACACTTGCTAGATGTCGGGACGACCTCAGCCACTCGTCAAACACACCTTGGTGCATATATGTCAGGCCGATAATGCGTTAGAGTGATCTCGCGAAAAACTCAAGAGCCGCTCTTTGTTCGCTATTCACACATATCGGAGGTTAGATAGGACCGAAAAATAACTTCACATGTACATGGTACATGGAAAACTCTAGGGTCGATAGTGTAGTTTAGACTTGAGTCAAGGTCACTGACAAAGGCGTCGGGATAGCTACCGATACAGCCGCCAGGGGCGCCACAGGTACAGCCGTCAGGGTAGCTACCGGTACAGCCGTCAGGGTAGCTACCGGTACAGCCGCCAGGGTGCCACTGGTACAGCCGCCAGGGTGCCACGGGTACAGCCGCCAGGGTGCCACTGGTGCAGCCGCCAGGGGCGCCACAGGTACAGCCGTCAGGGTAGCTACCGGTACAGCCGTCAGGGTAGCTACCGGTACAGCCGCCAGGGTGCCACCGGTACAGCCGCCAGGGTGCCACTGGTGCAGCCGCCAGGGTGCCACTGGTGCAGCCGCCAGGGTGCCACTGGTACAGCCGCCAGGGTGCCACTGGTGCAGCCGCCAGGGGCGCCACAGGTACAGCCGTCAGGGTAGCTACCGGTACAGCCGTCAGGGTAGCTACCGGTACAGCCGCCAGGGTGCCACCGGTACAGCCGCCAGGGTGCCACCGGTACAGCCGCCAGGGTGCCACTGGTGCAGCCGCCAGGGTGCCACTGGTGCAGCCGCCAGGGGCGCCACTGGTAAAGCCGCCAGGGTGCCACTGGTAGAGCCGCCAGGGTGCCACTGGTACAGCCGCCAGGGTGCCACTGGTAGAGCCGCCAGGGTGCCACTGGTACAGCCGCCAGGGTGCCACTGGTACAGCCGCCAGGGTGCCACTGGTAGAGCCGCCAGGGTGCCACTGGTACAGCCGCCAGGGTGCCACTGGTGCAGCCGCCAGGGTGCCACTGGTGCAGCCGCCAGGGTGCCACTGGGGCAGCCACCAGGGTGCCATTGGTACAGCCGCCAGGGTGCCACTGGTACAGCCGCCAGGGTGCCACTGGTAGAGCCGCCAGGGTGCCACTGGTACAGCCGAACTGACGCGACACCAATATGTATCCATTTTCCCGGTGCAGATGGAACAAGCTATGTAAGGAGAAATGAAAAAAAGAGTTTGTTTGCACAAACTTCCGGTAGTGGGGAGCTTGCAGTCACCGCTGTCAGCGGCTTACAGGATATCTGTCACTCAAACCACGCGGCAATGACCTCGAGCCGCGACAAGGTCACCCACTTCACAGCACGTGGGACTGAGAGCGAGTTTAACCATCTTTCTACAGACAACGCTAACATTCCTGAAAGCAAAATATTTTTGATAGGATTTGTATTAAATTATATATGTACCAATTGTCTGTATTTGTTGTTTCCTTGATGGTCACCTTAGCTCACCTTGCCGATCATAGGAGGCCTGTTGAAAAGATATATGGGTTTAGCTGTTTAGATCTTTATGGATACATATAATCTATAATGTAATTTGTAACAGGGAGACAGATATTTCCAACAAATTTTCAACCAGTAGATCCCCACCTTCTGCCACCCACCCTGAGTGACCCACCTCGACACACCCACCTTCAGCCACCCACCCTGAGTGACCCACCTCGTCACACCCACCTTCAGCCACCCACCCTGAGTGACCCACCTCGACACACCCACCTTCAGCCACCCACCCTGAGTGACCCACCTCGACACACCCACCTTCAGCCACCCACCCTGAGTGACCCACCTCGACACACCCACCTCTAGCCCCCCACCCTGAGTGACCCACCTCGACTCACCCACCTCCATCCCCCCACCCTGAGTGACCCACCTCGACACACCCGCCTTCAGCCACCCACCCTAAGTGACCCACCTCGACACACCCACCCTGAGTGACCCACCTCGACACACCCACCTCCAGCCCCCTCCCTGACATGGGACATGAAGTGACATATTCTTGAACGGTTATCGCTCCCAGTTATCACTATTTCGAACGGGACGGATTTATCTGACAAGCGACTAATTCATTCATTCATATCTGGAAATCCGTTTCCTTGAATATAAAATTGATGCAATGATAACCACATCTTTCAGCTGTACATAAAGATAGAGCGATGGAAAGTTACCGACCTTGCTATCAGACAAGACAGACCTGCATGGACAACACCAGTGTCAGATGGGGTTGCGGGTGGGGGGGAGGGGAGGGGGGGCTCATTTAAGGAACGAATTGCATGGCAAACAAAATGGCAAAAGAAAAAACAACTAAATAGACGCGATTTAAATATGGAACACGCTATTAAATTTCCCTAATTGGTTAAAACTCTAGTGAACAAATATTAGAAACTTCAGTTTCATCAGTGGCTTCAGCTTGGAACTATTGGTACTAGTACACGTAAAATCGAACCCGGCGCAGACGAATTCGTATTAATTTTTTTTTGCGTCGTACAGCTTGTGGTTATTTTTGGCGATATGGACTTAGATCGAAGGGGATTTGCTACGTGGCTGTAACCACGAAGCCACGGTCACATGCATGCAGTTATCAGTGACCCCAGTGTCTGCAGACTACCCCAACTCACCCTCCTTGCCATCGTTTTACCCCTACCCCACCCCCAGCCCCCCCCCTCTCCACCCCCAGCCCCACTACTGCTGTTCGCATTGCCCCTCCTCTCCACCCCCACCCCCCCACTCCCAGTCTGTGGGGCCGACACTCCTATCATGTTTCACTATCTATCGCGGAAGACCATTGTATCCCCTCCCTCTCCACACCATTCCTTACCCCCAGCACTCGTTACCACCCCGCCCCCTCCTTACCCCAGTATACACCACCACCCCTCCACCCGTTTGCACCGGGCTCACAGTGTGCTAGAAAGAGACATCATAACCATATGAAACGACATCAAGTTATGAACAAAAAAATGATCGGTGAAACAGACTTCACTGTCGCACCTGACCCCTCCCCCTACCCCCTCCTCCTGCCCCTCCCCCCCCCCCTCCTCCCCGCCCCCGCCGTTCCAGTACCCATCCCCATCGACCTCATCATCGACACACCAGTTGCCGCCGTCAGGCCGGGGGGTCGGGGAGGGGGGAGGGAGGGAAGGGAGGGGAGAGTGTGGTGGGAGGGGTCGAGGGGGGGGGGGGTGGCGTGGTGAGGGGAGGGAAGCGGGTACGTCCCAGACAGACAGAGGTATAGTATGGAGATGCAACATAGTCAAAGGGCAGCAAGTCATACTACAGCCGAGAGGTTCTTTTTGCAAGGCAGCCGGCGTCTGGTATATCGCACTGTCTGGCTGGCTCTTATGTAACTTACACCCGTTTGAAATTGACGCGTCTCCTTTCAGTTAACATGCCGCGTGGTTACCATACAAACGGCCACGCGCATGATACTGCATCAGCGGCAGCTCACGTGACACTAATGTAGAACCCGTGTACATCACTGATGGCTGAAGGCGCGTGTTGCTTAATTAAAGCACAATTTCCCCAATTTATATGTGTTAAACAGAAGTGACGTATTTTAGTCGGTATGCCATATATTCTGTGATAATGTAAAGGGCGGATTATTAAACACGCGCTGTTTGACAGAACATGGTTTGACTCTACATCTCGGGTGCTTGATAAAATATACACTATATTTCATCAGTTACGCCTAGAATTAAGTTAGAAGATAGGCGCAGAATTGCTGTAAGATCCGCTTCAATCTCCCGTGACCATCACGTGCTTATCAAAACAGGGGAATCCTTTCGAAAGAATTCAAGGGTAAATATGGGGGGCCATTCCAACAATTATTACTTAATTCTTGATAATATATTTTTTTTTATATATAAAGAAACAAAAAATAATGTTCGACATCAAGAAAACATTTATTGATAAAAAAAAAAAGACCCTTGTCCAGCAATAGCGTGTGGAATTCTCGACATCAAGAATTAGGGAATGAATGTTAGGATGACCCGTCATAGGTAAATGATCGAATCAATTTGAATGAAACATTTTGTTAATATTTATGCCTTATTAGACAGTTATCATAAATTCGCAATCACATGACAAAGGGAGCTGTCCAGGTAGTAGTATTTTCTCCACTGTAATTTTACCCTCTCTATCCCAGTCTAAATTCTGGGACATTCTTCCGTATTAGGAAAGCCGTAAATTTTGAACTCAATATGTCACGTGACACACAACCAGTGTTTTGTGTCGCGCGAAATAATCTTCTTCGTGTGACATACGGAAAATATCGTCGGGCAACATTTTTTTAACTTCCTGCCACCTTCTGTGTCACTAAACTATCATATATTAAACGTAAACAATGAAAGGGAAAAATGCACGTAAGCCATAGGGGAGACCGGGGCACATTCGCTCCATTTTTACATGAAGGTCCATAGATGCGCTAAGGTTAAAGCATAATGTCTGATTTTTTGCTAGGTGACAGCTGTATTATGTAGCTGTATTTTGGACCCTGTTTAGTTTGTTTCCGTCAATTGTTTTTCCTGTAGTTTGCAGTTTAGCAGAGGCACCCGACAAGGGCTAATGTGCCCCGTGACGGGGCACGTAGACCCAACCCGCGGGGCAAGTACGCCCATGGTATAAAACGCAAATAATTTGTCCGTCTTACACCCTTTTTTTTATTAGAAATACAACGTTATCTTAAACAATCTAGACACAACCAACGAAATCTTTAACAAAACACTTGGATCGCTACAACTTACTCGGAATTACTTGGTATAAATCGAATCGTGATCAGAGTTGCAATTGTGGCACACGTAGAGAGGGGACTCCATCCCTGTACATTCTCTGTGAGACCAGTCGTTACATGATGCGCATTTCACCCACACCTCTCCTTTCCTGCTTTCTGACCATGGTGATAGACACACAAGACTGAAATATTCAGAGGAATCATCACTAGACGAATGGCTTCTTCTTCGCTTCATTCTGTTTCTTCTCTTTGCTTTAGGTTCTTTACATGTTTTTGATTTAGTCTTTTCTTTTGTAACACCGATCAGTTTCATTTGCCTTTTGTTTCTGTTGCGTGTTTCGGCTTCGATAGCTTCTTTTTCTGGTGTATCGGTTAGGCTTGCAGCTCGTCTTTGTTTTCTACCCTTAGTCGTTAACTTCCTGTGCGGAGCCTTAGGATGAGGCTGAACTTCAATGGGCGAGAATGAATTTCCGCTCTGCTGCGCAAAACGGTCTTCGCGAAGATCCGGTTGGTCCTTAGACACGTTAGCAGGCTTGGTGACGATGAGATCAGGCTTTGAAATGGTAGTAGCAGGCTCTGAAACGGAGGGAGTAGGAACAATTGCAGCGTAGTGTGCTGCGACACCGTCACCACTAAGAAATAGTGTTATTATGTGCTTTTCGGTACATAATTCCGGACCATCCTGCAATATCAAACTAGGTATATTTATATATAGGCCACTATATAACTCGCCTTTATGATTGACTTACAAGGTGTTTATACTAATATCAATATCAATTGGTAATTGAATCTTAAATCTGAATTGAATAGTAAGCTGTCCCATCATATTACTATATGTAGAATCCCTATCCCTCATTACCACGTCTGTGTTGCGGACGAATCTTGCAGCAAGGGCTGTAACTTATTGTTGAAGATCTTTGGGGTCATTTATAAAGCAGTGTCTGCATCAGGTAGGGCTGTCAGTCTTATGTTAGGGCCACCTTTCCATTGTGTGAACGTTGTATAGATGTTCCATGTTATGCATATGGGGTACATTAGACCAGGCGACCGGGGCATGTTCGCCCAGTGGGCCAACTTGCCCCGACTCAAGCGGGTGGATGTGCCCCAAACGTGTCTGCTATATTTGGATGCAAGAAATATGAATTGGACTAGAAGTTAGAGTCTTCAATTTGTAATCAAAATTAGGCAGACATGGTACATGACTTTCGGTAAATTATTCATTTTCTAACTCTACAGGACATACTTGAAAGGCGAAGAACACATGGCGGAACTGTTATTTACTTACCTGGCAGAAAAAGTTCATTTCCCGACAAACTGTTCGTCGCGCAGCTCGATCTTGATGGAAAAATTCTGGGACGTAAAACATTCATCACATGACCGCATCACATGACACAAGTTGGTGCTTCAGGGGTGTAAAGTCGAAAAAATCGATGTGGGCTAACGTACCCCGAGGGCCTACTTGCCCCGGTCTCCCCTACTGGCATGTGTCGCGCCATTAAAAGTTTAGCCCTTCTAAGCGAGGTGGGTCTACGTGTCCTGTCATGAGGTCTGTCTGTAATAAATACAGGTTTCCTCCTTCTAGAGCAAAATAACCGTATAAATCAGTCACTCAAGTGAACATATCATGCTTTAAGATCTGTGTGACGTCATGGAGTAGTTTTAATTTAAAGCTACATTAAAAGGGCGGAATGATATACCATGGATGATATAACGTAACCATTTTTACTGAGGAGCGTTTTAGCTTTTAACGATCAAAAGATACGTCTGTGAGCGCCCAAAACGTCCGACTACCCAAAACGTCCTACATAGCTAAGAACCAACGAACAGTTACATTTCACGTTTCAATCATTCACAATCTGGTGATATGAAACCAGGCTAGTTTTGTATCTCTTAGATAGCAATGTACGAATAACACTCGATGAGAAGCTCGAAGGGGTCGGGGGTGGGGGGGGGGGGGGGGCAGGGGGAGTTTAAGTGTGGGGCGGTGCATAACAAGGCACGGACAAAATAAGCGTTAGCGGTATTTTACAGCCTTAATTGGCCTCTTTGCCCTCTTTTGAACTTGTCACACCGTTCCGCCGTTTATCTATCAATTAAAACAATAATTATGTGAGGTCGGGACCACCTTAAGGACATGGACAAACTCTGGTCATGGTTCTTGTGATATATTTATTCGTGGATGCTCGAGTTGTAGCTAACTGTGCATTAAGTTGTAGGTGTCAAAATCCTGATCCTGGCCCGTTTTGGGCAGTCGGACGTTTTGGGCTCTCACATACGTCCAGACACCTTTGACTTTTATAAATATGTTATACATATTGGTAGACAAGTGGGAAATTGCTTTTAAATAATTTCTTAACCATAATTGAATCTACGCGCTCGTATGCCGGTGCGCCACAACTGTTGTCTCAGATTAACGTTAAGCGCGATTGGAGCACAACTCTTTTGTTTTTTTTAAATAATCGAAAGAAGTTTACTTTTGAACTAGTTTAGACAACATCTACATTGATCTGTAAAAAAAAGTGAATATACTTATATTTGTCATGTCATTTTATGGCGGCAAACACGTTTATTCTACAGCAACACAGAGCAAAATTAATTTAATTTAAGAAATACGAGTGGGTTGGTGAATTGTGTCTTCCTGTGCGGCTTAGTGACTAGTTTGTGGTGGAGTGGGGTGGGTTGGGCTGATAGGGGAGCCGGCAGCAGACGTTCGCAAATGTCTCCGGTTCGTGTTAAGGGGAAAGACACCTTAACTTACTAATAGGAGGTAAATCCAGAGTTTTTTAACCGCTGTTACGACGCACAGGAGCTCCTTTCCGCAATGGGTTGAGATCTTCTATGGATTCGCCCCTGACTTTGCGAACCCCATTAATATGAGAGCGAGGACAAGTCCAGATAGCAGAAATAGACTACAAAGAGCAGGAGTATGACGTCACCAGACCATATCGGATGTGCCTCGAGCATTAACAACGACCGGAAGCCAAAAAAATGCAACATTACGGCGAATAAGCAAAGCAAACAATCAACGCGGGAAATGGCTAAAACTGATAGCAATCGACGCATGGAGCGGTTTGTAAATGTTTAAAAGGAATCGGCGAGAATGCAACAGTTTTCGGCTATAGCAAGGGGGCAAAATGAGCAAAAACCTGTACCGGCCCCAAGCTGTGGATAAGAACTCTGCAAGGAGGAGCGACGGAGGCGCTAATGGCATCACTATAGTCGCTTTAGTTGATGGCTCATTGCGAAAGTAAAGTACGTTACAGGAATTATTAGACAGAGGCGCCAGCGAACTAACGTTAAACTGAATAAGGCTATCATGGTTGTCTTGCGGATATCCGTTGTACGTTTGACATAACGTCGTAACGTTAATTCGATTCTTCTTATAACGTTTGGTTAAAGTTAAATTAATGTGGATTGCTTGTTGAGATTGTGGGGAGAAGCGTGGGGGGGGGGGAAGCATTCATTCTATAACACACATATATACATACATATGTCAAACGCGGCAGCCATATTTTATTTACGACGTTTAATGATAGAGAATATCGGACGAATTCGCCCCCCCCCCTCATCCGGTCCGTCCTGGATCCGCCGACTCCGTGATCCGCTGGATCAATAATAAGCCTCTGGATCCGTCCGTCCCTGGATTCTCACCCCGCTGGATTGTCTCGCTCCTTGATGTCCTCCTGCCCCCAGATCCGCTCGCCCCTATATATTCCCCGGCTCCTGATTCGCCCGCCTCTGGATCTATTAGCCAATAAATCTGTAACCGCTTGGTTCCATCCATTTCTGGATCCACTCATTTCTGAATTTATCTAACTCTGGATCCATCCTGCGGGGTCATTGTCTGGATCCACCCAGCCAGTCCATCGTCTGGATCCACACAGCGAGACTATTGTCTAGATCCACCCAGCGGATCCATTGTCTGGATCCACTCGGCAAGCGTGGGACTGGTTGCCAAGGATATCGCCCGAGGATGGGGACACAGGGCGCTCCGCTGATGACCTCACCAACAGCCGAGAAGCATCCATCTTGCCTGGTTTACCCGTTAATCTGGGTGAGGACAAGGGAACGGCTGCCGATGATGTCTCCGTGATAGAAGCAACCTCACCTTCAAGTTTTTAATCCCAAGTGTGGACTACAATTGGAACATTTATTGGGCGAAGCTATGGCCTCATCTCTATCGCCAAGAAATTAAAAATAAGGATCTTAAAGGCAACAAGTGTGAAGCGAGTTTTGGGATATCAGGCGTGCTTTCTTGATGGCAGGAGGAGGGTGAGTTATGAGGAGAACGGGAGGGAGGTGGAGATGGGGGGGGGGAGTGATTTATGAGAAGAACGGGAGGTGGGGGGGGGGGGGGGTGCATGGAGGAGGGGAGGGAGAGGAGCGAGGCGGTCCTGGAGTTTTTAATGTTTATGCAGCCCCCACGAGGACTCAACCCCCTCCTCATAGCTTTCGATGAGAACAGCAGAACTCTCAGTCTAGGAGGTCTGGCCCGCAGACGAAATTCACCAATACGACTTGATAAGAAAAACGTCCAAGCCGCTTATCATGAGGCTATTTTTTGCGCTTCGAACCTAATACGGCCAGACGTACGTGCGTCCCGTCAGAGGGCGAAAAAATGAAATAAGAATGGCTAGCGGGAAAAAAAACAGCTAGAGGCGTAACAAGGCGCTCTGACTGGGGCCTACGTGCAGCTTCAACTGGGGAGGGGGGTGGGAGGGGGCGGGGAGCCAAGGGCCCCCCTCACTGGACATCAGAGCTATAAAGGAGACGGTCGAACAGGGGCACGACACTCACCGACGACCAGTACGACTTTTCGGATACTTTGACTTCTCGGTAAGTAGTCTTCACTACTTTCTGCTTCGATGGATAACTCGCTGTCTGCCACCAAGAGACTTTCAGCGCGAAATGTCTCTGGTATCAGTTATAACTGATTCGCTGCTTACTTGCAGTATTTTACTGCTTTTATTCGACTGCCTTTGTCGTGTTAATGAGCGGTGCACTCACTGATCATTGAGAGAATTGCGGGGCTTTGGCGGCGCAGCAGCGAGATGTCTTCCTTTAGACGTTTGTGGTTATCTGATCCGTTCTTGGAGCAGGCACCATGCGGTGATGGGTATAACCATGGGCCACCGGTACACATGTCACCCGTCCTATCTTACGGGACGCGGGACCCACCTTGCCGGCTCGCTATACGTTATGCCGCGTGCGTCTGTCTGCCTGGTCAGAAACCACTCCGGTGAAAATGGACGCACGATCCCTAGCTATTAACTCAGTGACCATGTCTTGGGGAGATATATATATTAATGGCAGGCCATCTACCATGTTTGTGCAAACTTTGGAATAATAATTAGATGGCGTGTCGGTAAATTTGCTTTGCTTTATGCTTTATGAGACACTAACTGTCGTAGGCGCCTGCTCTTTATATGTGTAACCCTTTATACAGGGTTACAGGCATCGAGAGACAAGGGGGTGGAGGGATTGGAGGGCAGGGGGGGGGGGGTCTTATCCCTACGCCCTGTGTGCCGACAAATGTTCCGGCAAAGTAAGATGTATATGTATCTGTCTTTGACCCGCGTTTCTTAATAAGAAAATGACACTGAAATATTTCACTTTTGGTTCCTTTAGAGTCGCTTGAAGTTCCAAATGTTACGGGGACGGGGATTGGTCGACGCGCTACGACTCTATACGAGGGCTTTAAGTGATTAATGCGATCGAGTCTCTGATTAATTAAGGTTGCACGACTACTAGTTACATACGATGTAAGCATTCATCTATTCTATGCGATTTGTTTTGATTCGGGGATGCTGTAAGAGTTTCTCCGATTTGTGGACGTTGTAAGAGTTTCTCTGATTTGATGACGGTGTAAGGGTTTCTCCGATTGGTTGACGCTGTAAGAGTTTCTCTGATTGTGAGACACTGTAACTGTTTGTTCGATTGGTTGGCGCTGTCCGCTGACCTAGGGATGGTCTATATAATACCACCGTGTTTGTAACATAGCTTCCTTGTTTGGGTCTCCACAGCCTCTACTCAACATTCAACATGGTGACCGCCGATCAGATGGCTGCCGTCAAGGCTAACATCGCCGCCGTGAAGGCTGGTAACGTCACCAAGACCGCCGGCGATTTCTTCGTCTTGTAAGTTACTATAACAACTGCCGCAACTATTGCTTAATGTCTTAATTAATGATAATATACAGAATAAGGATGATGCAATTATTTATAGGTAAACCAGATCATACAATAACCTAATAATATATACATGAGATTACATATCATGAGATAATGCCATGAGAATCAATATTAAATAAACGTACGGCTTTCCTTATCCGTCAGATTACGATAGATAATTAATTTCCAGTGCGTGATTAAATCAATCAAGGATATTCGAAGCTTTTTAACCCCCTCAATTAACGCCTGGTCCTTTCTCTCTCCACAGCCTCTTCAATAAGTTCCCCGCCCTCCAGGACAGGTTCCCCAACTACAAGGGCAAGGCCGTCGCCTCTTTGGGCTCTGTTGCCACCTTCGCCCCCCACACCACCAAGGTCGTGACCGCCGTCCTTGAGCTTGTGGAGAAGGCCGGAGACGCCGGGGTCCTGGCTGGCGCCGCCAAGCAGGTCATCGCTGATCACGTGTCCCGCGGAGTCGTCAGCGGAGCCGAATACACTGTAAGTATCCCATCGGTATTGACGGGTCACCGGAAATGATACCCTCATTGTATAAAGCCGGTGCCCTTGCGTTTTCGGGATTTAGGATAAAAATAAGAGAGGAATGAGGCGGGGATGGGGGGCGGGGGGGGGGGATGACTACGATTGCATATGCGGTTTCTGAGACATTGACATTTTCATCCAATTGTTTCGTTAAGAGAAATCGCGGTTTGTCCATTAATGTCAGTTTGGGAACACAATCCGTAAAATGGACCTAGATAAATTGGTTTGCGAATGCGTGAGAGGGACCTAGTTGGTTTTCTGGTCAATGGAACATAAAGGACTCGAGTCGCGTCTTCAAACTTGTTGGCCATGGAAATTAAATTTTAAAATGAAACAATCGATGAATGTGTAATTGTTGGAGACCGATACGGCACGACCATTATTCTATCTTGTATGAATATTGCTTAGCTATGCATTACAAATACACTGACATGTAATGTCGTTTCGCTTTGTTCGCCAGGACCTGTACGCGGCCCTCGTCCCCTTCCTGGCCTCCGCCCTGGGTGGCGCCTGCGACCAGGCCGCCTGGACAGCCGCCACCGGCGCCGTCGTCGCCGCCCTCAAGGCCGCCGCATAAGTTACGTCATCATCAGCCCAGTGACGTCATCAAAGGTCTGGGGTCCATTCGCCATCGCGTATTACAGCACAGCTTTTTTTAGAACCCAGCCTCCATCCCCGTTGTCGCGGGTCGCCGGTCAGCCTGGGTGAGTCAAGGCACTTGGCGTTAGAGGCCCGACCCCTAGCGGGCAGTCGGCGCTGGCCTCCAGCTCACCGGACGCCGCTCTGGTCACCCTCGAAAGACATATCATGCATGACGTCACCGCGATCTACGTGTTCACAGCGCCTTCGTAGTAGGACATAGAGCTGCCTGCATTTGACCACCACCACAAGATATGTATGAACTAAGTCAGATTCCAGAAAATCGGGACTGTTTAATCAAAGCTAGTTTGTTGCTGGTAAGCACGGAAGGGAAAGAACCCACCGGACAGGGGAAAGCTCCAGGGCTTTCGAGGCAAATTGCCCAAACTGGTAGAGAATGAAGGGGAAGCGAATACAGCACAAAGGGCATTGAACAGGGTACAAAAAGTAGTTGAGGCCCAAGGTCACCTAGTCTCACCTTGTAGACGCCCAAGGTCACTTAGTCTCGCGCAACACTTCCTGTGGAGTCTCGCGCAACACTTCCTGTGGCGGCGAGAGCGGCGGCTGCAATCTCGTACCACCAAGAGGCGCCCTCTGTCGGACACAGTCGAAGATCGGCCCAAGTAATTCTCGACATCTTTTGTTTACTCAGTAATAAAAGCTAGTTGTTTTGTACTATATTGGTTGTCATTCGTCAGATTTCTTCACAATATATTTCAACAATCTACCATCTTGTACATTACCTTGTTGACACAATGAACAACGATGCCTTACACCCCTTGACCACTACATTCAAGAACCGTTGTTTGATAGCGTACTTAGCATAAATTATTCGAATAGACACATTTTATATCAGATTGATTTGCAAGTTGTTTACAAAAAAAACTACAGTGGTTAAGACATTAATTTTAATGAGAATATCGCTATATGCTGCCCCGACTACAAAGACAATTCACGACTTATGCCCCTCAATGCGTGCAGGCCAATAAGTATTTTAACAGCCTGTTCTTGTCATGGAACAGCGCACGTCGGGCTTAAAACAGGGGGTTCATCTGATCCCCATGGGGATCCCCTTGTAACCTGTGCTTCCTGTACACCCCCGCCCCCCTTCCGGCCCTCCTATAAAAAAAACTCCAGGCGCCGAGCCAGTGTTAGTTCACACAACCGCCGGCAGGAGGCGGTAGTGTGTGCATTTGTTATGAAACAAGAGCAATTGCCGCCAATTGGCGCCAAATGCTTGAGTTGGTTCAGACCCTGGCAGTGGCACCCACATGTGAAACTGTCGCTGAGAGAAAGGGGTCTGGAAGGGGTCTGGAAGGGGTCTGGAAGGGGTCTGGAAGGGGTAAATGGCGACACAGTCATATTTAACAAATCGACATTCGACACCGGGATTTTTGAAAAATCGACACTGGATACTCCCCCCCCCTCTTCCAGACCCCTAGAGAAGCCTGACAGGCTGGTGACTGACAGGGTCTGGTGACTGACTCGCTAGTGAGTCAACAGCACAGAACGCATATCCTCCAGATATGTCCCTCTGTAATAGGATTATAGTGATGGAAATTGCCATGGGCCGGGTGGGAGGGGGGGGGGGGGGCAGTTGTTTTTTTCCGTCTAGTTTTTGTCTACGTGCCATACGTCATGCTCTATACATTAGTAGGTAAGCGATGAGACCTGTGCAGCAGTAACCTTGACCTTCCCGGCCTCTCTAGAACCCCCCTCCCACTCCTCCTCCACTCACCCAACACCACCATGCCGAGCCGCCTGAATATAACGTAATGTGTGCAGTTAGACCGCCCCCCCCCCACATCACCCGCCCCCACTCCCCCGCCCCCACTCCAACCCTTCCACCCTTCCACCCTTGCCAAAACCACAGCCGGGCGCAGAAAACTTCCCCTTGCAGACGGGTCCCGCATACCGTGAATGACACCCCCGGGGACCCCCACCCCTTTCCATCGCCCCCCCCCTCCCTTACCTCCTCCCGCCCCCCCCCCCCCTGCCCCCCGCGCAGACGTGCCTGTTAACAGCCCCGCCCCCCTTATATAAATCCATCGACAGGCATCCTCCCGCCAAAAAACATCAGCGTCCCGAGACAAGGAGACACCAGCGGACTTTTTCACGGATTAAGGTACGTCCTGGGAACTTCAGATCCTGGTAAGCATGCCATGGCTTTTAGGATGAAATAATCAGTAACAATCAGAGATAACCCGAAAAAACATGTTTTCTTCTTTTCACGTTTGGTTTGCTATTGTAAATATCGCGTAAGTGCTATCAAGTGCGTATCTGTTACAACTAAATTTTAACTAGAAATACTCTAAGGCAAATGTGTTTAAATCTGCTGGTCTCTTTCCTTTGGTGACAGCAGATTGTTCAGTCAACCATGGGTTACTCAGCCGATCAACAGGCCATCGTCCAGGCTTCCATTGCCACCCTGAGGAGTAACGCCGGTAAACTTGGGGGTGACCTTTTCATCTAGTGAGTATACACACACATGCAGCCAGTGGCTAATCCAATGGGGGTATACATGGCTGGGAGAATATACATAATTGCTACCTTTAATCAATTAAAAGGTCGATAGATAGATGCTTTGCCATGAAACGTGCGCCATCTAGCGACTGCAACGCGCAGCTCAGTTACAGGCCTCAACCATTCGAGCCATCCTGGGGAGGGATAGACAGTTCTCGCCGGTTTCTATTTCCGTTTAGACGGTTTAGGGATCCACAATTAAACGCTGTATTTTAGAAGGAGTGCGCATCTCGCTGGTGCCTTGCTACAGCTGCACTCATTGTAGTCAATGTTTGAGTGTTGGGAACCGACTGGCCGCACGGTATATGCTTAAAGAATTGCGTGGTTGTAAAAAATATATTTTGTTTTCTTTGGTCCAGATATTCCTACCTAATCATAATCATAATATAATTAAGATAATATATTTATCTCTCTATAATGCATGTGTTCCGTTCGATCAGGCCGTCACAAGAGTTGTAGTTTGAGAATAATCCTAGATGTTTACATTTCTGCGACATTTCGCTTGTCCATATGAGGAGCGTTCTTATATTTGCATTACATCGTTTATTTTTTGCCACCGGTGCTTGCTGGCTAAACCTCACTGTAACATCGAAATAATGTCCTCTGCAGCTTCTTCAAGAAGTTTCCCGCATACCAGAACAAGTTCCCGCACTACAAGGGCAAGGCCGTCGACTCTCTGCGCTCGGTCGCCACCTTTGGGTCGCACACCGCCAATGTTTTCACCGGTGTCCTTGACCTTGTGGGGAAGGCCGGGGACGCCGGGGTCCTGGCTGGCGCCGCCAAGCAGGTCATCGCTGATCACGTGTCCGCGGAGGAGTCAACGCGCAGGAATATGGGGTAATCAAGTGCAGACATTTCAAATATTATTTTACTATTATTATTATTTCAAATATTCTTTTTATTATTATTATTATTTCAAATATTATTTCATTATTATTATTATTTCAAATATTATTTTATTATTATTATTATTTCAAATATTCTTTTATTATTATTATTTCAAATATTCTTTTATTATTATTATTTCAAATATTCTTTTATTATTATGATTATTATTATTATTATTATTATTATTTACCATGCTTCAATAAGTAGAACTATGGCATCTGAATTAAGCGAAAGGTTTCTGCTGCTGCCGCCGCTTCTGTCGTAATTTACATGCAAATGTATTCGATTAATTAGCTTGATCATTAAGTGTTATAGTGAATTGTTTAGGAAGCTTTTCGTTGCCACAAGGGCTAAACTGGGCCAAGGAACACTCATAGGACAATGAATGCTGAGGGGATGAAACATGTCCCAGATTAGGTGGCCATGTCAGGATTCGAACCTAGGACCTATTGGTCTGTTGTGTAGAACACCAGCCGCACCATGAAGGAGAGCCCTTGTGTGTAGTGATAAAGTGCTATATATTGCCAACAGGTCTCACGTAACTCAGCTGCTTCAGTCAGGCGTTTGTTTAAACATATATATATATATATATATATACATCAGTAATAATAATAGTAATAATAATTATAATTAAAATAATAATATTAATATTTACAATAATAATGATAATAATAATAATAGCAATAATAATAATAATAATAATAATAAATAATAATAATATTATTATTAATAATAATAAACAGTATTAATTTGTTGTCCGTTTCTTTCACCGTTTTTCTGTTGTCTTCCAGGACCTTTTCGTCTCTATGATCGGGTTCATGGGTGAAACCCTCGGGGGAGCTTCGACGCCAAGACCAAGGGAGCCTGGGAGGCCGCCACGGGGGTCACCCTGGACGCCCTCAAGGCAGCCATGTGAGGGGGAGACCGCCCCTTCCCCCAGGGGTTGCCAGGGGAGGGTGTCCCCCCCTGCCTGGGACTCCCGGCTACGCCCTGCCCGGCACCTCTCCAGCACCAGTAGCGGTGCTTGACTTGACACCACCCCCGGACACAGTGTGCCAAAAACTCTTTAGAGTCTGTAGTGCCTTACCAGGAAACTGTAGTGCTCTGGACTGTAGCCTGCCACTCCTCATCGCCCTGACAGCGCGCCATGGGAGGGGTGTGGTCCCAGCATACCAAGCTCCTACCCAGCATAGGTGAAGCGACGCACGCTATCGCCATCTGGCGTGGAGATTGGGCCAATCCATCAACTTCGCATTCTACGCCACCTGGGGGCGCTGTTGCTCGTGACGGCTTTTTCCAGCAGTCTCCGCCGCCTGGGTGCGCTGTCATACACGGGTGCATTATGATGACTATTTTGGGGTTTTCTTTGATTTCTGTTATTAAATTGAAACGCATTTCAGTAGTTGTCATATTAGGCGCTTGTAGCCGCTCAAGTTGTGCATTTTCATATTTCAATAAATATTCTTGGAGTATACACTTTGTGTGTCGCGTTATCTCTCCGAACTTGCTTGTCTACGCGCCTTCTTAACCGGTCATTTTTATAAAAAGTATGCAGTGTTCATGGTATTACTAAATATATGCCTATCCATTCCTGTTTTGCAATTGGATCGATGATTATTAAACTATTGTATATTGTAAGAATGACCCGCCATACTTTGCCACTAAGTGACGTTGAATGGCTGCAACAGCTCCAGTCTCCGTACACACTCGCCCTATGACCTAGTGACCTACTTCGGCTTCTACCAACGTATCGCGACACACAGGGCTAAAAGATAAATTGCGTCCGATAGTGCTTTTGGCCTACCATGCGGCAGTCTGCGATGGTGACCTTGTCAACCTCCCTGGATTCATTTCCTACCTTCCTATTGGCCAGACATATATTATCCCAGCCGTGGCAGCAGAGCTTAGTAGTTTTAACCCAGCATAACTTGTGTTTCCACACGGAGTTCATTTGCCATTAATCGAGTTATGCATCTTGCCAATAAAGGTGATTAGGCTCAATGGAAAGCCCATGATTCGAACTCGTTATTTGTTTATAACATGTTTTCACAAAATCAACCGAATGGGACCGGAATCGAGTAATTGTGACTTTGCGATATCAATTATTGAAGTATAATCACTTGTTCACCTTATTACCTATATTCATGAAACATATACATGGTGATATGTGACGTTGTGAGGAAGCTCGTTTTCAGACCTTTCAGCTGATATAATTCGTGTCTGAATTGCTTGTGTATTGAGAATGCCATACGTAATCTCCGGCGTCCCGGGAAACACAAATTGGGGCGTGGCGAGAGAAACTCGAAGCAGCTCTCCTTGGTTCTGGAGCCTGGCTCACTATTACGTCCGCCACGGGTCTATATAGGGCCCTCCGCTGGCTTTTTTTTCTCATTCGGCTGTCTACGAATGGAATTGCAGCTTGTCTTGTGATTTAGGTATTTCGATTTTATTTGGCGGCATTTGGGCTTGTGAGCTTGCCGTATTCACACAAGAAGTGGATTTTCTGAATTCAGAAAGAGCTAACATTATATTGAAGAGGATTTCTTAATCATGAGCACCACCACAACGAGCCGGTGCATTTTTCGTGCGTAACTTGCGAGGGGATTATGAACACGGTTCAATGCCCATCAAGTCGCCGATCTCGATGCTTAATTCTGTATCTCTTTCATTTTGATGACGGCAGAGTGAAGTCAACCATGGGTTACTCAGTGGAACAACAGGCTGTCGTCAAGGCCTCCGTAGCCGATATGAGGGAAGACGCAGCCAAGTGGGGGTCAGACCTCGGTATCTAGTAAGTAGTGACTGGACAAGGGCTGTGCCCCCCCACCCCCCTACCTCGGTATCTAGTAAGTAGACGCACATGTACAGTGACTGGACAATGGCTGTGCCCCTCCCCTACCCCCTTACCTCGGTATCTAGTAAGTAGACACACACGTACAGTGACTGGACAATGGCTGTGCCCCTCCCCTACCCCCCTACCTCGGTATATAGTAAGTAGACACACATGTACAGTGAGTGGACAATGGCTGTGCCCCCCCCCCCACCCCCACTACCTCGGTATCTAGGAAGTAGACACACATGTGCAGTGACTGGACAATGGCTGTGCCCCCCCCCCACCCCCCTACCTCGGTATCTAGTAAGTAGACACACATGTACAGTGACTGGACAATGGCTGTGCGCCCCCCCCCCACCCCCCTACCTCGGTATCTAGTAAGTAGACACACATGTACAGTGACTAGACAATGGCTGTGCCCCCCCCTACCTCGGTATCTAGGAAGTAGACACACATGTACAGTGAGTGGACAATGGCTGTGCCCCCCCCCCAACCCCTACCTCGGTATCTAGTAAGTAGACACACATGTACAGTGACTGGACAATGGCTGTGGCCCCCCCTACCCCCCTACCTCGGTATCTAGTAAGTAGACACACATGTACAGTGACTAGACAATGGCTGTGCCCCCTCCCCACCACCCTACCTCGGTATCTAGTAAGTAGACACGCGTGTACAGTGACTGGACAATGGCTGTGCCCCCACTCCCCTACCTCGGTATCTAGTTAGTAGACACACATGTACAGTGACTGGACAATGGCTGTGCCCCCCCCCCTACCTCGGTATCTAATAAGTAGACACACATGTACAGTGACTGGACAATGGCTGTGCCCCTGCCCCACCCCCCTACCTCGGTATCTAGTAAGTAGACACACATATACAGTGAGTGGACAATGGCTATGCCCCCCCCCCTCTCTACCTCGGCATCCAGTAAGTAGACACACATGTACAGTGACTAGACAATGGCTGTGCTCCCTCACCACCACCCTACCTCGGTACCTAGTAAGTAGACACGCGTGTACAGTGACTGGACAATGGCTGTGCCCCCACTTCCCTACCTCGGTATCTAGTAAGTAGACACACATGTACAGTGACTGGACAATGGCTGTGCCCCCCCCCTCGCTACCTCGGTATCTAATAAGTAGACACACATGTACAGTGAGTGGACAATGGCTGTGCCCCCCCCCCCCACCACCCTACCTCGGTATTTAGTAAGTAGACACACATGTCCAGTGACTGGGCAATGCTGTGCCCCCCCCCCCGCACCCTCCTACCTTGGTATCTAGTAAGTAGACACACATGTACAGTGACTGGACAATGGCTGTGCCCCCCCCCTACCTCGGTATCTAGTAAGTAGACACACATGTACAGTGACTGAACAATGGCTGTGCCCCCCCACCCCCCTACCTCGGTATCTAGTAAGTAGACACACATATACAGTGAGTGGACAATGGCTATGCCCCCCCCCCCTCTCTACCTCTCGGCATCCAGTAAGTAGGCACACATGTACAGTGACTAGACAATGGCTGTGCCCCCTCCCCACCACCCTACCTCGGTATCTAGTAAGTAGACACGCGTGTACAGTGACTGGACAATGGCTGTGCCCCCACTCCCCTACCTCGGTATCTAGTAAGTAGACACACATGTACAGTGACTGGACAATGGCTGTGCCCCCCCCCCGCTACCTCGGTATCTAATAAGTAGACACACATGTACAGTGAGTGGACAATGGCTGTGCCCCCCCCCCACCCCCCTACCTCGGTATTTAGTAAGTAGACACACATGTCCAGTGACTGGGCAATGGCTGTGCCCCCCCCGCACCCCCCTACCTTGGTATCTAGTAAGTAGACCCACATGTACAGTGACTGGACAATGGCTGTGCCCCCCCTACCTCGGTATCTAGTAAGTAGACA
>OZ025254.1:40026166-40223019 GCA_964019135.1 Arenicola marina | reverse complement strand
CCGACCCCTCAGGGCTTCGGGCGAGGGGCATGACTGGCGTGGCAGGTGCAGAGTCGTGAATGGGGGAGGAAAGGCGGGAGGAAGGGGGAGGGGGGCGTATTGTCAATCAGGTGCTTTCGACTTTCTATCGACGTCATACGAAAGTTATTGAAATAACGTCGAAACCCATGGTAGTTTTAAGGTATTGATATGACGAGAACTTTGTGGTCTCCTGGTTGAGAAAAAGTTGTGTGGGTGAGGTGGCGGTTGTGTTGGGGGTGGAGGGGCTAGTAAATCAATTTAAGCTCTGTATATCAGCGGTAAATGTCGGATTCAGAATGGAGCTAATCCTGGGTTTTCATTCAGATCTGGATAAATCTGGGGACAGGGTGGGCGGAGTGGGGGGGGGGGGGGGGGTGGGGAGTGAATAAAGGTTGGGGTAAAACCAGAGTGTATAATATCGATATGAGAAGTTTATCAAGCGAAGTGATCCAGAATTGAGATGACAAAGCTATTGGGATCAAGAGAAAAATATCAAACGAAGGATAATCAGGATACATTTATAGGGACCGCATTGTTTAAAATAGCAGACTATCCGATTACAATCCGCATAATAGCATTATTATTACTATGAGAACAAATTACATGCTATAAGTTGATCATAATAGGTAATCCACGCATGACAGCTAAATAAGTTAATCATCTATTCATATTGGCGGAGTACACAACGTTAACCATAGGCCAAGCGATACAAGCGTGTAGATCTAGGCCCAAATAGTCAGTAATATTTGTCCAAGAGAGACAGAGCTATGTGGTGACGTCACTTCTAGGAAAGTTGCAGTCGTGGGCGGGCGGCGGGCTGAGCCGGAGCTGGAGCCCAGACGTCTGCCGAGGTCAGCCAGTGCGACTGGCGGTCAAACAAGCGAGCCAGACAGGCAGACGAAGTCACCGCTAAGGTCAAAGTCGTAAGGCGGTGGACAGTTTACGTTGCCGAAGGGTTGACCTCCCACAGGGTGTTGGTAAAGCCTGGACTGTCGGATGTGGTGGAGGAGGTTGGGGGCCGGGAGGGGAGTGGATGCACACGGGGAAAGCCGTGAAAAAATATATCAGTTCAAAACGACAAAAACGTTAACTTGGCATTCGAGTTTCACTTCTTTAAGACAATTAAGATTGTATTTTTACCATACTAAGGAAGAGAGAAGGTGCAACTTCAACAGAATAATAGCCAGAGATGGATAAACGATTTTCCGGACGAATCTAGTAAATATTACTGTCATAGCCTAGTCGGTGATCGAACTCAGACAGATGTATGTGTTCATAAAGACCAACCGATATTTATACTGCTTCAAAAGAAGGAAGTTGGTAGCATCAGATCACACATTATATATGGGATATAGGGTCTACACTGTTTTTTTTTTTATAGTTTGGGTAGCTCAGTGAATGCGGATTTGTGATGTGTAAGTGAACAAGAGTGAAAGGACAATTTGGGTATGGTTGTGGTGGAGGGGGGCAAATGGCAGTGCAATATACCGAATATACCGGAAATGACCGATTCTGATCCTATTTAGAGGTAACTATTATGGCTTCCTTTCGAAGATTATTAAGCATTACGCCACAAAATGGATTCGTCCATATCATAAAATATCATAAAAAGGTGAGGGCATACACAATATTATACGATGAGATGATGAAACGGCCCTGATCTATTCCGTTGTGTTAATTAGATCTATACATGAAATTTAATTATTTTATGTGAAGTAGATCTAATGAATAATACCAACTCTTGACAAGAAATCATTTTACATTCCATAGTTAACTTCAAAAATTGCTTCTTTGTGGTTTCAAATGCATTGAACGTATTTTGCGAAGATCGACCAGCAGTGGCGGACCCAGGGGGAGGGGGGGTTAGGGGGGCTGCAACACCCCCCCCCCTTGGGAACCTGAACATACACTGTTAAAGTCGGCTTCTCCGAGCAGCGCCCCCCCCCCCGGTCGCAAGTTTTAGCCAGAGAGCACCCCCCCACCCCCGCCCCCCGGTCGCCAGTTTTTCAGAGAGCAACCCCCCCTTGGCGAAAAGAGAGCACCCCCCCGCCCGCGGTCGCAAGTTTTCGGAGAGCAACCCCCCCCCCCCTTGGCAAAAAAAGAGCACGCCACCCCCCCCGGGGTCGCAAGTTTTAACCAAAGAGCACACCCCCCCTCCCCTCCCCCGGTCGCAAGTTTCCGGAGAGCAACCCCCCCCCCCCCCTTGGCAATTCCTAGGTCCGCCCCTGACCAGAAACGCTATCACATCAGTGATAGGAGATGTGAAGCCATATCACCAAGCGCTTAGGTTCCCAAACTCGTTCCTAGCACTGAATGCCCTGTAAATACTCAGCCACATCGGTGACCTTTCTGACCGCACCAGAGACAGACACACAAGTTTAAATGTTATAGATCTACCTAATAGATCTACCAATTTTTGTTTTCTCAATTGGCCTAAAAAGACTTCCACATTAACTAATAATTATAAGACTTATGTGACATAACGATGATTGATGCACGAAGTCAAAGAAGACAGCAGAGGTCAAAATGAACATCCGTCCTAGACTGACAAAAAGTCACTTGGTAGCGGGGCAAGTAGAAGTGAGGCGTGATGCATAAGGCAATACTATTCCGGCGCTTACGTGCGCAAAGGCACACGAAAGAAGATGAGCTTGGGAAACAAATATGTACACCCCCCCCTCCCCCCAGTACCGCCTCGCCCTCTCGCTCGTTCCTGATTATCACATGGTAGGGATACGTGTCCCCGTGTGCATTATCCTCCGTATATAAGGGCGGGAGAATCTCTAGTCCTGACACACAGTCGGGCAGCAGCAGATCCACTTCGACTATTCTTCCACAGTTTCCCTGGTAAGTTAAGACCTTTTACTTTTACTTGTTTCGGTTTCTACGGCTTAGTTACCTAGATCTACATCACTTTTGCCAGGATATTTTGTTTCATGATTCGTCTTCACAGCGGCAGTACATTCATAGTAAGCCAAACAACTGATTCCTTTTAGCATTAGGCTATTTTAGTTTATAGGGATAGGCCCAGTAGACTAAATTGGCGCTTACTATAGGGTCTATGCATCTATAGCCTGATGCAAGCTATATAGATCTACTTATGGTTCGGTTTCAGTTCAAATTTATCAATAAAAATCTTGATTTCTTTCAGTCTCAACATTCAACATGGTGTCCGCCGATCAGATGGCTGCCGTCAAGGCTAACATCGCCGCCGTGAAGGCTGGTGACGTCACCAAGACCGCCGGCGATTTCTTCGTCTTGTAAGTTACTTTGGCTTTAATAACTATGTAGACTAATCTTATAAACGATACTGGCAAAAGTATTAATTGGTTAATAATTTCGCGCTTCCCAGCATAATAATAAATTGCATAAATTACGCTTTCTTTTTGTGTATACAAATTCTACAATATATATGTATATAATATATGCATATTGTGGTTCCTTTTACAGCCTCTTCAAGAAGTTCCCCGCCCTCCAGGACAAGTTCCCCAACTACAAGGGCAAGTCTGTGGACTCTCTGAGCTCTGTTGCCACCTTCGCCCCCCACACCACCAAGGTCGTGGCCGCCGTCCTTGAGCTTGTGGCGAAGGCCGGAGACGCCGGGGTCCTGGCTGGCGCCGCCAAACAGGTCGTCGCTGATCACGTGTCCCGCGGAGCCGTCAGCGGGGCCGAATACGCTGTAAGCATTCATCATTCATGATACAAACATTCACTAAATCCATACATAATTTACACCAACGCATTTTTTATCTTGTAATATCTTTCCTCATATTTGTTTCAAAGCCATTCGTTTTCCTTAATATATGTAATATGCCATGGAATTGACCGATCCAGACTGTCAATTATTCCCCGACGTCACTGTTATTAGCCAATCATGTGGTAGAAAAATGTCTTTTTCAACAAACAAGTCAGACAAACAAAGCAGCATGTCACTTTGTTATCAGTTTCAGAGATGAGTACTTTTCACTTGTACCTACCATCAGCTATGATTGTCAGTTTCATACTCACGATTTAGGAAAAAGGACTCATGCGTGGGCGGGGCTTAGTGTCGGGGTGTAAATCGGTCTATTATTCACCATCTATTGATATCGACATACTGTTTTTATTGCCCTTCCCCTATTTATATATAGACATATATATGACATGTTTCGCCTTGTTCGCCAGGACCTGTTCGCGGCCCTCGTCCCCTTCCTGGCCGCCGCCCTGGGTGGCGCCTGCGACCAGGCCGCCTGGACAGCCGCCACCGGCGCCGTCGTCGCCGCCCTCAAGGCCGCCGCATAAGTGACGTCATCATCAGCCCAGTGACGTCATCATCGCTTCCATTAATATCAGGATTGAAATACCATCGACTCACGGGCCATCTATGCAACAGCGGACTTACTTAGAACAATACGAATGTGGATTTGTCACCTGCGAGCCCACTTCTACACGAATGAGCTGCAATCGCGAACTTATCCAGTGGCTCCCTCTAGTGGCCAAGCTGCCAGTTGCATGTCACGGATGACGTCATTGTGTCGCGTCATACCTCGTTGACGTTTGGGGTGAGCGGATCTAACAATCTGTCCCAGCAGTATTTTGCAGACTCTTTTTAACTCACAATGTCGTGCATCCATCTCACGGCAAGCTGTGATGATTTTTAATGTGCAGTACAAAATGTATTTTATAATAAAATGCTTGAAATGAAACTCATCTATGTGTGTGCCTTATCTGTGTCTCAATCCATAATAAAGCACACTTTTTAATAGCTCTAGAAGTCGAAACTGGTTAGATTATTATCACATTCTAAATTGCGAACCGACTAAGTATTTTCAAGTATTTCGACGTGTTCCGGGCAGAGGGAACTCGAAGGGGGCGTTATGACGTCATGTTCACCGGTGCCATTTGGCGAGGACGAACCACTTCACAGCATGGGAACTGACACTGGGTGTTAAAGGTCTTTGGGCAAGGTTCGGTATCTCGCCCGGGACCCGCAACACGTGACAGGGAACTTCCGGGTGTGCCGATAGGGATATGCCTATTCCAATAAAATGCGCACCTCGTTCACATCCGGTGCACGTAGGGGCACTGGAACCATTAACCTATTCTCATCACCTTTCAATCAGCCGCCATCTTTTCCCGAATGCCCCGTGCTGTTTTGAACGGGGCACATCGGCATGCCGAATGGATGCGCGCGCACCCGACCCGGGTGAAAGAAGTATCGGGCGGTTTACCGATGCGTAATGCGCGTATTCGGGTTACCGAGGTATATACCGAACTACCAAAGAAATGCGCCCGCTGACACTGGCCGTCCAAAAATGTTACTCTCTTTGGCAAACACACCCAATGGTTATCTTTAAGAAAAGGATCCTTGACAGGGTCGTGTGCAGGAATGCTTGAAAAGGGGGACCCGTGCCCCATGTGCCCCCCCCCCCCCCTTGGACACGACGCCGTAAAAAGGAGTGATCAATCTCTGAGCTTGACACATCGTAACGCGCACCTTTCAAATGTGAAGTAGTGTGCAAATAACACTTTATGTCCTTAAAATAACGACTTTAAAGTCCTGAAACTTATTAGCAATATATGCTGTAATGTTTTGTATTACCAACCTCTTCTCCATATCAAATAGATATATTCTGTTATTAATTTAAATCCTGAAAGCCTGTGGGCTATCCGGAGAGAAGCAGATTTGTTCACCGGAGCAGAAGTTGGTGGCCGGCTTTATATCCCAGCGCGCCTGTTCGCTGTTCGATAGGGTCATCAATACAACGCGGAGTACTGTGGAAAACTGCGAAAAACTTCGGATGTGTTTTTCGAAGTTCTCCACAGTATTCCGCAGGTATTTCGCGTTATATTGAGGCCCGTTCGGTATTTTGTGTGATGTCGACCAGGGCTCGCTAGGACGTCCGCGCGCAATATAAATAAACCGCACAGTTTTCTGTTGAAATGTATGTTTTACAGACTCAAATAAATATAAAACATATGCATCATAACTTTGAGATAGGCCTACTTTTAGTCTTGATTTTAAAATGTAAAACATCTACCATGGCGCATGTAAGTATGCTGCTATATGCCCGAGCCTGGCTGGATATATAGACCTGACGTGTGGCTGACGTGTAGGTAAAGACGGTCCTTGGCTCAGGGATTATCACTTTATTCGCCTAAAGGCTCTGCTAAAGGCTGTGCTGAGATAAAACCATTTCACACTGGAACCAAGGCCGTATATATGCCCCGAGCTGGGTGGTGGTTAAACTTAATACATTGCTGGGTTTCAGCGGTAAAGCCGCTTTTTTTTCACCTCCAAAATCCGCGCGGGCGGAGCGTTTTATCGCCAAAAATATCGGAGAATAGCACCCACAACAAGGCGAGACCTAGCTGTTACACCTTGTGTGGAAGTAGGGGAACATGGGGCAAAATGACCCATCGGGGTCAAATGGCCCACCACAATATCGCGCATTTGCGGTACTGCCACCTGTATTGAAGCGTTTTATATTTGTTCCTATTTGTTACGTGATACCTTAACAAATCTACATGGGCGCTGAAGCAGACAGCTGACCATTGTTACCGAAGTAAAAGATTCTGGGCTATTGCCATCCATGGTAAACACTGGAAAAAAGTAGAGCTCAGTGGATACTAGCTTGGGGGAAAATTTTGATAAATTAGCACGATCAAAGATAAGTCCAAGTCAAGCCCCAAACGTAATTCAGATGCCGAATATACTGCGCCGTATTTTTCATACAGCGGTCAAATGCTAAGTTTACTAACAGGGGCAAAATAACCCACGCTGCTTGGGACAAAATGACCCAGTGGGCCGTTTTACCCACATCCAATTTAATATGTATACTCTAACAGAAACGATTATCTTTAGCAAACTGGATGATATGTCCACTGAATCGGAACATCTTTGAGAATGACGAATAATAAGCTTGAAGAAGAAAACGACAGGGAGCTTGAACAGGGGGAGTTGCCCCTGGGAGCCGGAAGCGTTGATTGAGGCAGAGCCAGGCGGCACGCGACATCGTGTCTCCATTCGATACATGCGCACTCCCAAAAGCTACTAGACTTCCAGTTAGAAAAACACATCCAAGTAACAGGCAATGTCCCGCTGCGGTCCCTAAACCCGCTACGGTCCCTAAAGTCAGAAACCTCGGAGAAACTAAGGGTCATTTCTTCCAGCAGCTCGTCAGGATAAGACGCAGATGGGGAGGGGGGGGGGGGTACTATTATACAAATCTGGTGGGGGGGTTCCGCGGGTGCCTTGATGCCTGAGAGAGCGGATATTTGGGATAAAAGATACCCCTATAGAGCGGACATTTATAATAAAAAGGATACCCATATAGAGCGGACATTTATGATGAAGATACCCCTATAGAGCGAATAAAACTTGCGATCGTGGGGAGGGGGAGGGGGTAAAAATGTGCGTCCATAGAGCCGATTTTGGGGGTGAAAAAGGGGGGGCTTTACCCCGGAACCCCCCAAACCCAGTAATATATTATTCACCCGTTCTCCCTAAATCCGGGGGGCCGGTTTCAGGGTCGGATCCAGATATGCTGTATAGGGGAGCCGGTAAATGGTATAAAGTATATACATTTCCGCCCTTAAAAGGAGGGGGCGGGCCGGGTCGGCCTCAGATGGCCTAAATTTTGCACTGAAAAATGGCAAAAGGTGGGGGAAGGGGGTGTCCCCCCCACACGCCCGATCCGCCGCTGCTGACGTAAACGTCTTCTTGGGCTGTTCAGTTCACTCACTAACATGCTGAAATAATGTGCTGACCATTTTGCCCCATTGGGGCGGCAAAATGACCCACTGTGACATAAAACATTTTTTTGTGCTAGTAAAAATTTTGTTCGTGTCACTCGCATGTATCCAAGCTATGTTATTCACAATACTACTGTTGTCAGTTTACCAAAATTTGGCTCTTTTTATAGCACTACTTGTCCTCCAAAAAATAGAAATAAAGTTAAGGTGGTCATTTTGCCCCATGTTCCCCTACCTAGAATATTACATACAGGCCTGTATCAAACCAGTGCACCGCTTACTACACATGGAAGGACTCAATGATTGCTCTAGCTAAGGGTTTAATTAGCCGAACGTGAACAGCATATCAGCCTATAACTGGTCACCTTGTCTACATTAGCCGAACGTGAGCAGCATATCAGACTATAACTGGTCGCCTTGTCTACATCACTTAGCAATTATTTGTGTACGGTTTCCAGCATCCTGTGACTTCATGCTCTGCGAGCACCAGCTAGAAACTGTCTGGTTCTGTGGGTCTGGGGGTCAGATATGTGTGGAGGTGGGGGTGGGAAGCTACTAGTCCCAGTTCCGCGGCTGTATGATGGCAAAAAACCCACAAAAAAACACTGGTGCCCCCCTGTGGGATTTTGCCCAGTGAACTGGGGCTAGGGAGCTGCTTGATGTGAGTTTTTGTAGGTAATGGATCCATCTCCATTATCCATCTGCCCTGTCTCAGAGAGAAGTCTCCCCCCCGCCTCCCCCGCCCTTCGCATTTTATGGGGACATCCTTGTAAAACTGGTAGCATGTAACCGTGTCCTTAAATTGGATCGTCCGTCTAGGGGGGGGGGGGGGGCGGGAAGAATGTCCGACGGGGAAAATGTGGGGAACACCTGAGAAATCTATGGCCTACTTAGAGCAATCCGTGTCCTTAAATTGGATCGTCTGTCTAGGGGGGGGGGGGGGGCGGGAAAAATGTCCGACGGGGAAAATGTGGGGAAAACCTGAGAAATCTATGGCCTACTTAGAGTAATAAAGATACATTCATATATCGCTAAAATTCATAATACACGCGGCCCTTGTGGCGGTATTCGTAAACCACACGGCCCTTGGGGCGGTATTCGTAAACCACACGGCCCTTGTGGCGGTATTCGTAAACCACACGGCCCTTGTGGCGGTATTCGTAAACCACACGACCCTTGGGGCGGTATTCGTCAACCACGCGGCCATTGGGGCGGTATTCGTCAACCACACGGCCATTGGGGCGGTATTCGTCAACCACACGGCCCTTGGGGCGGTATTCGTCAACCACACGGCCCTTGGGGCGGTATTCGCAAACCACACGGACATTGGGGCGGTATTCGTAAACCACACGGCCCTTGGGGCGGTATTCGTAAACCACACGGCCCTTGGGGCGGTATTCGTGAACCACACGGCCCTTGGGGCGGTATTCGTGAACCACACGGCCCTTGGGGCGGTATTCGTAAACCACACGGCCCTTGGGGCGGTATTCGTGAACCACACGGCCCTTGGGGCGGTATTCGTGAACCACACGGCCCTTGGGGCGGTATTCGTAAACCACACGGCCCTTGGGGCGGTATTCGTAAACCTCGCGGACCTTGGGGCGGTATTCGTCAACCACACGGCCCTTGGGGCGGTATTCATAAACCACACGGCCCTTGGGGCGGTATTCGTCAACCAAACGGCCCTTGGGGCGGTGTTCGTAAACCACAGGGCCCTTGGGGCGGTATTCGTAAACCACACGGCCCTTGGGGCGGTATTCGTAAACCACACGGCCCTTGGGGCGGTATTCGTAAACCACACGGCCCTTGGGGCGGTATTCGTAAACCACACGGCCCTTGGGGCGGTATTCGTCAACCACACGGCCCTTGGGGCGGTATTCGTAAACCACACGGCCCTTGGGGCGGTATTCGTAAACCACACGGCCCTTGGGGCGGTATTCGTAAACCACGCGGACCTTGGGGCGGTATTCGTAAACCACACGGCCCTTGGGGCGGTGTTCGTAAACCACAGGGCCCTTGGGGCGGTGTTCGTAAACCACGCGGCAGGCCTATGTATAAACCCAATTTAGACTACGCAAATCTACTTATAGCGCTAAGTTGAACATTTGTCGAGGGAGGGGTCATTCTAAACTGCTCTCCGTTTGCGACAGGGGAGCTAGTGTGGGGGGGGGGGGGGGGCTGAGATACATTGCCATAATTTTGCATGGAAAAACGGCATTCTTCTTCAAAAAGGGCCATTGAAAATATGTCGACTTTAACAGACCTTAACATCTCCTCATACCATTGGGGGGTGGGTTACGGAGTTTAAGCCACCTTACCCCCCAACCCCTTGATCCGCTGCTGTATTCCTGAGCATCTCATCCCACGCAATATCCATCCAGCCAATGGTTTTTTTTAATGTGGCTTTGCCGGCCGATGACCTTAGGGCTTGCATAAACCCTGCCCAAGCAATGCCTTTCATGGGCAATAAATTATTACATATATAGAAATACAAAATAATAACTCAGGAATGCTTTCATCGTAAACGTCTATACATCAGAATTCCACAATCTTGTTGTCGGCTCTCCAATATAGCACTCATACGTTCGTTTCTAAATTGGCCATTTCTCTATTCATTATGATGAAGTTGATCAGTTTTTGACAGTTCAGCATGTGAAATGAATGACACATATTATGAGTTCGAGACCTCCTTTCAAATGTCATGTAAATCTGGGGGCCATTGCGTGCTAGGGCTAGACTCCAGTGGCTCAGCACGGCCACTGCTGCCGGTCTAGTTGTTACCCCGTGATTGGCCGCCAGGGGGAGGGTGGCGGGGCAGTCCATGGTGGGACGTGGGCAGCGGCATGGTGGCGAGAAGAAAACTACAACTGTGTATTTATTAAGGATGATCATCATTTTCCTGCTTACGTGCGCCACCTCACACGCCCAGCGGCTCAGGTTGCGCTACAGGGACCCAAGTTAACCCCCACCCACCCCAATCCCCCCCACCTTCCCGCCCGCACCCCCCACTCACCCCTCTTTCCATCCCCCACCTACCCGCCCCGCACCCCCCCCCCCCCCACCTGCCCAATTATCATCCCCAACATCCCCGCCTCGCCTATAAGTTTAATATATTATTATTATGCCCCCCCCTCCGCCCAGTCCACCCACCACATCACCCTACAGATCCCCCCATCCCAGTCCAACCACCCATCGCACCACCTTCACCCGCCCCTACCCCCACCCCGTCCCCGTCGCCATGGATCTGACCGCTGAAGGTGAACGTGCCCTTCGGGATCCCCATCCTATAAAAGGACGCCCGACGCCCAGATCTGGACAGAGCCAGCAGCGGATCCTGAACGCTACCAGGATACCTCAGAGAATCTTTCTTCTACCGTTCCCGTGGTGAGTTGAACCTTTTTTCAGCAGCCTTCATATCAGTTTTGGTATCTATCATGTTTGCATTACTTTCTAACTGCATTTGAAGTGCAAACTTCATTTAAACAGTAAGTTTCCGTCTATTACATGGAGACTGTCAAAGTATATTAGGGATAAAGTGTAGGCTTATGGTCGTGTTGGTGATAACTATGCAAAGAATATATATGCTTCCATACGGCAGCGATATCGGAACTCTCGTTATACAATACAAATATTTATTTCACATTGAATAATATGCTCTTATATTTTGGCGCACGATATCTTTGCATTGCAGGCATTATATATTGAAGCATATCCTTTCCACTTCTAATATGTCTAACGTTTCTCTCAACTTTATTGTTTCAGCAATTCCACTCAACATTCAACATGGTGTCCGCCGATCAGATGGCTGCCGTCAAGGCTAACATCGCCGTCGTGAAGGGTGGTGACGTCACCAAGACCGCCGGCGATTTCTTCGTCTTGTAAGTTGAGATATGATGGTACCCCCTTCTGCGGTAAGGCCCCCTTTTTTCACTGGCAAAAGCCGCCCGGAGGGGGCGTTTTACCCCCAAAATCAGCTCGGAAAGGTTTTTTTTTTTCGTTGACCCGCTCGGTTTGGTCTTTTTTCCCCCGGCAAGCTCGCTCTATCACCGCTCTCTTAGGCATCCGCGGACAACCTCCACTCCCCCCCCCCCCCCCACCCCACCACCACACTAGACGTGTATAATATGACGTTATGTTAGACAAATAATTTCGACGAACCAAGCAGCATGTCAATTTGTTGTCAGTTTCAGAGATGAGTACTTCTCACTTGTACCTTCCATCAGCTATGATTGTCGATTTCATACCCACGATTAACAAAAAATGACAAGCGTGGGCGGGCTTTAGTGTCGGAGGGTGGATCGGTCTATTAAGTGGAGTGCACTGTGTTTTGTATTCTCTTTTTATATTCTTTAGTATCCTTTTTTTCTGCTACAGCCTCTTCAAGAAGTACCCCGCCCTGCAGAACAAGTTCCCCAACTACAAGGGCAAGTCAGTGGACTCTCTGAGCTCTGTTGGCTCCTTCGCCTCCCACACCACCAAGGTCGTGGCCGCCGTCTTTGACCTTGTGGCGAAGGCCGGAGACGCCGCAGGCCTGGCTGGCGCCGCCAAACAGGTCGTTGCAGACCATGTATCCCGTGGAGGGGTCAGCGGGGCCGAATACGCTGTAAGTAGAAATGCTTTAATGGTTTCCATGGCGACGGGGGATTCAATTGAGCAATGCATCTGCTTACATCACATATATTCCATAGCAACGAGGTAACGAGGCATCATGGAATAAAATACGATATACGAAAATAAGATACTAAATCGATCTACAGATGGAAATCGAGAGGTTTCTTCACTGTTTAAATTATATCTAAAGCATGGAGCAGTGTAAATTTGATGAGATCGTTTAGTAAGATTGCAGCATACATACTAGGATAATCGGGGCTTCGAAAGCAACAAGAGTGGAAGGAAGTACATGGGAGCAAATGACTTCGGAGTTCTTGGGAATATGGGACGATCTCGCAGTCAGGTTGATAGGCGTTGTAGTTTAAAGAGCCCAACGCTCTAGCCAACGTCTAATATCGTTGTGTCTCCATGGAACAGAAGATAGGATCAGACTATACATACGACCAGTCTTTTACATATGATCAGATTTCACATATGATCAGATTTTACATATGATCAGATTTTTCATATGCTCAGATTTTACATTGGACCAGATATTACATATGATCAATTTAAACAAAAATGAAACTGCATCAATTAAACAACTAAACACGGCATGCTATAGCCTAGGGTGTGTCTGTGCTTCAGACTTTCGTTGCAATGTCGTTTCGCCTTGTTCGCCAGGACCTGTTCGCGGCCCTCGTCCCCTTCCTGGCCGCCGCCCTGGGTGGCGCCTGCGACCAGGCCGCCTGGACAGCCGCCACTGGCGCCGTCGTCGCCGCCCTCAAGGCCGCCGCATAAATGACGTCATCATCATCCCAGTGACGTCATCAACCAAGGGACGTCATCAAGTCTCAATATCACGTGCCAGAGATTTTGGATCACGCGCTGTCTTCTTCGCTCTTTCCTCCGCAAGGGGAACACTGTTATAATTATCTATGTCAATCTCTACGCACGCCATGATTTAACACCAGGTGGCGTTGCGTTCTTGTCTGCTAACGAAAATCAGGAGGTGCAGAGAACCAGCCAGAAAACAACTATCCAGCCGCACCGGAGAGTTACCATTGATACTCTGAACAAACAGCTCCATATTTGAAGCTTGGGCAAATGTTATACGTTCTGTCTTCCGTTCATGAAAGGAATGGTAGTAAATCTAAGCCATTCTCTGATGTTTACGACCTATCGACATTTGAACGCGGGAATGGAACACCAACTGCCATGACTCACCTTGGAACGTTTGTCATGTTTCAATACTCGGATATATGGCGGCTATACCCTACTGACTTTGGTACTCGGATTCATTTTATTAGATTTTGTCACTCGGAAAATTGCTCAATTATCGTTTGTCTTTCATCGGCATATAAATGTCTAAGGCACAAATATCCATTATTTGTTTCTGTCGCTGCCTCTTCATTAATATTCGTGATCTGTTAAATAAACGCCTTAACGTCATATGTTTCATCCTATAAGTTCCTCTTGTTGAAGGTATAACATCCTTAGACAATTTATGCCTCTCTCTCTCTCTGCTAAGTCTCGTTTTATAATTTTTTTTACTTTGTGCCATTGATAAAATGATCCCCACATGAATTATGTACTGAGAAAATTGCAATAAATTTTATATAAAGATTCAGGAGTTTATTCGAGTTCTGTTCTGGAGATTCAATTTACGAACATCACAAAATATCGGCTAGTCTAACGCAGTCACGATGGTTTGGAAGTATTCCAGAAAGAGTTTGTCTGCCGATATGGATTCCCACAATTTTAAACTGTACAGCGTGCTGCACTAGAAGGCGTTCTTGTGCAGCAAACTTCCAGGGGGCGATAGTTTTAATCGAAGGATACATTTTGCAAACGATCTCACCACAACAGCTTACCTCTCTTATGCGCGATATTGCAATAGACTTACAGACCTTTTAGTTCAGAACAGATACCCGAACTTACCCCCAATCCCAACCCCACCCCTACCCCAGCACCCCGAAGGACCCCACCTGGGGGACGTCTCTGGAACAACCGTTCAACGTAGGTAATCATAATGCATCTAATGCCACAGGCACGATATAGCCTTACTGGCTTAAAGTGCCGTTAAAAATCAAATCAAATGAAATAAATACAATGCCACAAGGCTAAATGATCAATTCCACAACCGGCGCCCACAAGCCAACGGCTTCAAGCTCACCTTTGATGCCTTCTACCTATTATCATATTCCAAATATAACACAATATTTCATCATAACCGTCAAACATTCGTACGGTGGGCCGCGGAACCTCGCCTAGGGAGGGGAGCGTGCAAACCCCCAAGCTATACAAGGGGGGTGGTGGGGTGGGGGGGGGGGCACCCCGCTGTAGGTGTTTAAGAGTATAGGCCTACCTACTGCATAGGTCTCGAAATGAAATGAAAAGAATGGATGTAAATTGCATCCCTAGGATCCAGATTGACCCCGCAGATCCCGATTTTTATATCCCGATTTGACCCCTAGGATCCGGATTTACCCACACGGACCTAGGGTGCTTTGTGCACGCAACGGGCAGAGTGGGGTAAGGAACCGCCCGGGTCGATGGAGGAAGAATGGATGCAGGGGCGGATCTAGGCATTTGCCAGGGGGGGGGGTTGCTCTCTGAAAACTTCCGACCGGGGGTTTGGAGTGTGCTGTCTGAAAAACGTGCGACCGGGCGGGGGGGGGGGGGGTCAGAGGCTCGCAGAAGCCGACTTTAACAATGTTCAGGTTCCCAAGGGGGGGGGGGGGGTGGCAACCCCCGTCCCCCCCCCCCCCCCCCCCCTAGATCCGCCTCTGGGATGAAGCATATTCCCAGATTTGGTGCCGATGTAGGTCCGGTTTCGAACCCGACCCATTGATCTGCGGCATAGTGCGCCAACAATTAGACAGCACTCATGGTTATGGCGATGGTATCAGAATATATATATGCACAATGCGCATGAACGATATAGCGACGACATGAATTACCTACACCTGCAGACAATGGACGTTCATGATGTGAATTTGACATTTAAATTGTCAGTTTATGTTCCGAGTTCTGAATCGATACCTGTCAATACCAATATTTATTTCACTTTAAAGGGAATATATACCAATTCTACCTTAGGGTGCGGCAGATATCACCCAGCGAAAACGTTGCTTTCTGGGGGTATACGCACGATTCTTGTACGTTCTCAATGACGTTCAACGTTTAAGTGTGCAAGGAGTATGTCCAACAGGGGCGCACTATGACGCATAAACTCGCGTTCGCTCACGCACGCAATGGGGCCGTTATGACAGAATGTGCAGGCCCAACGTTGGTCTACGCATTTTCCCACTTCATATTCGCCTCTATGCATCACATCGTTTTCAAAGAATTCACCAAAGCAATGGGTTCTCATACGATGTCAACACCCATCATAAATCTACGCCCCAGTGGTCAGGGTGAAGTGAGGGTGATGGGGTCAGGGTAGATTAAGGATGACCTGTACGTGTCCTGACCTGAACCCGGGTTCACCCTATGTTACTTGTCATGGTTACTGAAGATGGGGACTGATAGCTATAGATGTGGCGCTGGTCTGTCATACCACAAGATACAGGTTGTTATGATTGGGAAATATTTTGTGACACGAGTATGAAACGTCAGCAACATTCCTTGATTGACTATGTGATGTATGTGGTGCAATATACCGAACGTAATCTAGGGGCAATAGTAAACAATTGGGTACCCCCGTGTTTCTGGTTGGTTGGTTATTCAGGACGCTTTAACCACTTTTAGTCATATCGCGTCAATAGGAGAAGGAAGGGAGAGTGGAGGCATGTCCCCCGGGGGTAACTCGCTACTCTTTACGAAGAAACACATGGGATTTTATGCTGGCGACAACAGGGCTCGAACCACCGATCCACGTGCCGTTAGGCTCTCATGTGGCCAGAACACTCAATTCGAGCGCTCTAGCCCACTGAGCTATCGCGCCGGTCCCTCGTGTTTGTAAAATCTATACCTGCGAGCATAGTGTACCCTACACAACCCTCGGTAAGATATGTACTAGGGATCATAGTGTGCCCTACACAACCCTCGGTAAGATCTGTACCAGCGAGCATAGTGTGCCTTACACAACCCTCGGTAAGATCTGTACCAGCGAGCATAGTGTACCCTACACATCCCTCGGTAAGATCTGTACCAGCGAGCATAATGTACCATACAAAACCCTCGATAAGATCTGTACCAGCGAGCATAGTGTACCCTACACAACCCTCAGTAATATCATCGCCAGCGAGCATAGTGTACCCTACACAACCCTCGGTAAGATCTTTACCAGCGAGCATAGTGTACCCTATACAACCCTCGGTAAGATCTGTACCAGCGAGCATAGTGTACCCTACACACCCCTCGATATATCTGTACCAGGGGGCATAGTGTACCCTACACAACCCTCGATATATCTGTACCAGGGAGCATAGTGTACCCTACACAACCCTCGATATATCTGTACCAGGGAGCATAGTGTATCCTACACAACGCTCAGTAAGATCTTTACCAGCGAGCATAGTGTACCCTATACAACCCCCGGTAAGATCTGTACCAGCGAGCATAGTGTATCCTACACAACGCTCAGTAAGATCTTTACCAGCGAGCATAGTGTACCCTATACAACCCCCGGTAAGATCTGTACCAGCGAGCATAGTGTACCCCACACAACCCTCGGTAATATCTGTACCAGCGAGCATAGTGTACCCTATACAACCCCCGGTAAGATCTGTACCAGCGAGCATAGTGTACCCCACACAACCCTCGGTAATATCTGTACCAGCGAGCATAGTGTACCATTCACAACCCTCGGTAAGATATTTACCATCAAGCATCTCGGTTCTGTAATCGATATCTAAATGTTCTTGGGGTTAGCACATTCATCGTTGCCGATGGCGTTCTGCGACACCGTACAACCATCGTGTTGTGGGTGGAGGGTTCGCGCCCCGTTGTGCAAATGTTCACGTCTAGTGCTCTCCACTCTACCATGGATCCTTTCCATCGAGGCCATGCGACCTTCGTAGCTTAAAGTGCTCTTCTCAAACCAGCACACTCTATTATTCGTTAAGTATGTTCCGTCTCGATGACTGACACAGCACAATAGCCTCAGATCGTTCAAGGAGTTTCGGCACGAGAACAAATCGTTTCACAGAAACGATGATTTAAAAAGTGATTTTTTTTTTATATATAGACCTATATATATATTATTGTCTCGTTCTTTGCCTTCAAAACATGTTTTGCCGGAAACGAAACTCTTAGTGGGTGAACTTCCGTTTCTTTCAGTTCTTTGTATTTTCTCTTTTATAAGGACCAGACAGGCTATATGTCGCCCTCAATTTAGACAACATAGAAACAGTCTGACAAAGCATACATTCATCTGATCGGTGAGGCTGACGATCGCGTTCCACCGAGTGTTTTGATAGCACAGTAGACGAAGGGATCAAATTATACTCTCGATGGGCATGTTGGCTTGATCTAAGGACACAAAAACCACCTGAAAAATGCAGGATAATAACAGGTAAAACCAAGAACGACCGAAATATAAAGGGAGAGGAACATACCATAACAGGGCAAAGTGATGGCATGGTATATCTGTTTAAGCGAGAGTTTTGTGGAACGGCCATTCAAGGTCTTGGTGGCTTCTTATTCAGCAGATCAAATCGCGAAAACTGTATACAACAGTGCAGTTAATAAAAGCACCCTATCGCTTCTATAACGAGAAAAGCAAAGTCAGGATGAGGGAGAAATATATATCTTATAGTGATATTCTCAACCAGGCCTGTTGGGCGAGTTTAGAAAAACAGTTTATGCTCTGTAAACATGAAATGACTCATCCTTTGCTCAATATGATGGTCATTGGTACCCCTACTTGCTGTTTTAAGGAGGTACGTTTTGGCTCTTGAAGCCCCTAATAAAGATACAGAAGGATGAGGAAACTCTTGCATTTACTCATAAATTCATCGGTTCTATTTAATATGAAGAGCAAGTGTTCGTACCCTCTGCCCAGTCCATCCTACGGCTCTGGTCATTATTGGTAAAGCAATATCACACCCAGCCGAAGTCGAGAGCAAAATTGCGAAGCTTACAATGATTTGACTGTCACCGTTGATATTAATTAATAAACCCCTAACCGATCAAAAGTCATAGGAAAATTAAGTACATAAGCCTAATAAAAAGATCAAATGAATTATAAGATTTAATGGTTTATTTAGAGCTGACCATTTACTGGCGATCGCAAAACGTAACTCATTCCTTAATTCAGCCTTCCCTGCTTGAATAGCTTTAAATCGTTTAATTTATATAATCACGACATACCCGTAAACGTAACACATATTATAATACATTACCAATACGTTTTACTATACAAAGGCTCACCCGAGGAGCACTTTCTGAGCAGCTGGACCTCTTGCTAAGTTCCCGTCTCCTTGGGAGACAACCGAACATTCATACGGACAGGTCTGCTATCATCAGCTAACTGGTTGCTCTTCACAAGCTACTCATGCAATAATGGTTCCCTTATATACTGACTGACGGCTTTCTTTCAAAAACGTACTGTAAATATTACTATTTTCACTTTTAACGGCAAATAAAGGTAACAATTTTCAATTGTGTTGTTGAATACATGATTTCCACAAGCAATGAAATAAAAGAAAACGTCAGATGCCAATTAAATTGCCAACATATTAAGTACTCGTGCATGGCATACGTTGATGTACACAACAGGCTCATACTTGCTATGTTTTATTCCAGATAATATCGATATTAGTAGAAAACGAAGTGATTTAGTCAAATTATCCATACCTCAAACTCAAGCCGCAATGGTGGGAAAGGGTGTATAAATTGAAGCGCCATCTAGCGAATTGAGATGTTTGGCAGTCACGCTGAAGTATAGCATTAAGTAAGTAAAGCTGTTTGTTACCATTCGACGGAAAATCAACTGTCTAATTGGCTTTGGTTAAGTGATTGTCATTTGAGCATTGAATTGACATATTCGTGTTTGCGTACAACTTCGTGCTAACTAATAAGCCAACATGCATTTCCTGTTGTCACAGTATAGTCGCACTTGCTTTGGCTGCGGCTTAAAGTTTATATAACCATGAAATATACGAAAACATTGAATCTACGTGAAAAAAGGTATTGTCAACATTAATGTGATTTCAGTCAACAGGTCAAATGATTAACATAATTAGAGTTTTCCCGGCAGAGGGCGTTCACTCGCTTATAGTCTCCATGGGCCACATAAGGTAGGTCAGATGCAAACTGTTATTCTGCGACTTTTCGCTCGTTCCTGATTTGTGGTGGCACGAAGAAAATATTTTCAACGAACCACTGCGAATATGCCGTTTCAGCTACGTGGGGCAGATGTGGTGTGAGGAACGAGCGCCCTCTGCTGGGAGAGTGCATGGTGAGATGTCGATTGTCGACCGGAAACAGTTGTTATTAAATAAAATAGAAATATAGATATATCTTCATATCATATACTTGTATCATAAAATAGTAATATAGATATATCTTCATATCATATAACTTATATCATAAAATAGTAATATATATATATCTTTATATCATATATATCCTAAAATAGAAACATAGATATATCTTCACAAGATGACATTAATGACTAGAACAGATTTCCGCTGACCACCGGAAGTCAAGTCCATGGTGACAGGTCGCGGATGTGGTCCAATATCGCTGGGGGTCTAAGTGGGTTAAATGCAAAGTCGCTCGACGACGTCAGATTGTCGCGTGTCGTACGTCACGTGTCGTGTGTCAGTCAGAGCCACGTCGTCGCCTCATCCGACAGTGACGACTGACAGTCGTGAGTGTCATCAGATGACGTCACGCTATGAGTCTCCTGATCCGTGTCGATCGAGGGCAGCGCCGCTCGTGGGTTGCCATGGTAACAGTTCGTGGTGGCGTCCACAAACGGAACCACGACGCGGAAGACGCCAGCCGCGTAGGATGCCTCGAGCATCTCCATGGCAACGCTGGTTGGAAACTCCAGACGGATTTCCTTGGTCAGTTTGCCTTCCTCCCCCGCGGGACAGGCTCCCCGAATAGTGATGACGTAGTCATCCACTGTGTACCGCACGTCGTGCGTGAAGTACCCCATCAAAATCTTCACCGCGTACTCCTTTTTCGACCCGTCGTCGTTCCGTATTATAGTCGGGGTGATGACGCCGCGTATTTCCGCCGCCGCCGAGAGGACTCCGGCTTTTAGCGGTCGCCGCCGTCGGCACCGGCTGATGACGTTGCTGATGAGATCTCGCCGCTTCATGCACTCCTCCAGCCGCTGGGACAAGCGTTCCTCCATCATCCTCTTGTTGTCTAGCAACCCCAAGTCGCGCATGCGCATTTCCAGTGCGTGCTCCGCGGCCACGTCGCCCTCCTTATGGTGGCGCACCACTTGGGACTGGGTGTCGAATCCCCTCGGAGGGGGAGGGCGGTGTGGGTGGATTTTTGGCACTACCAACATGGTGGCGATGTCTTCAAGCGCCTTTTTAAGTCATCGGCGTTCGTCAAAGCATCGGGCAGAGTAACACACTAATAGTGGCCTAGCGCCACCATGCGTCCTCCGTGTGAACTACACCTGATCCGGGTACTCCAGGCCTAGCGACACAGCATGGCTTCTCTATAACAACCGCGGTGTGGCCCGCCCATGTCACGCACCCCGCATACCGGCACAGATGATGTAATTGCTCTGGCCCTAGTTATCCTCTGGTTATCCGGGTCAGGGCAGAGCTGCGGGTGGGTGGCCGAGATCTCACGGTCACAGTCTCGGGTCAAACGAGAACTGCATGCATGCCCGCGTGACCATGCAAGTCACCTAACACCCTCAGCGTAATTGTCGACGGGGGGTTGGAGAAGAGGAGAGAACCAACGTTTTCGGGTCAAAGTACCTACGTCCGTACGCCTTTAATATGACACTCCAGTCTGGCGAAGTGAAGGGAAAGGCGACGACTTGTAAACAGTGTTGAGTGTTGAGGACCTCGCTGTGGGGAGTGTGGAGACCACATGGAGTCACTGAAGCGGTCAGTCACTGAGACGCCCCCCGCGCGATTCCCGCGTCACAGCGTCAATTGTCGTCTGCCCATCCGCGTCGATCCGACCTTGTGGGGGTCACGCAGACGCCGGTGTGTAGGTAGGTGGGCGGGTGTGGGGGAGTTGTGACACAGTAGCACCCCGCCACTGTCGTCGTACCTCACCTGTATGTGTGCGTGTGTGAGGAGTGGGTGGCGGCGGGGGGGTGGGGGGGGGGGGTATCGATGTCGTGCCACGTGTCGTTCGTTCACACGGTCCAAGCCGGGGTTCTGAAATAATAACAGTCATTAAAATTAGAGTTCGCTGTCAATCCTTCAGTACCTCTCAGGTATATTTTATGACCGTCCCCTCCGTCCATTAGAAGCCGCGCATACACACACACAAACGGACAAATAGGAACCTTGTTAGGGCCTAAACCATGCAAGTGCTGTAAAAAGCAAGAGGGGTGAAGGCGTGTTGGGGTGGGAGGGGAGGGAGGGGGAGAAGGGGGATAGCCTTGTTCTACCTGGCTACCTATAGCAGCGCGGCATGTCGCCGTGGGCTAGGCTACCTTGGATGTTGCCTGTATGTGGGCCAGGTACTCTCTCTGTCCCGTTATATTATCACTGTGCAGCAGGCAATAACCATGAACAAGATGGAGTGACTTGTGTCGTGTGCTTATGATGTCAATTTATGTCCAGAGCGGACACGTATGGGAAAAAAAGAAGAAATTTTATCTGTTGTGGCGGTGTCGAAATTAAGAGCTAATTGCGATGAATTCTATCTTTTAGTATCTATAGTTATGGTTTGCAGTTAACTTAGTTTCGTCACACGATTGGGAGGCATGGCTCGTCAAATTTCTCAAAGCAATTCTGGTCAAATATCTTCAGTTATTGCTGGTCAGACAATCCCCAGGCATCCAATGTCACACAATCCCCAGGCATCCAGTGCCACACAATGACCATCATTGGTCACACAATTTTTTTGCCATTATTGGTCACACAATGCCTAAAGCTCACTGTTCAAACAATTCCCATAAGGTCGCTGTCCAAACGATCGTCATCTGTGATAGCCCAATCACCTGACAGCCCAATCACATGATAACCCAATCACCTGATAGCCCAATCACCTGATAGCCCAATCACCTCTATGCCCCCAATCTCTTGTCACGAGCTACACGGCAGGTTGTCGGCAGTAAGTACCCGGTCCCCACTCAGTTCACCTGTCAACATGTGTTACACCTACACCAGCAAATATTACACATTACATTCACTATAGTATTACTATGGTATGACCCAGAAAAAATGCATCGTGACTTGGGGTCCTGCAGACTGGTTCCCGGGCAGGTTTCATAGGCTGGTTCCCCAGCATGGGTCGCCATACTGGTTCCCGAGGCTGGTTAACTAAGCTGGTTCCCGAGGCTGGTTCCCCAGGCTGGTTCCCCAGACTGGTTCCCCAGGCTGGTTCCCCAGGCTGGTTCCCCAGATTGGTTCCCCATACTGGTTTCCCAGGCTTGTTCCCGAGGCTTGTTCCCCAGGCTGGTTCCCCAGGCTGGTTCCCCAGGCTTGTTCCCCAGGCTTGTTCCCCAGGCTGGTTCCCCAGGCAGGTAACCCAGGCTGGTTTCTCATACTGGTTTCCAAGGCTGGTTCCCTGGCAGGTTACCCAGGCTGGTTCCCCAGGCTAGTTTCCCATACTGGTTTCCAAGGCTGGTTCCCTAGCAGGTTCCCCAGGCTGGTTTCGCAGGCTGGTTCCGCAGGCTGATACCCCAGACTGGTCATCCAAGCAAAGATTACTCGACTCTCTCCGTTTTTATACGTTTAGTTCATCCTGGTCTTTCTAACCAACAAGAAACCCCCTCCTTACCCCCACCCCACATCTACCCTTAACACCCCCGATACCTTACCATACCTACACTGAGCTGACACCCCAAACATCCCCGACCCTTTACCACACCTGCACTCGCCTGTACCTAAACTGACCCCGTGGAAAGCTATCCTAAACCTGCTATACCCGCACCTTCAACACATTATAGAGCCACTAAACCTTCAAATCCCTTTCAGAGACAAACCCCTGAAGTATATGCACTACACTTCACAACGCATCAACCAGCTCACCTTTAGTTTTGCCGGCGTCCCAAACACTTGAGAATGGTATCCACGCTCGTGAGTCCCGCAGTGAATAAAACACAGCTTGTTACTGGGCGAGACTCCGTGTACAGTGTGGTGGTGTCGGCCCAACGCTGGCTACAACTCACACCCGTCGGCCAAGACACGACCTTATCCTGTCCCATTCACGGATTAATGTGTCATACAGCGGTTCTTACCAAACCGGACCTTATTTGGTCGCCATTACCTGAGCAGCGTATCTTATTCCTGGTGATCACATCCGGATATCGTACGCGCTGAATGCACGGTCAACAGCTTTTATTGCCAGCTCATGGGGTTTGAGGTGAGGTGTGTCACCGGCGTCGTGGGTAGCAGCCAGGGGATATTGATCCAGCAAACACCGGATGAAACTGCGTCGTGGAGTGAGTTAAGCTACCACTAGTGCCCCCCTCCCCGCGCTCCATATCTCCTCCCCGCTCCACCCCACTCTCGCTGGCTCCACCCCTGACTCGCAAGCCTCACGCCTCACATCTCGCCCCTCACCTCTCACGCCCTCGCGCCAAACTGCTCACTCTCCAGCCCCACCCCTTCTCCCTCACTCGCTTCCCCTCGCACAGTTCCACCTTTATCTACCTGTCCTGTCCACCCCTCAATTCAAAAATTCTCCCACCCCTACTCACCTCACCGCCCCCTCCCCCGCCGGCCGGCTGTCTGCCGTAGCCAGCCGGTGGAGCTGTGGTCTGCGCTGGCCACGCCCCTTCGGGCTCCCCGTCACCGCCTCCCACTGTGACGTCATAGTCTGGGCCGCTTTAATCGATCAAACGATCGATAAAACCTTTAATGCGGACTGCGGTGTAAATCAATCTTTCTTTTGTCGCGCGGACGTCTAAGTGGGCCGCATAGGAGGAGTTAGGCTAGCAGCATGTATAGAACAGGAAGGGGGTCGTTAGACTACAGGGAAACAATGGCCAGACCATAGGGGGGAGGGGGGTATTGTCAGACCATAGGGAGGGCCTTGTCAGAGCATAGGGAGGGTATTGTCAGACCACAGGGAAAGACTTGTCAGATCACGGGAAAAGAATTGTCAGACCATAGGGAGAGAATGGTCGGACCACAGGGAGAGAATTGTCAGACCGCATGGAGAAAATTGTCAGACCACAGAGAGAGGATTCTCAGACCACAGGACGGGAATTGTCAGACGACGGGATGAAATTTGTCAGACCACAGAGAGGGGGTTGTCAGACCACAGAGAGGGGGGTGTCAGACCACAGAGAAGAGGTTGTCAGACCACAGAGAGGGGGTTGTCAGACCACAGAGAGGGGGTTGTCATATCACAGAGAGCGGGTTGTCAGACCACAGAGAGGGGGTTGTCAGACCACAGAGAGGGGGTTGTCAGACCACAGAGAGGGGGTTGTCAGACCACAAAGAGAGGGGGTTGTTTGTCGAGCATATTACGCCTTATCAAGACGAGGGTTAGTTGTTTACTTTGCGTGTGGTTATTTCTTCAGATTGACGTATACTTTATGCTGTGACATATACTGCGCGACCTGCTTAGAAGGTCATGTCATGTCAAGATGAAGAGTAAATGGTGTATCGATTCCCTGGCCTCGAAGTAACCCTATAAGCCTTAATAAGGAATTAAAGCATAACATGGATCACACCTACACACAGTACAACAGTGGAAGAGGGGGAGACGTGCTCCACCCCTCTAGAACCCATGGACACACTGGGGTATAGAGACGGAACCGCACCCCCCCCCCCAGCCCCCCCTCCCCCACTGATTTACTGTGCCTGTGACATTATACTTTCACATTGAGACGTGAACCCCCGAACTCCGGTACGAGGGCTGGCCTGGCAGAGAAGGTCACCCGAGAAAGCCGAGCGCGCTAACCACCAGATCATTCGGGTGACCCGGAGGTCATATAATACGACTGATGCACGGGGGGGGGAGGGCTGGGGGGAAGGGGGGCCGGGAAGTGGGGGGGGGGAGCTGCTCTCGCTCTGCCCATGGGGCCACGTGTCAGTCAACTCAATCAGTTTGCGTCACTGAGCTAAGCTAGATCAAGTCAAACAATCAATGTAAACCTTCCGTTCTATCTCATTAACTTCACACAACAGTTTCAGTTGTTGTTTTACCTTCGCGTGACGTCAGAAGCCCATGATGTTTTAAGCCATTTTTGTGCACACATTGACCAAACAATCCCAGGACAATGAGGTGAAAGGATGAAACCGCCCCAGACACGCGGTGGGTTTCGAAAACATTCATCTAATATATCGTTAGAAAAATATATCGTTAGAAAAACAAAAACAAAACCATATTAAATCCGAGCTGCCACGTTCTTCACTGAATTTGAATATCTTTTCCATTCGAAACCGAGTTGGAAAGCACTCTTTATTCTGGACAACAAACTGAGGCTCAAATTGGCGGCGGTATTGGCGTATTTCATGTTGAAGTATTTAATGCATAACTTAACTACGATTATTACGAAATGTGTGACATGAATTTGGTGCAAAATGGCTTCGGAGTAAAGTTTAATATATGTGTAATTTAGTGCAACGAGTGCAAGTTTGTGTTATTTATCTCCAGAAGGATCCTGGCCTATTTAGCTCTTTAGGGAATGTGTGCACAAAGCTGGCTTAAAACACGAATCCGTCCATGAATGGGGTCAAAGTGCAGTTGCAGTCCAGGGGGCGGCCCGTGGGGTGCCTCAGGGGGGCGGTAGAGGGGGGAGTGGGGAGTGGAGTGGGTAAATGGGGTGGGTATAGGGGGAGGTAGAGGAGTGGGGGTACATCAGGATGGGGTCGAGAGGGGGGGGGCGGTAGAGGCTGGGGGTAGCTGGGATGGGGATGGGGTTTAGGTAGAGGGGGGGGTAGATGGGAGGGGGTAGAGGGGGGCGGGGGCGGGTCCAGGACCTCCCCTAAACATACCACCGTGTACATAGCTCATTCCATCAAACATGGGGGGGGGGGGAGGGGGGAGTCCGGTATTGGTGGACTCTCCGCCACCAGACGGCGCTCAGAGCACAGTTTATAGCAGGGTCTGAAGTCAGTAAATCACTCATCGACTCACCTGCCCCGCCAGAGGGCTACCTGCCGTAAATAGTAAATAGTTAGCGCCCCATATAACCCACAACACTCTACGGGAACGCCCGTGCTGACACCTGGCGAACCACTATGGGGTGTGCTCGGGCGATTACTATAGGGGAGGTGGGGGGGGGGTGGGCGACAAGGTCATGGGGCGGTCTGACGGTGTCACAGAAGGGCCGAGAAGGTTGTGGGCCCTGGTGACAGAAGGATCGAGAACAAGTTCACAGGCCGGACGGACGGTCTCAAGTTGTAGTGGGGCCGAGAACGCTTTGGGACGGTCTCGGAGCGTGATAGAAGGGCCGAGACGGGTGTCGGGGGCCCTGTTGACAATCACACATACCTGGAGTGAAACCGGAATGTGGACTGGGATTGCCGCTGACCTTCATGCGGTGTTTACCGAACAGCCACAGTCGTAGCTCACTCCATATGTATAGATACCACCCCCAGGCAACTCCCCAACCCCCCCCCTATCCCTCACCCCTGAAGAGAACATTTATTACGACATCATTACTAATTAAATGCTGTTTAGCGGAGACCTCAACGCACCTTTGTTTACACGCTCCGGTTGGTACACGTAACGGGATGACATGTTAAGTGTATAGACTATCTAGCAATAGACAGATACAATGGATACAACCAATACTAAATTTAGCTACAGGGTAGCCCAGCTCCAACAAGTGCAGCAATGACCTATTAAGTAATATGTCTGTGCAGTGTCATTATAATTCCTTCTAATTACGTCTTGTCATGTTACGTCATGTTTTCGTTTAGTTACGCCAGCAATTTCTCCAGTGACATCAAGTTATTCTAATTATGGCATGGTTTCGTTTGATTCGGTCATATTTTATGCTTATCACGTCATGCCTTCGTTAAATCGCGTCAGTTTTTATTTAATTACGTCTATTTTTCATTTAATTACGTCTATTTTTCATTTAATTACGTCTATTTTTCATTTCATGACTTGATATATCTTACCCTGTCTACGTCACGTTTTAGTCTAACTTTGTCACACTTTTATCTTTTAATGTCTTGTTTTATTTCAGTTATGCCACTCCGCCACTCTGCCACTCCGCCACTCTGCCACTCCGCCACTCCGCCAATCTGTCACTCCGCCACTCTGCCACATCGTCACTCAGCCACTCTGCCACTCTGCCACTCTGCCACATCATCACTCCGCCAATCTGCCACTCCGCCACTCTGCCACTCAGCCACTCTGTCACCCCGCCACTCTGCCACATCATCACTCCGCCAATCTGTCACTCCGCCACTCTGCCACATCATCACTCCGCCAATCTGCCACTCCGCCACTCTGCCACATCGTCACCCCGCCACTCTGCCACTCAGCCACTCTGTCACTCCGCCACTCTGCCACATCATCACTCCGCCAATCTGTCACTCCGCCACTCTGCCACATCGTCACCCCGCCACTCTGCCACTCAGCCACTCTGTCACTCCGCCACTCTGCCACATCATCACTCCGCCACTCCGCCACTCCGCCACTCTGCCACATCATCACTCCGCCACTCTGCCACTCCGCCACTCTGCCACATCATCACTCCGCCAATCTGTCACTCCGCCACTCTGCCACATCATCACTCCGCCAATCTGTCACTCCGCCACTCTGCCACATCATCACTCCGCCACTCTGCCACATCATCACTCCGCCAATCTGTCACTCCGCCACTCTGCCACATCATCACTCCGCCACTCTGCCACATCATCACTCCGCCAATCTGTCACTCCGCCACTCTGCCACTCCGCCACTCAGCCACTCTGCCACATCGTCACCCCGCCAATCTGTCACTCCGCCACTCTGCCACATCATCACTCCGCCAATCTGTCACATCATCACTCCGCCAATCTGCCACTCCGCCACTCTGCCACATCATCACTCAGCCACTCTGCCACTCCGCCACTCTGCCACATCATCACTCCGCCACTCTGCCACTCAGCCACTCTGTCACGCCGCCACTCTGCCACATCATCATTCCGCCAATCTGTCACTCCGCCACTCTGCCACATCATCACTCCGCCAATCTGTCACTTCGCCACTCTTCCACGCCGCCACTCTGCCACATCATCACTCCGCCACTCTGCCACATCATCACTCCGCCACATCATCACTCCGCCACTCTGCCACATCATCACTCCGCCAATCTGTCACTCCGCCACTCTGCCACATCATCACTCCGCCACTCTGCCACATCATCACTCCGCCAATCTGTCACTCCGCCACTCTGCCACATCATCACTCCGCCACTCTGCCACATCATCACTCTGCCACATCATCACTCCGCCACTCTGCCACTCCGCCACTCTGCCACATCATCACTCCGCCACTCTGCCACATCATCACTCCGCCAATCTGTCACTCCGCCACTCTGCCACATCATCACTCCGCCACTCTGCCACATCATCACTCCGCCACTCTGCCACATCATCACTCCGCCAATCTGTCACTCCGCCACTCTGCCACATCATCACTCCGCCAATCTGTCACTCCGCCACTCTGCCACATCATCACTCCGCCAATCTGTCACTCCGACACTCTGCCACATCATCACTCCGCCACTCTGCCACATCATCACTCTGCCACATCATCACTCCGCCAATCTGCCACTCCGCCACTCTGCCACATCATCACTCCGCCACTCTGCCACATCATCACTCCGCCACTCTGCCACATCATCACTCCGCCACTCTGCCACATCATCACTCCGCCAATCTGTCACTTCGCCACTCTTCCACGCCGCCACTCTGCCATATCATCACTCCACCACTCTGCCACATCATCACTCCGCCACATCATCACTCCGCCACATCATCACTCCGCCACTCTGCCACTCCGCCACTCTGCCACATCATCACTCCGCCAATCTGTCACTCCGCCACTCTGCCACATCATCACTCCGCCACTCTGCCACATCATCACTCTGCCACATCATCACTCCGCCACTCTGCCACTCCGCCACTCTGCCACATCATCACTCCGCCAATCTGTCACTCCGCCACTCTGCCACATCATCACTCCGCCAATCTGTCACTCCGCCACTCTGCCACATCATCACTCCGCCACTCTGCCACATCATCACTCTGCCACATCATCACTCCGCCACTCTGCCACATCATCACTCCGCCAATCTGTCACTCCGCCACTCTGCCACATCATCACTCCGCCAATCTGTCACTCCGCCACTCTGTCACATCATCACTCCGCCACTCTGCCACATCATCACTCTGCCACATCATCACTCCGCCACTCTGCCACTCCGCCACTCTGCCACTCCTCCACTAAATCTGCCACTCCGCCACTCTGTGGGTTCCGGGCCCCCCAGCGTGGGATTGCCAGAAACACTCTTACGAAATGATAACTTACATGTCAACAAGATAGCTGAGGTTTTCGTTTTAGCAAAATTTATCCACTCGTGGGAAAAACCAGGCCTCCTTGGCCGCAAAATAACGACCAACTTCTCGCCAAGACCCATTTAGCCCCTCTGTGTGAAGCCTGTCAACTCCACCTCCCCTTACACCACCCTCTCTCTCGCACCCCCCTGACTCACACTCGTCGCCCCATGCTCGTGTCCAATGTTGATTCAAGAGGTCCAAGAAGTATCGGTCCAACCACCTCAAGCGCCTCGCCCAGTATACTACAGGAGAGAGAATCGAGGCGAGTCAAGTGTCTTTATATCTGTCCATAGTTACAGGTATATAGCCGGTTGTATTAACATTAATCACCAGCATTGCGTAATAAAACAAGTTGGTTTTATGTTATGTGTTCCACTTCTAGAAACATACACCACAGCTCGTAAGTAGGCTTCGGTTCAATAAAAGGACCAGCAAAAAGTCATGTTGGCATATAATTAATTAGGCCTTAACTGTGTGTTATTCTAGTTGCGCAAATGTAAAACGAATCAAGAGTTCTACATCGTCTTTATCAGTCGACAGCCTTACTATCTCAGTTGGTAACCTAGGCTGCAGATTTTAACAGGTCGCGGGTTCCTGTCAGTATATTATTATAGTAAATAAATTGCAACAGAACCAGCCCGATTCGAATAATCAGTCGTTTTGTCACGTTTGTGCAAACCATTGTGTCCGCATAGCTCACGTATTACGTATCACGTTGTGCCTTTACAACACGAATCGATTTCGTGGACCATAAAACATGTGCAGGTATTGTCATCAGCAGTAGACCGATCCAGGTTCCGACACTAAGCCCCGCCCACTCTTGAGTCCTTTTTCTTTACTCGTGAGTATGAAATTGACAATCATAGCTTATGGTAGATATTGTGAGAAGTACTCATCTCTGAAACTGACAACAAAGCGACATGCTGCTTTGTTGTCCGACTTGTTTGTCCGACATAACGCACGTGGAAGACTTAGTTTCACCACATGATTGGATAAAAGCAACAGTGACGTCAGTGAATGATTGACAACCTGGATCGGCCTATTGTCAACGCGCTCTCAAAAGGCTCAATGAAAAGGATATCACATAGCTCTCCTCAACAGAGATAGGATTTGTCCATTCGTACATTAAAAAAACAGCGATGAGCTGAAATGGACATTACATCGATTCATTACCCAAGGTTTTGAGCCCAGCTTCCTCATTAGCAAGGACTATTGTCTAACTAGTGCTCTCTTTGGACTCACCTTTGACTCATGCGTATACGGCTTATCTCAGTGATCGATTTCACGACTTTACATATTTAAACACGGATGGGTGACCCGCCAGGTGGCGCCACTTCAGAGGACACGACAATGCGAGCGGCAGGCTGGTAACGCACTGAGACCGGTGGTCATAAAGGGCACCTGCTTGTTGTTTACGGGCGGTTCAGTGCAACCAGAGCCCCAGGTATGCAATTTCCCCGGCCGGAAACCCCATACAGGTCAACGAATGAGTTGGGAAGGAATGAACAACAACTTGTCAACAAAAAATATTTTGTCGCATTCTATCTAAACTATGGGAAATGTTTTCAGCTAATTACCGTTTTCAGTCAAGCATGAGATGAAATCAATAGCTAAACCGTCTAACTTGCTATGCGTGAGAGAGGGAATTTGTTCCTTACTATGACCCAGTTTAGACGCCAAGGGTTTAATTCTGTCTCAGACTTTTTAATTCATTGATGTCCCTGGAGGTTGTTTGTCTCAATTTAGGGTCGCTCTTCCATGTAAGGGCGAACCATTGTTTCAGCATAGCTCACGTATTACGCACGCCTAACGTTTACTACAATAACACATTTCGTGGGTTCATACATGGAAGATGGGCCCAATTTAGCCTTCATAATATAATTTACATATGGTGCATTTTATGACAAATCTAAATATATAAATGAAAATATATTAATATGTGCATAGCCAATAATAGTTATATTTCAAATATCAGAAGGGCGCATAATTTGTTTCGTCCATTCATCCCTCATTGTTTAGCCTTGTGTGCCCAAAAGCGGCATAAAACACCGATCCCTGTCAGTTTCACTATTAATACACAATTTATCTCGCTCCGATCTGGTTATCTCGCTCGGGCAGACCTGCTCGTCGCCCACTAACCACTGTCCTGTCCCGTATAGCACAGCTATCGTCTCCATGCTTTCGGATTCACATAATACTATCGCCTCATCGCAGCAGAGTACTTGAGGTGAACCAACCCGCATTGAAAACACACACAAATCTTACCTGTTTAGAGGGAGTGCAAACACAGCCGGCTGTGATGGGCGTCGTAGATAGAGGGACAGAGGGGGGGGGGGACACATAGCTTCCCCTTTGTGTGGAGGCAGACGGTTGTGTTGTGGACCCAGTCTTGTCGTTCCACGCCATATCAAGCTGTTAAACAGCCCGTGAGCTGGCACGTCGCGACGCTCCGGTCTTTTAGCACCGTCTTTTACGTATTCGTAAAATCCCATAAAAAGATAGCTGTTTAATAATATGAAATGTACATCGCTCACTTATTCAATAATACTCGTGCGCGATTGTGACGTCACAGAGGGACTGTTTTAATAATATGAAATGTACATCGCTCACTCATTGTAAAATACTCGCAGGCGATTGTGACGTCACAGAGGGACTGTTTTAATAATATGAAATGTACATCACACTCATATATGCGGTAATCGCACGCGATTATTACGTCGCAGATAGACTGGCTTATGACTCACCTGAGTTAGAGAAGATATGAGATGATTATGTTTTCAGTATCCGGAGGAGCGCAATACATCTGACGCGTTTGTGTCGATTTCACCACTATTTCACTTTATAGTTCAACAACTTCCCCGTTAAAGCGAACGTCAGCCAGAGTAACACGTTCTTGTCGAGACAACACTGTCCCTGCTGTCTGTTTACCCTCGTGGCTATCTACCTATGCCGGCGCGCACATTATCTGGTAGGTCGCTCACTCAGCCCGGGTGTAAACCTACCATCGTTGCCCCCTCAAACCAACCGGGGATTTTTTTCTGTCTCCCCTGGCAACGGCCCTGGGACTAAGCCAGGTGGTATCTCGCTACGGTTCAGTTGTCAGGTGACTGGGGAGCAAAAGGCAAGATCAAACCGCTCCCGGTAACAATTTACTGTAAGCAGGGGGGCGGAGGCTCGGGCGAGAGAGGGGGAGTGGGACGGGGAGAGGGAGGGGGCTTGGACGGGGCTGGGGCTTGGGGCTGGGTTGAGGGAGGGCGAGGGGAAGGAGAGTGGAGGGGGCTGGGGCGAGAGGGAGGAGGAGGGGGAGGGGAAGGGGGGGGGAGTAGGGGGACATCGTGCGTCGTAAATTGTAAAATCAGATACTGTAACCAAGTCGCCATATAACGTTATCGCCTGTGTAACACTGCACCAGTATAACGTTATCACCTGTGTAACACTGCACCAGTATAACGTTATCGCCCGTGTAACACTGCACCAGTATAACGTTATCGCCTGTGTAACACTGCATCAGTATAACGTTATCGCCCGTGTAACACTGCACCAGTATAACGTTATCTCCTGTGTAACACTGCAACAGTATAACGTTATCATCTGTGTAACACTGCACCAGTATAACGTTATCGCCCGTGTAACACTGCACCAGTATAACGTTATCGCCCGTGTAACACTGCACCAGTATAACGTTATCGCCTGTGTAACACTGCACCAGTGTAACGTTATCGCCTGTGTAACACTGCACCAGTATAACGTTATCGCCTGTGTAACACTGCACCAGTATAACGTTATCGCATGTGTAACACCGCACCAGTATAACATTATGGCCTGTGTAACACTGCAGCAGAATAACGTTACATGCCGGCGAAATCGAGAACCTGAATTTGAAATATCTTTTTTTTTTTTGTAATATATATTTAAAAATGGTAAATTGCGCCATAGTTCAACGTGCTGTAGAGATAAGGCCTTCAACAAAAGCTTACCAATGACGTAAGACTGACACGAATATCTTGTACTTGTACATTCTTTGACTAGCTCAATCATGTCAATAATTATGATATCGGTATACCCTTCGGCCTTTTGTTTTTGAGACAAGAGGACACCAGTCGGCAATTTTAACATTGTTTTAACAATATAACATTGTTTGTTGGCTTAGTTCATTCAGTAGGAGGCTTTAACTGTGTTTGTCATATCGCGACAAATGGGAAGGTTCAAGACAGAGAGGAGCCATGTCTCGGGGAGTAACCCCCGACTCTTTGCAAAAGAAAAGCATGGGATGTTTGTTCAGCACAAACATAACAATTTGCACGGGTGAGACTTGAACCACGCACCGACCGCTTGGGCTGGCCTGGCCCACATTCGACAATAGCCTAAGGCGCTACCAACTGGACCACGAGGTGACCCGGATGATGATCTAAGAGACACAATATACGTACGGCGCTTTGCCGATGAGATCTTAGGATAAGATTTGCTGATACTAGCACACCGTTTCGTCATTTTCTCTCCAAACTCTATTTCTCAATTTCACAAGTAAAACCTCTTTAAACCAAGCAACCCATCTTTGTACCAATTGTGAGACTTGCCAGTGATGTTTTGTCTAATTTGTACCCATTTCGCATACCTCCATCAACGAATGATATGAAAAATGAGTAACCGAAATATTCCGCTTCAATCATGTGTTCTATTTCTAAACAGCAAAAACTGGGTCCAGGCGACGTTAAGCATGTTAAGCGGACTTCAGTGAGTACAACACATAAAAAGGCCACGGCTCTTTATTACTTTCTAGCGCGGTTCGCAAATGTCTTGGTTGCGATAACGTAGGATAATTTTGCTGCTCGTGATGTCAACCTGACAGAGATATATGGAGGGTGCAGGAAAAACCAGGCACACTAAAAAAAGTTCTCACCCGGGCTGGTGAAACATACAGACCGTCGTTATTCCAATGCATGTTGTGCACGTTAGGCGCGTATGTTGGTAAGTGAGTGGCGCCATCTAGCGAACCCGACAAGCATGTTGTGCTGAGGCGCGGCGCCATGAAAGAAATCGACATCGGAGCATTTCACCGCTCGCCCGGGGTTCTGAGCTGTGACCTTGGCAGCCATGCGCGGTGACCTCTAATCCGTCATCGCATTAAGAAGAATGTATTCATGCGTTCTCACACAGATTCCTTCCGACCCGGATCCCGTTTCACATGAATAGGACACGGCATGTATGGCCTCATATAGGCCTATGACAATAGGAGAAGAATGAACTGAATGAGATTGAAGGCAGGGTAGGCTTAGGGGGTGGTGGAGGAGGGAGGGGGGGGGGATTCGGTGCAGGGCGTGGTAAAAGGGGTCAAGGGGTCAAAAGGTTGCACGCCCCCCCCCCCCCACCCCCCGCTCCACTGTCTGTCCTCCCTCCCTCCCGCCTCCAGCCCCCTGCCATACCGCCCCTCCCCCCACCCGCTCCCTCCCGACACCCTAACCCCTCCCTTTCGTCCCCCTTCCCACCTTCCGGCCCCATGTAAATTTAAAAGTAATATACTGCATTTTTAACTTTTTTGAGTTTTTAACTTTATCACGGCATCATCATTTCGGAACACTGTATTTCTCTCTTGATGTGACGCGGGCTTCAAAACGTACACGAATATAAGAAGCTGGTGGAATATGTGGAAGATGTATCTTCGCGGAAAGTTTACCTTTGCTGAGCGGGGGGCTGACAAGAGATGCCAGGGGGCTAGCATGGCAGGTGGCTGGTCCTAGGCAATGATCGGTTCTATAGTTAGGACGCTTTAACACCATTTGGTCATATCGCCTCAATGGGAGAAGGAAGGGAGAGTGGAGCCATGTCCCCGAGGATAACCCTCTACTCTTTGCGAAGAAAGACATGGGATCTTTATCCTGCGACGCACAGACATGGCCATAGCGGGGCGCGAACCACCGATCCACGGGCCGTTAGGCTCTCAGGCGACCAGCGCTCTCAATGCGAGCGCTCTAACCCACTGAGCTACCGGGACGGCCCTCCTTGGCAATGACCGGTCCCTCATTAGTCCCGAGGCAGTGTCGTGTTATTTGGCCCCCAGGGGGCAGTGTGGGACGAGAACACTGCCATTTGCCCGCGGGTGATCGACATATAGGTGGCGGGGGATGGGACGGGAGGGGGGTGGGGGGTGGGGGGCACTGACAGGGATGCCAGGAGACCAGCAGGCAGGTGGCCTGTTGGGGAATTCCAACACAACGCAACTACGCCAAGGACAACAATCGACGAACAAGTTGAACCCAAGAGGAGTGGAGGGCAGTGAGGGTCTGACCCCCCCCCCCCCCACACACACACACACCTCCCTCTACAATGATCCTGCCGTATGAATAAATTTTGGGTTGAGGCGCTTGTTCAGAATGACCGGTCCACCTTCCATGCTACAGCCCCACGAAATGAATTATTGTAGTAAATGGTAGGCGCGAGTCATTTGTGATCTATGTTCAAGCATTGGTTCGCCTTAATATGGAAGAACGAGGGAATCGGTGATATAGATGTCAAAGTTACTATTTCAACAAAAAGTAGACATTGGACGAGCGGGGACGACTAGTGACGTCAGCACGCTAACGTGACCCGCAGTAATAAACTCATCTGACAAAGGGCAACAACTTGTCACTTGCCGTTTATTCACCGACTGAAAGGCGTCCTTGCGGGAGTATCATATTGAGTTTACTGCTATTCCAGCAGCGAAGGCAGCGAAAGCAGCGATATGACGGAACCCTACACGGCCAAATTTGCTGAAATAGTAACTTCGAGTGTTGGGTAAATATGATTACGTTATAGCTGCTCCCACAGTATACCACCAGCAAGGTCTTCGTTGGCTGTGTCCTGCAGCGGCGCGTTATGACCATTGACCGCGCGATGACATGGCTGAAGGGTGACTATCTGGGGGGGGGGGGGGGGAGAAGAGGGGGGGGGGGTGATGTTCCCAGATGACGATGAATTATTACAAGAACTCTCCGCGTACGTATGGAAGGGGCGAGTACATGATACTAATTTGACGATTTCCCGATTCACGGTTATTTAATAATGAAAATCCTTGCAATGATCACGGCGGTCGGCTAACACCCCAGTCCTAGTTAAGGAAGAATTATTTTCCTCATTCCCAGTTCACGGGGAATTGAAAAGCCCATTCCAGAAGAACAGAAATACCCCCCCCCCCCCCCCCCAACTATAATGAAGATAATCAAAATAACGTACTATACTAATCTACAACATTATTATACCGCGCTGTTTAGGGACGTTTAGCCCGGGATTGGGTCATGAATCCCTCAGCCATAGCCGCGGTCTGGACCAGGATTACTTAGGATTGAGTCCGGCGTGCATCCAGATCGGACTACGTACCTTCGCATGGTAATATTTACTAACGGATCCACAGGAAGTAGGGTCAATCACGCACACTCACTGATCGTGGAGGTCCTTGCTGGAGCAAATTGCATTTAACTTTCGGTGTGGATCCCCTGTCTACGCCCCGCCTCCCCTCCCTCGTCCGCTCTTCGGAGAGCACACCACCCACCCACTACCGTGTTTCCGATTCGCTCTTGATATTTACATTTATGGCTGTAAGCCAGAACTCAGTTATGACCTCGTTAGCCGGGACCTCTGGCTGGATCATGACCTCGTTGCCCGGAACCCCTGGCTAGATCATGACCTGGTTAACCAAAGCCCCATGGCTGGATCATGGCCTCGCTAACCGGGACGCCTGGCTGGATCATGACCTCGTCAACCGGGACCCCCGGCTGGATCATGAACTCGTTAACCGGGACTCCTGGCTAGATCATGAACTCGTTAAGCGGGACTCCTGCCTGGGTCATCACCTCGTTAACCGGAACCCTGGCTCGATCATGATCTATTCATGACCAGGATATCATTATATTAAGATATCAGGAACGGAGATCCTTAACAGATCATGCGTTAAGGGCTGACACGACGGCATGATGGTTGGTTGTATGTTCATGACGCGTTAACCACTTTTGGTCATATCGCGTAAACGGGAGAAGGAAGGGAGAGTGGAGCCATGTCCCCGGGGGGTAACCCCCTACTCTTTGCGAAGAAGGACATGGGATCTTTATCTTGCGACCACCCAGACATGGCCACAGCGGGGCGCGAACCATCGATCAACGTGCCGTTAGGCTATCATGCAGGTGGCTAGAGCGCTCAATGCGAGCGCTCCAGCCCACTGAGCTACCGGGCCGGCCCCGACGGCACGGTCGACACGACCGTAGTTGTTCTTCTGAAACTAAAGGGGAAACCGCGTTTGATAAGCTGGCAGAACTGCAGATCAACAGGTCGTGGGTTCGCGCCCTGAAACCTGCATATGGGGCAAGCTTCGATCAACATCATTTCATTGTCCCCGACCAAAGGAGAAGGCTAACATTTTATTTTCAAACCAAGCGCAAAAAGAATTGGAATTTATTGAACGTAAATATAAAATGTTCCCTCTTATACCAAAATTCTATTCTATACCACAGCCGTCCTCTCCACGCCCCCCCCCCCCCCTCCCCCTTTTCGTTACCGTCCGGCCCATCCTCGGTCATAACGTCAACATTTAGGTTATGCACATTTAGTGTGCCGCCTTTGCTTAGGGGTGTGACCTTGCTTACTTGGCATGCGGCTTATGTCAGATAAAACAATGGCAAAATAACATTAATGCGGAAATTAATTGAATGATTAGGATGGGTATCACCGAAAGAATCCATTTTTCATCGGTATTTGCACGATAAATACTACAAATTTATTTATTAATGGAAACCCTAGTCGATGCAGACACAACCGGAATAATCAAGCATATATGTTAATAATACAAATGCATGATACATTTCTTGTTCTCGATTTGCTTCTTGCATTTATTGAACAGGATTTACAACATCTATCATTGATACTATTACAAGCCGCGATTAAATAGTTGGCGGATTAAAAAATGTAGCAGAGGTTGTGTTTCATGATATTTGTTATGCAAAATAACCATCTTTTCAACTACTGATATATATATATATATATAACAGCCTTAGGTACTTATCAAGAAAATGCTGAAAATAATTGGGATAAAGCGTTTGATCTTACAAGGCATATAATCTATTATCTATAGCCATATGTGTAGTAGCTCAACGATGTAGCATATACATTCCAAAAAGACGGCAGTCTGCCATACCAAGCACCAGTCTACCAGTTATGTTTGTGTCTTATCAGCATCGACTCAATCTTTGATCTTGGATACGGTCTGACAGTTTTTCTGTCTTTCGTTACCATGTACTGTACGTCGATGGTGGATAATTTATAACAGGTTGTGAGTTAGTGCTGCACCATGTTAATTATGGCTTCAATTCGATAACTACCAGGATTTTGATGTTAGCCGCTGTTAGAAATAGCTTTTAAGACATATTTCCATATGAACCAAATACGTAGGAAGCACATGTAGTCATATTCCCGCGTTGACGTAGTACACATGACACAAAAAACATGACATAAACATATAAATGGCCAAAAAAACATCACCCAATCGTTTTGTTTTGACACATTATTATATATATCGTATCTTAATTTCTGATGCAGTAACATGCACATATACTATTCAATATTTATCAATTGATTTATGTAAAATTTAACGGACTGAAGGAGAGATTGATTGACCCATTATCGCTCGGAGCCGAAGTTACTCACCGCTTGACCACAGCGACCAAGAAGCGGGCGGTGGGATGGGGTGGGGGTGCGGCTAGAGGGGGGCCTAGGGAAGGGGCGGCATGGGGGGTTTGGGTGGCCAGCGACGCATAGGGAGGGGTGGGGGCGGGCAGTAGGGGGGGCTGCAGGGTCGCGTGGGGAGGGGGGGTGGGGGATGTGGTGGAGGTGCCCACACAGTGGGTAGTGTGCAGGTTTTCGCGCTTGGGAGCTCTCGGGTTGTATGTTCTCCACACCACTGAGTTCCCTGGCCGGTGGCGACTCGTAGCAACCTACGCCCGACCTCCTGAGCGCCAATCAGCCCGACCCCACCCCCCCACCCCCCTCGCTGACACAGCCACCCCGCATCTCCCCAACCCACCCTCCTCCAACCACCACCACCACCCAACCTCCCCTCTCGCCCACTTGTACACAAGGAGCGGTCTGTTTTTCCTGTCCTCCCACTGGGCTTTCTACACTCACGTACATGCTACCCACTCCCAGCCACCTCCATATCAGCTCGCAATCTACACTATATCGCCCAACACCATACACCGTCATCCACCCTCTCCCCCCCCCCCCCACAATACTCCCGCCCGCTCCCTGTACTCCTCCCCCCCCCCTCCACCCCCACCCCCGCACCCACATACACTTAACTCCACCACCGCCACCGCCACCGCCACCACCCGGAAAGCCACACTAAGTCGGTTTGTAATGATATAAAGTCCACTGGTATGCCAGCCCCCACAAGGCAAACCCCGGGTACGTCGTCCCACATGTATACACACGGCGCCGCAGGACCAATGACTTGGCTTCGCAGGACACAAACCCGCCGAGTAACTGGACTCCAGCTGTCCTACCGGCCTCCCTGGATCGACTAACATCTGGGTCACCTTATCGGGATAACCAACTAGAGCCTGCAAACACTCATCTCTCCTCCATGTCATGTCACCATACGCCAGCGACAGGGGGCAGAGGGCACTGTCGACAGGTGCCCCTGGTCCAATATTTGCTGGGTAACTGACATATATATATTGGACTTCCGATGTGATACTCTGGCTCTAGCGGACGGCTGTGGATCTTATTCGGAGTATACAGCAAATATTCGCGATCCTGACTGTCAGGATCCGGATTCTTAACTATAGTTTGACCTAATTAATGTGCTCATTATCGTGTTGCTGTATTAATCCCTGGGTGGATCTGCTGCGGAGTAAGTATGATATTTATAATTAGCCCTCTAGTTATCAATTGTATCCGGATTGCAGTGTAGCCACAGTGGTGGCCTAATCTACCTGACAGACACATGTGGCTGAGCTAATCTCTCTGGATAGTTCCGCGAAACGTCCGTGATAGCCTAACCACTCGATCCAGACGCTGGGCTCCGACGAATATTGACTCACGGACTCAGGGAACCACTGCAGGACGACCAGTTAACGAGCATTCTGGATTAGTCATTAACTGGCTGACCACGTGTTTGTCACTGGAGCGATGAGCTCACTGGCGGCCAGCCAGCCATCTGGATCAGCAAAGTGGTTCTAACTATTCTGGATCCGGACCAGGCGACCCGGTCGTCTGGCCGGTCGTTAGCGGTCGTTACCAGGATTGCTTAGTTACCAGCTTACTCCGGAGAGGATTATGTACCTACTCCTGCCGTAGCATTCTGAATCCGGATCGAAGAGTCACCGCCACCGCTCATCTTGTCGGCCACGTTTACGGATTGGAAACTGGGTCACCTAGAAGTCAGGATCAATCTGGATTTTTTTGGATCAGGATCAGTCTGGATCATTGTGTTTCGGATTATACACACATATATAGTGTCTGCAGTCCGGGCCACAAAGGGACCTTGTCATCTGGATACTCCTGCTCCGTTCAAAAACTACATCCAGGAGATTTTTATTCCTGTGAATCCGTGTCTGGTGATCCAGACGGTGAGAGCTGGCGGACCGTGTGGACTATTCTGGATAGCAGCGTCCTGCACTGACCCATACTATGTCTCACACACGTGAAGAGCCGCGTTGCCATGGAGACGTGGCCGGCGCACAGTAGTAAAGAGACGATGCCATAGCAACATGGCAAGGTGTCACCATGGCAACAACCCTAGGGCTTGATCCATGCACATTGAAATTTGTAAGTATTCTGTGTCACTTCTCTGTCACCAGACATGTATGCCTTGGTGGTGTATACTCCGCCCCATGATGTAGTTAGAGGGGTGGGCTTTTTTACCTAATATTGTGGGACCATGACCAAAATCTAAAAACAGCCATTTCATTTCCCCTCCCCCTCATATAAACTCCTCCCATGTTGTATTGTGACAGTGGTGTTGGAACATGGAGCGATATTGGAGGTGGCGGTGGTTGTATATTCAGGACGCTTTAACCAATTCTGGTCGTATCGCGTCAATGGGAGAAGGAAGGGAAAGTGGAGCCATGTCCCCGGGGTTCATAATTCTGATGCCTATTGTAAAACCTATGCCTCATTTGGGGGGTGGGGGGGGGGGGGGGCTGTGGGTCAGGTGAAGGGGAGGTGTCCCCCAATCCGATCGTTCTGGCTTCTCAGGGCGAACCATTGTTTCAACATCGCTCATGTATGACTCACGCCTACCGTTTACCATAATAATCCATTTCGTGGTCTCCAACATGGATGGCTGTCGATAAGGTTGCCCCCCTCCTCACCACCCTTCCAACCCCCCTCTCAAACAACCATCCGCGCACTTCTAAACTTACTTCCGCTGCTTGTCCATGATTATAACGTGTCTTTACCGTAAATGTCTTAGAATAAAGACGAATCATGGGCGTACTGAACTTCATTAAAGCATGGGCAATATGCTAGCGGTCAATCGCCTCGTACGGAAGCTCATTGAAAGCGTTGGGTCGCCACTGTAGCGTGTTTGATCTGCCACATTTTGGGGTTCGAACCTTGGGTGGTGTTAATCTATTGTAGTGTGTGGGTATGGGGTGGGGGGGGGGGCTAGGCACATTGGAGGTGATCCAGCGAGTTTGCGACCCCACCAATTCCTACCCACGTGATGTTTCCGAAAGTAACCCAAAAGCCACCAAATCGTCTGGTTATAAAGGAATCATGAGCCATTTGGAAGTCTTGTCTATAAATGGATCATGATTTAGTTATTCCTAGGTTAAAGTCTTAAAGGCAATAGGGACCTCATTTGAGCGCTCCCTCTGGCCACCTGAGAGCTTAACGGCACGTGGATCGGTGGTTCGCGCCCCGCTGTGGCCATGCCTGTGTGGCAGGATAGAGATCCCATGTCCAGAACTAACCAGAAGTGGTTAAAGCGTCTTGAATAAGCAACCAACCAACCCACCAACCTCGTCTGAGACGCTATGTTCTCGTAATTAACAGAGGACTTATTATAGCGTTAGGTTATAAAATAAAAATTAGAATATCTAAGTAGGTTGGACTTTTTCTCGGTTGAGGCTTGTTGTTCTTGGTAAGGTTTCGCCGGCGGATATCTGTAAAATATCTGTAAGATATTAGTTCGGTGGCTACCGCAGGACTTCTCCTCTACCGTCAGCGTGTACCGGCCCGGACGTCGGACCCGCAGATCGCTAACAGCTATCGTCAATCATCCAATACACTGAAAAGTGTGTCCACTTGTCAAACCTCTGACCCTGGATCTGTTGACTTTGTCGTTTTTCAGATTTTTCATTGTCGAGGCACTCATCTATGCAGAAGTGGATCCAGGGTTGATTGGGGTAGGGGTAAGGGTGATAGTAGTTTGGGTAGACGTAGGGTTATAGGAGGAGTATGGGAGTGTATGGACGGGTGTAGAGGGGGGGGGGAGGGGTTGGGTGGGGGGGGGGGAGGGGAGGAGGGAGGTAGACGCGCTGCAAACCTCCTTGCACCAAATCTTTCATTAAAAAAAATAGATGGTACTCCACCCCACTTCCATAACTAAAGACTGCATAGCGCCGCTGGTAAACCGTTTTAAATTCACGACAAGCTTACCGTATATCTACAGGTAAAGTTGATTGATCATTCAGATTACTGAATAGCGAATTATTCTTTGGACAAATACAAAGATTCCTCCACCGACTCGAGAAGACTCGTGCTGGTATTTTTCTTTTACCGGAGGTGACCAGCTTGGCGAACTGGCGAGTGCACTGATGTCGCCTGTACTCCCGTCTTGAAGTGCTGCACGACCACGTGACCCTTGTGGTTATGACGAATGGTTAACACGCGTCCTGGTGAATGACCTCTTTAGGAGTCCATGGTGGGACGGAAAGACGGGGGTTGGGATGGACAGGTGGAAGTCGAGGATTTGAGGTGTGGTGTTTGGTAATAAAGGTGATGCTTGGTGACTTAAAGTTAGTATTTAAACAAAAGGTAAACATTTGACGAGCGGGTTCGCACAAATCTGGCGGGAAGGGCTTCAGGGGTTCAGAAACAGTTCGTATGAAGCTGGGGTTGGGGGGGGGGGGGGGTGGGGGGCTCAGTCGGTACAGCGGTGGACTTCTGATCGTGGGGTTGTGCGTCCAACTCCCCCTGTCCGCGGTGGTAATGTTTATAGAAGAAAGAAAGAAGATCTATTGGGTATATATTGTGTAAGCGGCCCACCCGTTTATTTGCTTACATTCTGTTGAAATAGTAACGTTGAAGGTGGTGTTCAATACCTTAGTGAGGTAAAGGTGGTGTTAAAGAAACTGCTTGGGCCGTGTTCATAATCTGCTCGTAAGTTACGCACGAAAAGTGCATTGTCTTAAAATCTTCCACTTAGCTCTAGGTCTAATGGCATAGCCTGAGTGGCGATTATATATACGGCCCCTAGAGAATTGAAGGCAGGGGTTTGAGACTTAAAGATGGGTGTTGGGCAATTAAAGGTAAATACTATTTACATAAGTTATATAAGTGTTCAGTTTTAGGGGACTTGTCGTCTCGGTCGCCATGAACTGGCGGACTCATGTATGACGTCATCCGGACCCAATTATGACGCATTGTTAACAAGGTCTGTACACAACATCTGTGATCAAACGTCTGTGTACAAGGTCTGTAAACAACATTTGTAAACAAGATCAGTAAACAATATATGTAAACAAGATATGTAAGCAAGCCAGAGCGCTAGTCACGATGCTAAGTGGCCACAGCGTCATAGGGCGCCATCTGTTGATAGATTGGTCACTCGTGGTCAGCGCCACCGTGCGCTGGCCTAGCGAACTAGACCTGCCATGTGCCAGGGTCCTAGTCTTACAGGGACGGGGACCGGCCCGATAGCTCAGTGGGTTAGGGCGCTCGCATTGAGTGCTCTGGCCACCTGAGAGCCTAACGGCACGTGGGTCGGTGGTTCGAGCTTCGCTGTAGTCATGTCTGTGTGGTCGCAGGATAAAGATCCCATGTTCTTCTTCGCTCAGAGTAGGGGGTTACCCCCGGGGACATGGCTCCACTCTCCCTTCCTTCTCCCATTGACGCGATATGACCAAAAGTGGTTAAAGCGTCCTGAATATACAACCAACCATTCAACCAACCACAAGGACGCTGCAGTGATCGCCAGCGGCAGTTGGTTCATAAAACGAGGGTACTAAACTATTCCTTACCTTTACAGTCGCCTGATTGCACCTTTCATCTCGTGGGCGAAACCTTCACTGTAACTTGTGTGTGCGGTCAAGCAATTAGCTAACCCGCAAACGAAAGGGTGAGGAAGACTGTTAACGGACGCAATATCAGTCAATCCCGTGGGGGAGGTGGAGATGGTGGGGGGGAGGGTAATTAATACATTGCTGGGCCCAAGTCCGCTCGGTCGGGGCGTTTTACCGCCCAAATCCGGATTGTTTTATGTCACACTCTAGTTAATTAACTGCGATGTTCGCGCGTAACGGAATCACCCATCCACCCCCTACCCTACACTCCCTCCCCCCGCCCCGGGTGTATCGGTTGGGTGTGGTTGGCTTATATCTACTGCTTGTGTACTTCAGCCCTCTTGACAACCCTGAGAGCATATTTCTGGAGCCCTTTGATCCGTGTGGCTTGTCGGTCGAGTGGTGTCGTCTGATACGGCACAATAGATTGACGAACACTCCATTGTTATTGATCAACCCCGGTGGCGATTTTGAATCCCATGTGTGCCAAAGTATGGTAACGGCGCTGCAAGGGCTCGTTGTGTCTTACAGCGGTATTGATACGGCTAATATTTTCTGGCACTGGCAGTGGTGCTACAACGGCTAATATTGTCTGGCAGTGGTGCCACAACGGCTAATATTGTCTGGCAGTGGTGCCACAACGGCTAATATTGTCTGGCAGTGGTGCCACAACGGCTAATATTGTCTGGCAGTGGTGCCACAACGGCTAATATTGTCTGGCAGTGGTGCTACAACGGCTAATATTGTCTGGCAGTGGTGCCACAACGGCTAATATTGTCTGGCAGTGGTGCTCCAACGGCTAATATTGTCTGGCAGTGGTGCCACAACGGCTAATATTGTCTGGCAGTGGTGCTACAAGGCCTAATATTGTCTGGCAGTGGTGCCACAACGGCTAATATTGTCTGGCAGTGGTGCCACAACGGCTAATATTGTCTGGCAGTGGTGTTGCAACGGCTAATATTGTCTGGCAGTGGTGTTGCAACGGCTATTATTGTCTGGCAGTGGTGCTACAACGGCTAATATTTTCTGCCAGTGGTGCTACAACTGCTAATATTGTCTGGCAGTGGTGTTGCAACGGCTAATATTGTCTGGCAGTGGTGTTGCAACGGCTATTATTGTCTGGCAGTGGTGCTACAACGGCTAATATTGTCTGGCAGTGGTGTTGCAACGGCTAATATCTTATTCTGGATGTCTGGTGTTACACTGGATGTCTGGTGTTACACTGGATGATGTCTGGTGTTACACTTGATGATGTCTGGTGTTACACTGGATGTCTGGTGTTACACTGGATGTCTGGTGTTACACTGGATGCCTGGTGTTACACTGGACGATGTCTGGTGTTACACTGGATGATGTCTGGTGTTACACTGGATGATGTCTGGTGTTACACTGGACGATGTCTGGTGTTACACTGGATGATGTCTGGTGTTACACTGGATGATGTCTGGTGTTACACTGGATGATGTCTGGTGTTACACTGGATGATGTCTGGTGTTACACTGGACGATGTCTGGTGTTACACTGGACGATGTCTGGTGTTACACTGGATGATGTCTGGTGTTTCACTGGATGATGTCTGGTGTTACACTGGACGATGTCTGGTGTTACACTGGATGATGTCTGGTGTTTCACTGGACGATGTCTGGTGTTACACTGGACGATGTCTGGTGTTACACTGGATGATGTCTGGTGTTACCCTGGACGATGCCTGGTGTTACACTGGACGATGTCTGGTGTTACACTGGATGATGTCTGTTGTTACACTAGATGTCTGGTGTTACACTGGATGATGTCTGGTGTTACACTGGATGATGTCTGGTGTTACACTGGATGATGTCTGGTGTTACACTGGATGATGTCTGGTGTTACACTGGATGATGTCTGGTGTTACACTGGACGATGTCTGGTGTTACACTGGATGATGTTTGGTGTTACACTGGACGATGTCTGGTGTTACACTGGACGATGTCTGGTGTTACACTGGATGATGTCTGGTGTTACACTGGATGATGTCTGGTGTTACACTGGATGATGTCTGTTGTTACACACGATGTCTGGTGTTACACTGGACGATGTCTGGTGTTACACTGGACGATGTCTGGTGTTACACTGGATGATGTCTGGTGTTACACTGGATGATGTCTGGTGTTACACTGGATGATGTCTGGTGTTACACTGGATGATGTCTGGTGTTACACTGGACGATGTCTGGTGTTACACTGGATGATGTCTGGTGTTACACTGGATGATGTCTGGTGTTACACTGGATGATGTCTGGTGTTACACTGGACGATGTCTGGTGTTACACTGGACGATGTCTGGTGTTACACTGGATGATGTCTGGTGTTACACTGGACGATGTCTGGTGTTACACTGGACGATGTCTGTTGTTACACTGGATGATGTCTGGTGTTACACTGGATGATGTCTAGTGTTACACTGGATGATGTCTGGTGTTACACTGGATGATGTCTGGTGTTACACTGGATGATGTCTGGTGTTACACTGGATGATGTATGGTGTTACACTGGATGATGTTTGGTGTTACACTGGACGATGTCTGGTGTTACACTGGACGATGTCTGTTGTTACTCTGGATGATGTCTGGTGTTACACTGGATGATGTCTAGTGTTACACTGGACGATGTCTGGTGTTACACTGGATGATGTCTGGTGTTACACTGGACGATGTCTGGTCTTACACTGGACGATGTCTGGTGTTATACTGGATGATGTCTGGTGTTACACTGGATGATGTCTGGTGTTTCACTGGATGATGTCTGGTGTTACACTGGATGATGTCTGGTGTTACACTGGATGATGTCTGGTGTTTCACTAGATGATGTCTGGTGTTACACTGGATGTCTGTTGTTACACTACATGTCTGGTGTTACACTGGATGATGTCTGGTGTTTCACTGGATGATGTCTGGTGTTACACTGAATGATGTCTGGTGTTACACTGGATGATGTCTGGTGTTTCACTGGATGACGTCTGGTGTTACACTGGATGTCTGTTGTTACACTAGATGTCTGGTGTTACACTGGATGATGTCTGGTGTTTCACTGGATGATGTCTGGTGTTACACTGGATGATGTCTGGTGTTACACTGGATGATGTCTGGTGTTACACTGGATGTCTGGTGTTACACTGGATGATGTCTGGTGTTAAACTGGATGTCCGTTGTTACACTAGATGTCTGGTGTTACACTGGATGATGTCTGGTGTTACACTGGACGATGTCTGGTGTTTCACTGGATGATGTCTAGTGTTACACTGGACGATGCCTGGTGTTACACTGGACGATGCCTGGTGTTACACTGGACGATGTCTGGTGTTACACTGGATGATGTCTGGTGTTACACTGGACGATGTCTGGTGTTACACTGGACGATGTCCGGTGTTACACTGGACGATGTCTGGTGTTTCACTGGATGATGTCTAGTGTTACACTGGACGATGCCTGGTGTTACACTGGACGATGTCTGGTGTTACACTGGACGATGTCTGGTGTTACACTGGGTGATGTCTGGTGTTACACTGGACGATGTCTGGTGTTACACTGGACGATGTCTGGTGTTTTACTGGATGATGTCTAGTGTTACACTGGACGATGCCTGGTGTTACACTGGATGATGTCTGGTGTTACACTGGACGATGTCTGGTGTTACACTGGATGATATCTGGTGTTACACTGGATGATGTCTGGTGTTACACTGGACGATGCCTGGTGTTACACTGGACGATGCCTGGTGTTGCACTGGATGATGCCTGGTGTTACACTGGACGATGTCTGGTGTTACACTGGATGATGTCTGGTGTTACACTGGACGATGTCTGGTGTTACACTGGATGATGTCTGGTGTTACACTGGACGATGCCTGGTGTTACACTGGATGATGTCTGGTGTTACACTGGATGATGTCTGGTGTTACACTGGACGATGCCTGGTGTTACACTGGACGATGCCTGGTGTTACACTGGATGATGCCTGGTGTTACACTGGACGATGTCTGGTGTTACACTGGATGATGCCTGGTGTTACACTGGACGATGCCTGGTGTTACACTGGACGATGCCTGGTGTTACACTGGACGATGCCTGGTGTTACACTGGATGATGCCTGGTGTTACACTGGACGATGTCTGGTGTTACACTGGATGATGTCTGGTGGTACACTGGACGATGTCTGGTGTTACACTGGACGATGTGTGGTGTTACACTGGATGATGTCTGGTGTTACACTGGATGATGTCTGGTGTTACACTGGATGATGTCTGGTGTTACACTGGATGATGTCTGGTGGTACACTGGACGATGTCTGGTGTTACACTGGACGATGTCTGGTGTTACACTGGATGATGTCTGGTGTTACACTGGATGATGTCTGGTGTTACACTGGATGATGTCTGGTGTTACACTGGATGATGTCTGGTGTTACACTGGATGATGTCTGGTGTTACACTGGATGATGTCTGGTGTTACACTGGACGATGTCTGTTGTTACACTAGATGTCTGGTGTTACACTGGATGATGTCTGGTGCTACACTGGATGATGTCTGGTGTTACACTGGACGATGTCTGGTGTTACACTGGATGATGTCTGGTGTTACACTGGACGATGTCTGGTGTTACACTGGATGATGTCTGGTGGTACACTGGACGATGTCTGGTGTTACACTGGATGATGTCTGGTGTTAAACTGGATGATGTCTGGTGTTACACTGGATGATGTCTGGTGTTACACTGGATGATGTCTGGTGTTACACTGGATGATGTCTGGTGTTACACTGGATGTCTGGTGTCACACTGGATGATGTCTGGTGTTACACTGGATGTCTGGTGTTACACTGGATGGTGTCTGGTGGTACACTGGACGATGTCTGGTGTTACACTGGATGAGGTCTGTTGTTACACTGGATGATGTCTGGTGTTACACTGGATGATGTCTGGTGTTACACTGGATGATGTCTGGTGTTACACTGGACGATGTCTGTTGTTACACTATATGTCTGGTGTTACACTGGATGATGTCTGGTGCTACACTGGATGATGTCTGGTGTTACACTGGACGATGTCTGGTGTTACACTGGATGATGTCTGGTGTTACACTGGATGATGTCTAGTGTTACACTGGATGTCTGGTGTTACACTAGATGTCTGGTGTTACACTGGATGATGTCTGGTGTTACACTGGACGATGTCTGGTGTTACACTGGATGATGTCTGGTGGTACACTGGACGATGTCTGGTGTTACACTGGATGATGTCTGGTGTTACACTGGACGATGTCTGGTGCTACACTGGATGGTGTCTGGTGTTACACTGGATGTCTGGTGTTACACTGGATGATGTCTGGTGTTACACTGGATGATGTCTGGTGTTACACTGGATGATGTCTGGTGTTACACTGGATGCCTGGTGTTACACTGGACGATGTCTGGTGTTACACTGGATGATGTCTGGTGTTACACTGGATGATGTCTGGTGTTACACTGGATGATGTCTGGTGTTACACTGGACGATGTCTGGTGTTACACTGGATGATGTCTGGTGTTACACTGGACGATGTCTTGTGTTACACTGGATGATGTCTGGTGTTACACTGGACGATGTCTGTTGTTACACTAGATGTCTGGTGTTACACTGGATGATGTCTGGTGTTACACTGGACGATGTATGGTGTTACACTGAATGATGTCTGGTGTTACACTGGACGATGTCTGTGGTTACACTAGATGTCTGGTGTTACACTGGATGATGTCTGGTGTTACACTGGACGATGTCTGGTGTTACACTGGATGATGTCTGGTGTTACACTGGACGATGTCTGGTGTTACACTGGATGATGTCTGGTGTTACACTGGATGATGTCTGGTGTTACACTAGATGTCTGGTGTTACACTGGATGATGTCTGGTGTTACACTGGATGTCTGGTGTTACACTGGACGATGTCTGGTGTTACACTGGATGATGTCTGGTGTTACACTGGATGATGTCTGGTCTTACACTGGATGATGTCTGGTCTTACACTGGACGTCTCGTGTTACACTGGATGTCTGGTGTTACACTGGATGTCTGGTGTTACACTGGACGATGTCTGGTGTTACACTGGATGATGTCTGGTGTTACACTGGATGATGTCTGGTGTTAAACTGGATGATGTCTGGTGTTACACTGGATGTCTGTTGTTACACTAGATGTCTGGTGTTACACTGGATGATGTCTGGTGTTACACTGGATGATGTCTGGTGTTACACTGGATGATGTCTGGTGTTACACTGGATGTCTGTTGTTACACTAGATGTCTGGTGTTACACTGGATGATGTCTGGTGTTACACTGGATGATGTCTGGCGTTACACTGGATGATGTCTGGTGTTACACTGGATGATGTCTGGTGTTACACTGGACGATGTCTGGTGTTACACTGGACGATGTCTGGTGTTACACTGGATGTCTGTTGTTACACTAGATGTCTGGTGTTACACTGGATGATGTCTGGTGTTACACTGGATGTCTGGTGTTACACTGGACGATGTCTGGTGTTACACTGGATGTCTGTTGTTACACTAGATGTCTGGTGTTACACTGGACGATGTCTGGTGTTACACTGGATGATGTCTGGTGTTACACTGGATGTCTGTTGTTACACTAGATGTCTGGTGTTACACTGGATGATGTCTGGTGTTACACTGGATGATGTCTGGTGTTACACTGGATGATGTCTGGTGTTACACTGGATGTCTGTTGTTACACTAGATGTCTGGTGTTACACTGGATGATGTCTGGTGTTACACTGGATGATGTCTGGTGTTACACTGGATGATGTCTGGTGTTACACTGGATGATGTTACACTGCTAGACTGGAAGTCTGGTTAATTTAAAAGATGTGGATGTTACCATGTTAACCTTCAAATCCAGGGCAGCCTACCAGTTGACCCCCCCGCCCCCCAACCCCCCGCCGCCACCGGTCAGCGGGTGTCCCCATGGACCTTTGTAGGGCATCTACCACTCTATAGAAATGGACTACCTCACCATGACATGATCATATCTATTTACTGTTTACTTTTCTATAGACTCTGGCGAACACTGGCTTTGTTAATGTCCAAGTATCGGCCCCACGTCATGCTCTCGGGCTGAGGTTTTTACCGATATGTATGGAAAGGATTATGTGGCTAGGAACGCCCGGGGGCAGCGGGGGGAGGGGGGGGGGATACTGAGTGTGAGTGTATGTCTTACAGGGCATATATGGCGGGCGAGAGAAAAGTACGCGATATTCCGGTCATCGAGAGATAATTATTTACTTTAAAAATGCATCCAAAACATACATTGACAGTCAAGTTTGTTGATCTTAAAAGTGTTCGGCACACCTAAACAGAGTTTGAAAAGCACACCTTCTGGGACTATCATATTTATGGACCGCAATCTTGCAGAAACATGGTGTGGATATTGTGTATTGGACATTTGATGCGTCGCTAAGACACTGGATCTCATACAAGGGGTCTGGAAGGTGTTAAGGGCGACACGCGACACAGGCATATTTGAAAAATCGACATTCGACATTGACCCTCAAATTTCGACTCTTGAAAAAGTTTTGAAAAAGCGACATCGACAAGATTTTGGAAAAAAACGACACTGATCTTTGCCAAAAAGCGACACGAAACGTCGTGAAAAATCGACCCTCGACACTGAGAATTTAAAAATAATTGACACTAGACACTGGATGCCCCCTTCCAAACCCCTCATACAGAAGTCCCTTTTATCCTTCATCGTCTCGGGAGGTTCCTTGGCCCAATTTAGCCTGTATGTGCACAAAAGTGGCCTAAAACACCAACATTCCATTCCAGAAGTCCCCTTTAGTTTGTTTATGTGAGGAGGTGAGTGTGAGTCGACAGGTACCCCTCGCCCCCCCCCCCCCCCCACCCACCCATTGAGGCGTAGGTTGTCCCACTTTTGACATATAAAGTTGACGTCCGCCGTCCCGGTTCACCGAGCGGGATGGTGTCGCCGGCCACAGCCCCGTCTAACGCGGGTCACTGGGCCGGACAGGGAGAGGGGACGGGGGTGGGGGTGAGGGGCGGGGGGTGTGGGGGTGAGGGGCGGGAGTGGGGATGGGGGTAAGGGGCGGGGGGAGGGGGTGTAGTGATTGACATCTGTGGGTATTGTAAGGGTGGGGTCCGCATATATTTGTGTGAAGGGTAAGGGTGAGGGTCGTGCAGACACATTATTCCCCAAAGCCCACCCCACCCCCATACCCCCACCCCTGCACCAGCCACCAATAGTTGTATGACACCAATAACAAGCCATTCAGTCCCGTTTCGGGTGTCGGTCAAAAGAGTTAGTTATATAGACTCTCTTCTATTGGCTTTAAAGATTCCCAATATTGGCTGACACCACCAGCCAGAAGGCAACGAGGAGAGTCTTCCGGCCGTCGTAGTGTGAGCAACGACGTGCCGACTATAACCTCCAGGCTGTCCTCGCAATACACTCTCAACATACAACGTCTGGCTGGAGGCCAAACCCGCCCCCCCCCCCCCCAGCCCAGTCAGTCTCACCCAATGGGTGGGGGGGGGGGGTACTGCATATAATTAGGTACCGGTATATACATGTGTGCCGTCCAAATGTCCCCTTCTGTCGCCTTTTTTCTCTCAATCCTCGCAGCAAAAACATACATTTTCTTTCGATGTGGCCATCTGAGACTAAAGTTTTCCTGTATTAAAATGTTCCTGTTGATATCAGTTGATATCGAAAGCGTTCAAATAATTAGGCTCCATATCCATTGCCATGACTGTCAGTGTCTAATTTAGAAACCTTTTCAACCAAAAATGTCTCTCAATGACCCGCACAACATCTCGAACTCCCCCCCCCCCCCAACCACGGTACTAATGTAGTGCCCCCCCCCCACCACGGTACTAATGTAGTGCCCCCCCCCCCACCCTCCACACACACCCGGGGTCTTACCCAGACCTCCTCTTGTCAGCGGCCATGAAACTGAGCATGATGGAGTCCTGACATACTATAGTACGGAGCGATGAACTCGCCCGTGTTTCATCTTCGGCAAACCGTGACAATTCTAGTCCATATATTAAAAAAACCGCCGAGGTAGAGAGATTGTTCATAGAATAGCTGTCAGTGTTTATTTCTTCTCATGCTTCCGCTTTGCACCATGGCTGCCGGCTGCATGCTGTGTTGTATAGCCATATATATGTATGTTTATATGCGCCAGTCCGTCGACAGCCAGCGACGTAAATGATCCAACCTTTCAGGCGTTTTTCGGACATACCCTGGGGCCACATTCTACGCAGTTGTGGACGAATACTAGTAATTGCGGCCTCTTTTCCAAACCCCGGAGCCACTTTAAATAGCGTGAGAAAAACATCGGTGCAGCGACCGAAGAATGCATGTTGTGTGGACTTGTATTCATGTAGTGTGATCCATACTACTGTGGCGTAAACATGGACTTGTCATTGAACATCGTCTTCAATATATGAATCCCAATATATTCTGTCAACATAGAATAGCCCTTTATGCGGGAGCACGTGTCGTGACGTACATGTAGGTTTTCCTTTTGAAGAGCTGGTGCGCTGAACGCATGAGACGTACGGGTGCCCGGGGCGGGCGCTCATACCATTCCCTTCGATTTGTTACAACACATAGCAGATTAAAACGTTATTCCAGATATTATGAACTTGCATTCGCATATTATAAATAACACAGCGAACTCCTGCTGGTTACTTCCTTTCCTCAAAAATATCACAACGTTTCTGAATATTTACATAAATTCTTCACATGCCTACATTTAGCAATTAAACCGGAACCTGCATCTGCGTCACTTGGGGCGACATTACGGCTTTGGGCGTTCAGAGCTGATACCCGAGTTTGTACAGGTTTCGTGACTAAAACGTCCCACACTTACCAAACTAGGAGCTCTATTTCTTTTCTCAATTTGTAGTTTGTGGTATAATTGCTTCAATAGTTATTCGTCTGTGTTATTCTTCTGGTATATTATCTTAATTTTCCGTAATAAAGTTACACAGAAGCTGACCTTAAAACGCTCGGATTTATGGTGCAAAATCCTGAGCTTTAGATACAGTGACTGTCATTGCACACAACTGAATAAACAGCTGATGATTCGCTAAGTTTGGTCTGTCGATCCTAAGGCCAAACGATTTTGATCTTATCTGGTCGCGGCAGTTTTGTTTTGGGTTCGGCATTTAATCTAGTTACACGATGACACCTCATACAACAACAGAAGTAGCTCGGCGTTAAATAAATACGTCAAGTAGGCCTACCAGTGAATAAATAGTAAGTAGGCTACTCATCTACTGCTGTCAGGACATGTCATTCCTTCCGTGGTATGTACACATACAGACGTCACTAAAACGCCCCCCCTATCCACCCCCCTCGCCCTCCCTCACTCTGTTCTCTTCTCCAAATCATGACATCCTTCTTTCGGTTTTCGCCATGACTTAGTATGACATCATATCCGCTGAGTGATTACGATAACTATGTCGCTTGCGGATGTAGCTGAAGTGACGAATGAACGCTGTGAGGGTCTGTAACCGACCTACGTTCGTTAGGAGCGAGAGTGAAGCATGTATTCAGCTTTCTATCTCCACTCGTAGCGGCTGATAATAACACACCATAGGATCGGGAAGAGCAGTCGGTTGATAATTACTTAGTTCTGTTCCCACCAAATCATGACAAGGTCGTGCGATAAGGTAGGGATGGATACTTTAGCCCCATACATCCCCAGCCATGTATACGGACCGACATGGGCTTCAGAGATCCCCTGTTGGGTGGACCGCTCTCTCTGTATTGTGTGTCTACAATAGACGTCGCCCTTGGTCCTTGGGCGACTGTACCAATACACAATAGGGGAGGACATAGGCTGCGAGCCGGAGTCAGTGTCATATCATCCCTCTGTGTTGGACCCCTGTAAATGTGGCCATTGTGATAATGATGAATGTGGCCTCAGACATGATACAATACAAAATTCCTTTCTTCCAATAACAGCCAGCGTTATTGGCGGAGAGAGATTTTGTTGTTGTGATGCTGCTTGCATGGTGAGCTCGTGCCCTAGCAGAAAAACTTTATAATACATGTATATGGACATTTTAATGTATCCGGTTGTCATATATTTTGTTCCTGCAATGTTGACATTGTCCTGAAATGTTGACATTGTCCTGAAATGTAAAGATAAAATGTCTATGCTTGCAACTTGTCACTTTTACAGGTGTATAACATTAAACATGGCTGCTCCGCCACGTGGCCGAGCATCCAGGGCATATGTGGATGAAACTAATTCATAGAAATGGCCTGACGTCACAAGTTTGGTGCGCATGCGTAGTAGGTGAAAATACGGAGCCTCGTTATCGCGCAGGTGAAAACATTGCCACGTGGTTATAAATCTGCATACAAATCTCGTGTTTTGGTGTCTTTTGTACTAGTTTTGTTCCGTGCGTTTGCGTCTGATTTTCTTTCGTTGTGCTATGTCCTAGAACTATTTGGAATCCCTACCTGGTGTAGTTAGTGCCAGGTACCCAGAAAACTAAAAGTTGCTGACCTAAAGCCCAACGAAGCAAAGGAGAAGTGGGTGACCGTCTTCTTGGGATGAAGCCTGTTGTTATGAGTAGACCCAAGGCATGCAAAAACTTAACGCAGAAACAAATTTATGTAGGTCAGAATGCATATTGAAACCTCATAATTTATATTAATCCAGTGGATATCCCCATTCCTCATTTGTTGCTGCCAAGTTCTTACCTTCTGCTTGCTGACACATAATTGCAAACGTACCTAGTTATATAAGTGGTCCTGATTAATAAGGCCCAAAACAAATGCATACCCTGAATTTGAGGGAAAGACATTTTCTGTTGCCTTCAATTTGTGGATAAAAAATATTATTGTTGAACTTGACAGAACATTTTCTCCTTACCAAATGGGGGGGTGGAACAGGGTGGCTCGGTTCTCTGATCTCTATTTGGCGGGTTGGCATGTTCTCTGATCTCTGATTTATTGGTTGGCATGTTCTCTGATCTTAGGCAGTATATTTGATCTCAGATGTTTCTCTCATCTCTGATATTTGATTTTTCCCAAGGTCTGATCTGAGATCTCTGCTGTTTGTAGGCCCATGTTCTATGATCTTAGATTGATTTCCACCCACCCCCCACCCCCCAAAAAAAATAACCTTGCATTGAACTTGACAGAATTGCTTGAATTTTAATTTTTCCTTACATTTATTGAAGAAGTTGCCTTGGACTTGACGGAAAAAATTACTTCCCCTCAATCTTATAACCTTGTGGTGAAAAATAATACATATTTATTTATTTTTTTGGTGGGGGGTAGGGGCTTTTATTTGCGTCATGGCAATGGACTGACGTTACAATTTTTGTGCGCATCAGACTAAGCACACTGAGCCTCGTTATCGCACCCTTGAAAACTTTCCCGTGGATACGTAAGCATAGCATCTTTCTCAGTGTTTTCTGTCGAATTAGTCCGTGGTTTCGCGCCCATTTTTATTTATTTAAGGATGTCCTACGATTTTTTTGAATGCCTGCCTGGTGAGGCTAGTGCCAGGGGGGTGGCTAAAAATGGGTTAAAGGCTATAATGCTCTATAGATCAAAAGCTTTTTTACACCTAGCGAACAATAATGCTTGCCATAAATTTGGCAAAAAAATAATTCAACCCTTGACCGGATAGAAGAAAACTTCCCCTAATTTTTAATTTCTTGGGCTAGAGGTAGGGAGGGGCAGTGGCGGATCTAGGGGTGGGGGGTTAGGGGGGTTGCAACCCCCCCCCTTGGGAACCAGAACATACAACATACAATATCTCTAAGCCCAAGCCCACCCCCCCCCCCCGTCACAAGTCTTCAGAGCAGCCCCCCACCCCAGTCGCAAATTTTCAGTGAGAGAGAGCAACGCCCCCCTTGGAAACCTGAACATACACTGTTGAAGTCGGCTTCTCCGAGCACGACCCCCACCCCCCCCCGGTCGGAAGTTTTTCAGAGAGCACACCCCTCGGTCGGATGTTTTCAGAGAGCAACCGCCCCCCCCCCCCCTGGCAAATTCCTAGATCCGCCCCTGAGGGGGTTTGCTAAACAAAACAATGTTACATTAATCTTGGTCCCATATTAGATTATCACAAATTCTTGCTCTCATATTACCCAATAAAAATAATATTATCCCATTGCAGCTCAAATATTTGTGGCCCAAGCTAGAAATGATAGCCCAGAAATAGTCCTGCCCCCACCCCCAGCGTGGATACAGAAATTAGCAAAAGGGGACGGGGGGGGGTCCAATAAAAGTTTCCGACCGAGGGGGATGGGGCATCACTACAAAAGGGCGGAGGGTCCACACCTCAGATGGCCTAACTTTTGCATTGAAAAACAGCATTCCTCCTCAAAAAGGGAGGGGAAGTCTCCCCCCTCCCCCACTGGATCCACCCATGCCCCCCCCCCCCCCCCCACCGGCCCTTGTTTCGTCTTGCATATTGTGGTTGGAGCAACCCCAGACCTTGCACGGCTTCGACATGATTTTATTTGCATAGGCAGAGCTATATATATAGGGAAAGTACGGCTGCCGATATGGGGAGAACCAGAGCGGAACGCATGCAAATGGTTGGGCCACGTGGGTTTGTTTTCACCTGCGCTCGGTGCGCCGCCTGGCGAGTATAGTGCGCATGACCGGAAGTCCATTTCTATGAATTGATCTCCATATCATATCATGCCTCCCAGTCACCTTAGCAATTCATCGCACCAATAAATATCGTATATGTCAGCTATGTAATAATGTATTGATCTTTAATGCTAGTTCGGTCTGGATTTTTTTCTCACTCAGACTGCCGTCAAGGTTGATGTCTCGGCCGTGACGTCACGAGCCCAGTCCAAAGCGTTCGTAATATCCAGCCAAACGACGTCACGTGATCTGACCAACATGGTTTTGGGTAAACTGGGCCTGGTGGGCAGCGCGGCGCCCTCTGTCGGCATGATCGGCAAAAACCCCGGTAAGCGAATATGTGGCTTTAACCGGAAGTAAGTGACACCACGTGTGGCTCTCTCCTGCACTTAGCAAGTGGTGCCATCTGGCGAACCGTTTCGTAACCATTTACTGCTTTGACGTAAACACGTTTTTAATACCTGCAGATTATTCTGTTGGGTGCAGGGTTGGGTATTTAATGTTTATGGTCGTATATCGGCGACTCAGAAAGGGAATAGCAATTTATGGCGGTCTGCATCACAACAAGCGGTGTAAATTCTAGTCATATGCACAACGATAGGCCAAGACGCCGACATTGAAGTTTCCATATGAACGTTAAAGCATTCATTGATCAGTTCGGTTTGGAGTGTGTCATAATGCAACCATGAAATGGCGATAAACGCGTTTTGTCTGGAGGCCAGTGGCCTTTTATTTCACGTACGTAGTTTAGCCGGATACTGGGCTTAGTCGGCTAAAATCGCAGATTACATGGTAACATGGTAACTTTAGCCGACTAAGCCATGCAGTCGGCTGAACTACGTTCGTGAAATCCGCCACAGAGGTTGCAATCGTGTTGATGCAGTCGACAGCGTCGAGTGGGGTCTGGCAGACAAGCCTCAGTTCACGGGGTCGCGCCCCTCCGAATGTCGAACGGCCGAATGTCGTGAATGTTCGTAAAGATCGCATGTCTTTCTTATCAAGAGTAGTAGGGTTCTAACGTGGTGTAAAGTTATAACTAGTACCACTGTACCAAGACATACATGAAATACGGTATTTGTCAATTGTTCCTGGCGCCGTACGTATAGCGCTTGTAAATGCTGTAAATACTGGCGAATTACCATGTCATTGTGAGTGTATTTGTGTCGTTACAGCTGGCGGGGAACAGTTTTTCCTGGAACCTCAGCAGAAGATTCTGGCCCTCTATCCGAGACACAAGAGAAAGGCCTTGACGTGAGTGTACGAGAAACATCCGCCATCAGCCAATGAGGGAGAGTTCGATTTACATATTACCAAAACTGGTTTGCCGAACTGACTGTTCGACAGAGGAAGAACCGAAACCGGTTTGCTCGAAACCGTGAAACTATCGAGAGAACTGGTTTGACTGAACTGGTTTCGGTTTCCGCGGAACTGTCAGTTCGATCAACACTTACATAATAGTTGATCATATATGTAATGAGTAGAGACTTCTGGACAAAAGTACGTTTTTATGGCGAACACGATTCTGCACGTATCTTACATCGATCACACAGCTCGCGAAGCTCACCGTGCACGATTTCTCCTCAGTTTCCGTGTGGTAAAAAAGAAGTAAAAATACCGTCTTCCGTTCTGACTACGCCACATGTACATGTATTGAAAGAGTGATAGTTGAAAAATAAATGCGGGTACATTAAATGTCTCTTTCATCCGGTTAGGAAATGGCAGCCAGGCCCGTTGACCTACATAACTAAACCTGCCACGTTTTTTTATGCCTCAAACAGGTTTCAACTCGTACCTCAGAGTCACGTGGCCAATCACCCGGATGAGGTGATCACGTGTCAGCCACCAGGTGGCGTCCGGACGACGGATCACTCTCACCCCAACGGGTGGCGCGGCTCGGGGTCGGGATTCGGCGCGGGCCGAGTCCGCCAGAGCCCCCTGGTGGCCACAGAGCGGTTCGCGACGAGCACCCCGGACCTGTGTGACCCATCCGGATCGCCGCGCCGTCTGGATCGAGACTTCCGGCTCAGCTACTCCCCGGTCACCTACCATCCCGCCCGCCAGAGTCCCGAGGATGGACGCTGCCACTCCCTGGATTTCAACCCGGACTCCCAGCGCCGCCAAGCGGACGTCTGTGTCTCCAGACCGGACTCCCTGGGCAACCGCAGCGACCCGTGTCCGGACATCAACGGGGATGGCGCCCTGGATCTCCATAGGCTCTCGGGATCCGAGCGACATCTGGCTCGTAATGGACGCGGGGGGCATACCCTAGTCGATGGCTTTCAGATCCTGCAGCAGCAGCGGACGAGCGGCCCCCAGGGACGGGGCCCCCAGGGACGGGCCGCTGCCCCCCGCCACGCCTCCGAAGGCACCATCCCCGGCATCGCGGGGGGCCTCGGCAGGATGAAACTGACCTCCAGCGACCCCGACGCCTTGGCCGGCGGCGCGGCTAAGACGCCCCCTGCCTCGTCGTCGTCATCCTCATCGTCTCCCGGAAGTCGTCGTGTGACGTCATTGAGGCGGCGCCGCTCGCTGCCGAAGATGTCGATTACGGAGGCCAGCGTGGCGGAGAAACGACGCTCAGTCACGGATCTCTTCGCTTCGAAACTCAGGCGCTACGTGCAGAAAGCCCAGCAGAGGGCGCAGGATAAGCGCGAGCAACACGTGAGCGATTACCAGACGCCGCGCACCGACCTCGGGAGTCACCGGCCCCGGGAGGATGACGACGTGTCTGTGACGTCAGAGGAAGTGGCGGAGATCCTTGCGTGCGCAAGTCCCATGAAGCCTAATGAGGATGACTTTGAGAGCGACGACGACGATAAAGTGCGTCTGAACGAAAGCGAGGCTCGGGTAGACGCAACAGCCAATGAGGAGGACGCTAGCTTCGTGACAAACGACAGCGGGGAGAACACACCCGTCCTGCGCGGATCCACACGTGACGTCACTAATCTCACGCCGAGCTTCCGCGGGTCCACCGGTGACGTCACCAACCTCACGCCGGTCAGTAACGGCGGATCCGCATTTCAAAAATATCTGTCGCTCAAGGACCTGCGAGCGAAATCTCAGGAACAGATCCAGAAAGAACAGCCCCCTGTACTTGCCAAAGCCAACGCACCCGACAGTCACGCACAACGAGCCCCTACCTCGAATACGGAACATGCGGACCCCCCGAGGGTTGACCGTCGGGGGGCCCCTGACCCTCCCCCGGCCGTCGACCTACCGTCCCCCGTGCACCCCGACCCCAGCCCCAGCTCACCCCCCACCCGGCGAGGCCTCCCCCTGTTTGTCCTGCTCACCACCCACCACCTGGCCCTCGCTACCGTGCGTCAGGCCGCCACCAACGGTCACGTGGGCATCCGCTTCTGTGACGTCACCTACGCCAAGTGTGTCCGCCATGTTGTGCGCTACTCGGCGTCGCCCGACGGCCACCTGGATCTCCATGGCAACGAGGACAAGCGGCTGGTTGCTATCGGCGGTTTGGATGGCAGAGCGGCTGCCATAGAAACGGGGCGACTGTACCGTGGGGATGTCGTGGTCGAGGTGAGTTTCACTGTGTCTCATCTCCAACGACTAAAGTATAATGAGAGAATGTATGGAGTTGAATGGAATGCGTGATGTGAAGTTGAAGGAGCATATAAGTCTAAATTTCACTTTTTACACAAAATGTGTAATATTTCTTGACTCGGACGAACGAAAAGACATATATTCCGTGTCTTCTGAACTTTAAAATGGCGTTTCGACCGTGTGAAATAATCAATATGGGTTATGGCATGATTTCAATCATTTATTGAGATGTAAAGGACACTAAAAGCCGACGAGTCTCTAACTCGATTGCCACCAGAATTGTCTGGTGGTTAGCGCGCCCGGCTTTGTCTACTGAGCCAGATCAGCGTTCGTACCGAAAGTTCGAATTCGCACCCCACTTTATGCATGACTCAAAATGATTTCCGTTGTCCTGCTTCGGAAAGGATAAAATTTTACCCCCGCGATCCATAGAATTCTAACATGAAGCAAATTTTAATTCATCACGCAGTTATCATGTGACCACCTTGACCCTTTTAGTTTTGCCCGATGTTCATGTTAGTCAATTACTGCAAGTGTGTTTCTTCTCGTATTGTATTCTAACGGTATATATGTTGGTTGCTGGTTATAACACATTCTTGTTTCCTCTCCAGGTCAACGGGAGCCACGTGCTAGCGCTGTCTGCCAGGGAGGTGTCGGCCATGGTTCGGGGTCAGCGTACGCTGCACCTCGTTCTCGCGAGACCCAAGCAGAACGTGGAGAGGGCGCAGAGTCCGTGACCGTCACGTGAACGACACGTGACCGACACGTGACCAACACGTCACCGGCACTGGACCGACCGATCCCGCCGACCCTCATTAAGACGAGGTCATCTCCCCAATGAAAGGGGATCTAGCGGCTGTCCGGGCGAAATGAACAAGTAATCTCGTGCTGGTCGAGACCGAGTCTCGGGTCCTGCATGAGATTTGGGGCCTTTGGGATCGTGATCTTGTGCCGTGACGGAATATCGTTTGGGTCGAGACTTTTGGGCCGTGACGGGATGTCGGTCGTATGGCGATATTTTAGGATTTCGGGCTATGGGCCAAAATTGACCCTTGACTGAATCTCGATCACGGCGAGACTTTGAGTCAGCAAGAGAGGTGGGGTCACGGAGGAAACGTGACTACGGCGATACCTGATCGAGAACTGGACATGTGCCATGTCTGGACGAACCATTGTCACGTTGTCGCCGAGACGCATGGACATCGCGTCAAGATATCACGAGATCTGACGGTCACGTGTCGTCAATAAATATACATACCTCTATTTATGTGTAAATAAATTAAACATTTTATGATCTTGCAGTCATGTAGACAAACTAACTGATAGTCTTTCACTATCGACGTACGTAAATTACGGAAGGAATGCAGGTCAGTTGATATCGCCTGGTGTAGCGTTCTTACAATGTAGCTTGACGGAATGCCTTGTCATGGCAACACACAGGTGAGAGGCGTATCAACGGCTAACAAGCTCATATGCGGATCAAACGTGCTTTACCGCGACAAATGTTAAACCTAAGGTGACAATGGATGGGAATAAATGATAGTTTCTCTTGTTAACCAATGAATAAAATTGAGTCGTTTTTGTCTCTCCAAGTTTGTATTATTCAGAGACGGAATATGTATTATTATTACGGACTTCCGGTTTCAGGGGTCCCCTAGCTGCGCGTGCGCATTGTTAAGATAGTCCCGAATACAACGACGATGTTTTGTCAGCTCTAGATGTTACGTACTACTCGCCAACTTGTGTGATACCTCTTGGGGAATTGGCCATTTCTGTCAGACTTGCAGAGTACGTTTTAATGTTTAGCGTATTTCCAAAATAACGTCTATTGTCCGAACTGCAAATAAAATACAATTGAAAAAAAAGAATTGGTGGGCGTCTTATTTTGTTGGGTCACCCATGGCCTTCTTCGTGCTTCGAGCCCCATCTGTGCAGATAACTGTTGTTTGTGCGGGATAAAGGGCCTATATCCTTCTTCGCAAAAAGTAACGGGGTAGGCCTTCCTCCAAAACACATGGCTCCTCTCTTCGCTGAGCCTTCGCCGCCACATCGAGTTTTTTCCCGCCCAAACTAAGCCCAGGCCAAATTTATACCAAAATTAGCAGAAAACTCGATTGTTTCATTCTATAAATTCAGAAACCTGATAAACATCGCCGTTTCGGCTGGGATGTGGCAAACGTGTCTATCCCGGGACACCACAGAACTCTTTCGCTGCACTGAGCATCGCGAAGCACACAAACTGATGACGTTTACCACTAAAATGAAACCTTGTGGTAAACTGATATCACGGTCCAGGCTTGGAGACACTATTTGGCAGTCTGGCATGGGTGGAGTATAGAAAGCAGAAATTTTGAATGATTCGAGGGCTGATTGTTATTTGTATTTTGACGTCTTTAGTTTTGGCGGGAAAGAGCTCGACATGCAACTTTAAAGCCGTCTAACTAAGAGTACTAGTTTGGGACTTAGCGGCACTTCTTGCAACTTTCTGGCACACTCACATTGACACTCGTGTTCTGATAACATGAGGGTTGTCCCGATAGCTCAGTGGGTTAGGGCGTCCGTATTGAGCGCTTTGGCCACCCGAGTGCCTAACGGCACGTGGGTCTGTGGTTCTGGCCCCGCTGTGGTCACGTCTGAGTGGCCGCAGGATAAAGATCCCAAAGAATAGGGGGTTACCCTGGGGACATGGCTCCGCTCTTTCCTTCCTTCTCCCATTGACAGGAAATGACCATAACTTAAAGGGTCTTGAATATACAACCAACCAACCAATGTGATAATTTGTGGGCCTCCGGATTTTACGATTAAAGTAGGTCGGGTCTAACGCTGTTTCGCATGATAATAAATGTGTCACTGTAAGTACTGTACGCCCCGCATGGACCCCTCCTTCCCTCCCAGACTCCCTTCCCCTACCTTCCCTCCTCTCGTGGTGTTACGGAGACCAAATATAAAGGCTTCTTTACTCTATTACCATCCGCCTTCTTTGTCAACATAGGCAGGTAAGCGTTTAGAATTTAATTGCCGGCCAGTTTTGTCTTTATTTCCCTCACACGATGTTTGCGAAAAGATTTGCGGAGGCGAGAGGACGACCAGATTGAGTGCTCAGCCCAGTGAGACCTTGAAAGCTAGCGCCCTCTACATTAGAGAATGCGGCACCTGGACCGATCTGGTAGGAGTCTCAGCCAGTAGTTCGGAATGCCTCCGCCAGGGATGTCCATTTTACCCGGCGATGGACGTTCAGACAAATGGTAATATTATCGGAATATATACAGATAAATGTTTTATTGCGTGTTTCTGCATGCTGACAATGGAATCGACGTGAGATTGTTTACCCGTTATTTCGTTGCGTAACCACGGTTAGCTATGCCAGAGGTTGGTCGCGCCGGTTGTAGTCGTGGCCGCCACCCTTGTCTGGTCTGTGTCGCACTTCTCCTCGTATCCGGAGCGCTGATAGCTCAATGCGTCGCCATAGTAACGGACCACTGGCAAGAAACCGTGACGTCACCCAGGGAAGGTGAGCTGAGCGACGTGAACCGGAAGTATGAAGTCGTCGCATATCAGGGGTTGTTTTACGCATGCGCTGGAGGCGTGGAGCCGCAATGCGACGTTCGCGCGCCGTTCGACCGGATGGAACGCCACAATGCGGCCAGCGGCGATACTAACCGCGGGTACGGCAGCGAGAGGGAATCGCTGACAAGAGATGCACTAGTGGCCGCCAGTGCTGCCCTCTGCCTGCTGGCGGCGCTACTCCTGGTGACGTCACTGCTATGCGGCCTCGTATGGCTGGCGCCGGCGGCGGCTGTGACGTCACGTCACGTGACTGCCACGTGGTTGTGCTGTTTAGTTAGCGCGCTGTCCGCTGGGTGCGCGCTCATCGCCCTTCACGGCATGGATGTATCTCACGTGACCCAATCCTCTCTGCCCCATCCGGCGGCCGGACATGACGTCACGGTACGGATGCGGGCAGGATTTTCGTACTTCGCCGCATGGGGGAGCATCCTGCTGGCCGCCCTGGGGGGTCTGACGTTCGTGTACGCCGGACAACACCGACCGAACGTCAAATCTCGCCCACGTGACAAAACGAGACGTCGTCGAGACGTCAACCGCGCTGCTCGGCCAAGGATAGACCGCCCCTCCCCTGGACCCTCCCCCAATCCTTCCTCGGGCGCCTCCTCCCCCGCCCCGCGACCCGGTGCCAGCCGACCCCGCTCCAACCTGGCGTGGGGCTGGAACCCCTTTTACCGCGGTTCGGAGATCCCCAATCCCGGCCTGGACGGCGAACCCATTTACGGCAGCTTCCTGAACGAGCCTCAGTCACGTCCGCCGCTGGAGTTCTACCGCGAGCCGGCCACCGTCGTCACCTTCCAGTGAGACAGCGGAACAAGACCCTCTTTACGTCACCTTCCAGTGAGACAGCGGAACAAGACCCTCTTTACGTCACCTTCCAGTGAGACAGCGGAACACGACCCTCTTTACGTCACCTTCCAGTGAGACAGCGGAACAAGACCCTCTTTACGTCACCACCCAGTGAGACAGCGGAACAAGACCCTCTTTACGTCACCTTCCAGTGAGACAGCGGAACAAGACCCTCTTTACGTCACCTTCCAGTGAGACAGCGGAACACGACCCTCTTTACGTCACCTTCCAGTGAGACAGCGGAACAAGACCCTCTTTACGTCACCACCCAGTGAGACAGCGGAACAAGACCCTCTTTACGTCACCTTCCAGTGAGACAGCGGAACAAGACCCTCTTTACGTCACCTTCCAGTGAGACAGCGGAACAAGACCCTCTTTACGTCACCTTCCAGTGAGACAGCGGAACAAGACCCTCTTTACGTCACCTTCCAGTGAGACAGCGGAACAAGACCCTCTTTACGTCACCTTCCAGTGAGACAGCGGAACAAGACCCTCTTTACGTCACCTTCCAGTGAGACAGCGGAACAAGACCCTCTTTACGTCACCTTCCAGTGAGACAGCGGAACAAGACCCTCTTTACGTCACCACCCAGGCGACATTGGGTCCCCTCGTTACTTAAACGGAAACGAACATCATACAGAAGCGACAGCCTATCCATCGATTCGACACTGAGAATTTTGAAAAATCGACACTAGACCCCCCACCTCAGATTATGCCACCAGACACGGTTAGAACCTCCGACCGGTCGATCTGGGCGTCTACTCAATACAGGGGATGTCAAGTAAAGACAAACCATTACAAATTATTATTTATCAAAGTAATAAAGTTCGACGGCCCTTTGTGTCGGTTTATGACCTGAAGGAAGGTGTGTCTTGATGTTGACGTCAATACATGTATATATATATGCTCGGTCGAGTGACGTCATCATTGCACTGATGGAGTGACGTCATCGTGGCCATGACCGAGAGACGTCATCATAATACATAACACAGGATCTAGCACTCACACCACATAACATAGGAGCCAGCACTCACCAGTGGTACGTCCCCGGCCCACATATATTATCACAAATGGCGAGTTTTGAGAAGTAGCCAGTCACAGAGTGCGGAATATGTTTGTCCCGGACCTGATGCGCCACGAGTTTTGCACAATGAATTAAGTACCACTTATCTGTAATCGTTGTTTCTTCACATTATCAGTTTCTGGTCTGTTAATTTGCTTTGCGAAACGAGGACTTCAACCAGTTTAAATGAGCAGATGAGCAGAGCAGACGACCAGCCATGTTGTCAAGAGAATGAAGGTAATATCGCGTTAATAGGGCAGATTAATTGTAGAATGGAGCCATGTCCCGGAGGTAACCCCCTTTTTTTTGGAAGGATATGACATGTTGATCCACGAAAAGTAACGTAAGAACATTTGCAAAGCCTGGCGCGAACATACGAATTCTGGCAAGGTGGCTGGCCTTACACAACTCACTGGACTAAAGTCAGGGTCATTCAGGTGCCCCCCCCCCCCGCCCCAAGGTACATGAAATGACCTTTGGGATGGCTCTAACAACAGTCTCTCCCCTCCACTTCACGCACATTGTAAGCGTCAACCGTATCCTTCCCGCGCGAAAATACAGAAAACTGACGAAGGTAAAAGTTTTTAAGGTCGTTCTTCCATGAAAAAGGCGAACCATTGTTTCAGCATAGCCCACGTATTACTCACGCCTGACCTTTACTGCAATTATAAATTTCGTGGGCTCTAACATGGAAGATGGACCGGTTTTGGAGGACTTTCGCCATTTTCTTTTCGATCTATTTCGTTAAATCGATCGAGGTAGGTCAAAGTCCCGTGTCGTCTTGGCACTTTTGGTTTATTTCATGCGCATCATTTGCGGTCGTATGAATACTTCAAAATTTGCATAAAAGAATCAATTTCAGCACAATTTACGGAAATTCCATTTCATTTTTGTAGGACGGGCAAAACTCGGACAGGGCCAGTCCTGCACACATAACTGTGGCTAGGTTGATCGTTACCAGAGGTGATATGAGAAACATACGACCTCTGCTGACCTTGGCCCACTTTCACCATTTGTTACACAAATGTGGAGCAAATCATCTGTTAATTGCTAAACCGGGTCATACCAAACTTTATAGACCGATCCAAACTCCGACACTAAGCCCCGCCCACGCTGGAGTCCTTTTGCCATAATCGTGTGTATGAAATTGACAATCATAGCTGATGGTAGGCACAAGTGAGAAGTGCTCATCTCTGAAACTGACAAGAAAGTGACATGCTGCTTTGTTTGTCCGATTTGTTTGTCCGACATAACGCACCTGGAAGACCTTTTTTCACCACATGATGGGATAAAAGCAACAGTGACGTCAGTGAATGATTGACAGCCTGGATCGGTCTACTATGAAGAGTCGATGACTGAAGAGAACGCATGGGAAACGCCGATTAAAAACAACGATAAGGTCTTAAAATATCTTTATATGAATAAAATGGTGGCAGCGGATATGAAATCGACGTTGATACAATACATACACATCAGTCTTAAAGCTGTTTCTAATCTCAAAATTGAAGGGGAACAACACATGAACCAGAACTCACCCAGTACTTCCCCACATACCTAATCGAACATGCGTATAAAAAAATAGATTTAATCGTGCAAACGTAAAATCATCCCCTCAAAACCCAACTAAAAAGCGCTATAAATTGCACTAATAGGATAAACCCGCACCACGATTTGTCCTCTAACCCAGGACTGTGATTTGTCAAGGCGTGAACACGGATGAATGCGTCGTACATATTGAACCATTTACCACATGAAATATTTGCATAAGTGCCGTGTGAATAAATGTGCGGCGAGTGTACCAAAATCGTTCAACGAGTCATAACCACTCAGTTGAGTAATAACCACTCAGTGAGTCATAACTATTCAATGAGTCATAACCACTCAGTGAGTCATAACCACTCAATGAGTCATACATATTCCACGAGTCAAAACCACTTTTACTTCAAACATGGCTACATATACCATGTTCCATTTTTGACCAGAGATGAACAAACGTATGAAATACAGGTTCTTCAATAAATTAGTAAAACATCATGGTATTAAATCTTGGTGACGTCACATAAATAAGCTTTCAGCTGAATTAAAACAAGTGATTTCACTATAAATCATGGTGTATAGGGGAACTATATGTATCCATGTACTCAGGTAAGACCCAGAATTAAGACACAACGACCGTGACTCAAATAAAATGTGAACCGGGGAAGAATAAAATAATACGATAATGGATATCACTTATTAAATCTTGGCGATGTGACGTCACACTTACTGTCTGGTTACGTGATAACCTGAAAGTGACGCAACGCTAATAGCTCGCTGGGTCTTGTACCACTGCCGGATGTGACGTCACATTCAGTATTGTTGCGCGCCACTACCAGATGTGATATCATTTATAGTCCGGCCGCGCGCGCCGCGACCGGATGTGACGTCACCTTTGGTATTGCTACGCGCACCACAACCGGATGTGGTGACGTCATCTTCAGTCTGGCTGCGCGCGCCGCGACCGGATTTGACGTCACTTACAGCCAGGCTGCGCGCGCCGTGACCGGATGTGATGTCACATTCAGTATTGCTGCGCGCCCTGACCGGATGTAACGTCACGCTTTGCACGCGTCCGGTCCAAGCCTCTCCACGCTGGTTATATAGCAGGTTCCTTCTCAGAGCGGCAGTTTGAGCTGCTCCAGTTTGTCGCCCAGCATGTGTTTGTCGACCAGCCTGAGCGCGGGGCCCGGGGCGTGCAGCTCCAGCACGGTGATAGAGTTACTGCCCATGGTGAGTAGGGCGCCAGGTACGTACAGCGTCCGCTGGGGCCCGACCGCCCAGTACCGACCCACGTTGAATCCGTTCACTATCACCACGCCTTTAGTCCAGCCCTTCATATCCAGAAAGGTGTCTTCAGGATTGCGGGAGATCTTCAGGATGGCGCGGTAGGCGCCGGGGCCGACGGGACGCGCAGCCAAGTCATCGGCGTCCCATTTGCGCCACTGTCGGTACGTCTGGAGAGTCCGGATATCCTGATCGTCCATCTGAATCGGTAGGTGAGTCCAGTTCTTCTGGATCTGACCATCAATAGCGATGCTGCCCATGATGCCTTTACGTTGCTCGTTTAACTGGAACTTGAAGTTCACCCTGCCGAGGTTCTCCACCCAGAGGTCCAACAGAGTGGTCTTCACTCGATTATCGCCCACTGGAAGCGGCACGGAATTCGAGGCGTTGGTATAATCCAGAATGCCTTCCTCCTTGCCGCTGACGATCACCGAGCGTACGCTGCACCTCGTTCTCGCGAGACCCAAGCAGAACGTGGAGAGGGCGCAGAGTCCGTGACCGTCACGTGAACGACACGTGACCGACACGTGACCAACACGTCACCGGCACTGGACCGACCGATCCCGCCGACCCTCATTAAGACGAGGTCATCTCCCCAATGAAAGGGGATCTAGCGGCTGTCCGGGCGAAATGAACAAGTAATCTCGTGCTGGCCGAGACCGAATCTCGGGTCCTGCATGAGATTTGGGGCCTTTGGGATCGTGATCTTGTGCCGTGACGGAATATCGTTTGGGTCGAGACTTTCGGGCCGTGACGGGATGTCGGTCGTATGGCGATATTTTAGGATTTCGGGCTATGGGCCAAAATTGACCCTTGACTGAATCTCGATCACGGCGAGACTTTGAGTCAGCATGAGAGGTGGGGTCACGGAGGAAACGTGACTACGGCGATACCTGATCGAGAACTGGACATGTGCCATGTCTGGACGAACCCTTGTCACGTTGTCGCCGAGACGCATGGACATCGCGTCAAGATATCACGAGATCTGACGGTCACGTGTCGTCAATAAATATACATACCTCTATATACATACGCCGAGCCGGCCACCGTCGTCACCTTCCAGTGAGACAGCGGAACAAGACCCTCTTTACGTCACCTTCCAGTGAGACAGCGGAACAAGACCCTCTTTACGTCACCTTCCAGTGAGACAGCGGAACAAGACCCTCTTTACGTCACCTTCCAGTGAGACAGCGGAACAAGACCCTCTTTACGTCACCTTCCAGTGAGACAGCGGAACAAGACCCTCTTTACGTCACCTTCCAGTGAGACAGCGGAACAAGACCCTCTTTACGTCACCTTCCAGTGAGACAGCGGAACAAGACCCTCTTTACGTCACCTTCCAGTGAGACAGCGGAACAAGACCCTCTTTACGTCACCTTCCAGTGAGACAGCGGAACAAGACCCTCTTTACGTCACCACCCAGGCGACATTCCCCTCGTTACTTAAACGGAAACGAACATCATACAGAAGCGACAGCCTATCCATCGATTCGACACTGAGAATTTTGAAAAATCGACACTAGACCCCCCCACCTCAGATTATGCCACCAGACACGGTTAGAACCTCCGATCGGTCGATCTGGGCGTCTACTCAATACCAGGAATGTCAAGTAAAGACAAACCATTACAAATTATTATTTATCAAAGTAATAAAGTTCGACGGCCCTTTGTGTCGGTTTATGACCTGAAGGAAGGTGTGTCTTGATGTTGACGTCAATACATGTATATATATATGCTCAGTCGAGTGACGTCATCATTGCACTGATGGAGTGACGTCATCGTGGCCATGACCGAGAGACGTCATCATAATACATAACACAGGATCCAGCACTCACACCACATAACATAGGAGCCAGCACTCACCAGTGGTACGTCCCCGGCCCACATATATTATCACAAATGGCGAGTTTTGAGAAGTAGCCAGTCACAGAGTGCGGAATATGTTTGTCCCGGACATGATGCGCCACGAGTTTTGCACAATGAATTAAGTACCACTTATGTGTAATCGTTGTTTCTTCACATTATCAGTTTCTGGTCTGTTAATTTGCTTTGCGAAACGAGGACTTCAACCAGTTTAAATGAGCAGATGAGCAGAGCAGACGACCAGCCATGTTGTCAAGAGAATGAAGGTAATATCGCGTTAATGGGGCAGATTAATTGTAGAATGGAGCCATGTCCCGGAGGTAACCCTCTTTTTTTTGGAAGGATATGACATGTTGATCCACGAAAAGTAACGTAAGAACATTTGCAAAGCGTTGGGCGAACATACGAATTCCGGCAAGGTGGCTGGCCTTACACAACTCACCGGACTAAAGTGAGGGCCATTCAGGTGCCCCCCCACCACCCCCCCTCCCACGCCCAAGGTACATGGCCATTGGGATGGATGGAACAGTCTCTCCCCTCCACTTCACGCACATTGTAAGCGTCAACCGTATCCTTCCCGCGCGAAAATACAGAAAACTGACGAAGGTAAAAGTTTTTAAGGTCGTTCTTCCATGAAAAAGGCGAACCATTGTTTCAGCATAGCCCACGTATTACTCACGCCTGACCTTTACTGCAATTATAAATTTCGTGGGCTCTAACATGGAAGATTTTGGAGGACTTTCGCCATTTTCTTTTCGATCTATTTCGTTAAATCGATCGAGGTAGGTCAAAGTCCCGTGTCGCCTTGGCACTTTTGGTTTATTTCATGCGCATCATTTGCGGTCGTATGAATACTTCAAAATATGCATAAAAGAATCAATTTCAGCACAATTTACGGAAATTCCATTTCATTTTGTAGGACGGGCAAAACTCGGACAGGGCCAGTCCTGCACACATAACTGTGGCTAGGTTGATCGTTACCAGAGGTGATATGAGAAACATACGACCTCTGCTGACCTTGGCCCACTTTCACCATTTGTTACACAAATGTGGAGCAAATCATCTGTTAATTGCTAAACCGGGTCATACCAAACTTTATAGACCGATCCATACTCCGACACTAAGCCCCGCCCACGCTGGAGTCCTTTTGCCATAATCGTGTGTATGAAATTGACAATCATAGCTGATGGTAGGCACAAGTGAGAAGTGCTCATCTCTGAAACTGACAAGAAAGTGACATGCTGCTTTGTTTGTCCGATTTGTTTGTCCGACATAACGCACCTGGAAGACCTTTTTCCACCACATGATGGGATAAAAGCAACAGTGACGTCAGTGAATGATTGACAGCCTGGATCGGTCTATTATGAAGAGTCGATGACTGAAGAGAACGCATGGGAAACGCCGATTAAAAACAACGATAAGGTCTTAAAATATCTTTATATGAATAAAATGGTGGCAGCGGATATGAAATCGACGTTGATACAATACATACACATCAGTCTTAAAGCTGTTTCTAATCTCAAAATTGAAGGGGAACAACACATGAACCAGAACTCACCCAGTACTTCCCCACATTCCTAATCGAACATGCGTATAAAAAAATAGATTTAATCGTGCAAACGTAAAATCATCCCCTCAAAACCCAACTAAAAAGCGCTATAAATTGCATTAATAGGATAAACCCGCACCACGATTTGTCCTCTAGCCCAGGACTGTGATTGGTCAAGGCGTGAACACGGATGAATGCGTCGTACATATTAAACCATTTACCACATGAAATATTTGCATAAGTGCCGTGTGAATAAATGTGCGGCGAGTGTACCAAAATCGTTCAACGAGTCATAACCACTCAGTTGAGTAATAACCACTCAGTGAATCATAACCACTCAGTGAGTCATAACTATTCAATGAGTCATAACCACTCAGTGAGTCATAACCACTCAATGAGTCATACATATTCCACGAGTCAAAACCACTTTTACTTCAAACATGGCTACATATACCATGTTCCATTTTTGACCAGAGATGAACAAACGTATGAAATACAGGTTCTTCAATAAATTAGTAAAACATCATGGTATTAAATCTTGGTGACGTCACATAAATAAGCTTTCAGCTGAATTAAAACAAGTGATTTCACTATAAATCATGGTGTATAGGGGAACTATATGTATCCATGTACTCAGGTAAGACCCAGAATTAAGACACAACGACCGTGACTCAAATAAAATGTGAACCGGGGAAGAATAAAATAATACGATAATGGATATCACTTATTAAATCTTGGCGATGTGACGTCACACTTACTGTCTGGTTACGTGATAACCTGAAAGTGACGCAACGCTAATAGCTCGCTGGGTCTTGTACCACTGCCGGATGTGACGTCACATTCAGTATTGTTGCGCGCCACTACCAGATGTGATATCATTTATAGTCCGGCCGCGCGCGCCGCGACCGGATGTGACGTCACCTTTGGTATTGCTACGCGCACCACAACCGGATGTGGTGACGTCATCTTCAGTCTGGCTGCGCGCGCCGCGACCGGATTTGACGTCACTTACAGCCTGGCTGCGCGCGCCGTGACCGGATGTGATGTCACATTCAGTATTGCTGCGCGCCCTGACCGGATGTAACGTCACGCTTTGCACGCGTCCGGTCCAAGCCTCTCTACGCTGGTTATATAGCAGGTTCCTTCTCAGAGCGGCAGTTTGAGCTGCTCCAGTTTGTCGCCCAGCATGTGTTTGTCGACCAGCCTGAGCGCGGGGCCCGGGGCGTGCAGCTCCAGCACGGTGATAGAGTTACTGCCCATGGTGAGTAGGGCGCCAGGTACGTACAGCGTTCGCTGGGGCCCGACCGCCCAGTACCGACCCACGTTGAATCCGTTCACTATCACCACGCCTTTAGTCCAGCCCTTCATATCCAGAAAGGTGTCTTCAGGATTGCGGGAGATCTTCAGGATGGCGCGGTAGGCGCCGGGGCCGACGGGACGCGCAGCCAAGTCATCGGCGTCCCATTTGCGCCACTGTCGGTACGTCTGGAGAGTCCGGATATCCTGATCGTCCATCTGAATCGGTAGGTGAGTCCAGTTCTTCTGGATCTGACCATCAATAGCGATGCTGCCCATGATGCCTTTACGTTGCTCGTTTAACTGGAACTTGAAGTTCACCCTGCCGAGGTTCTCCACCCAGAGGTCCAACAGAGTGGTCTTCACTCGATTATCGCCCACTGGAAGCGGCACGGAATTTGAGGCGTTGGTATAATCCAGAATGCCTTCCTCCTTGCCGCTGACGATCACCTGACATCTGTCGGCCATCTTACCAAGGATTTGCAGCTTGGATCCGGACCGAATCTCGGAGCGATACAGGATCCAGCCGAAGGCCTGTCCCGATGCGGTGTTGGCCAGCCGCAGCTGCTCCATGGAGACGGGATCCGGAAGGACATCCAGAGGTCCCCACTCCATGTGGTGCGCCATGGTGATGGCGTTCACCAGCTCCGTGTACGGCAGCCACTCGCTAATAGCCACCTCGCCGTAGGCCTCCTTAGCGGGGTCGTTCGGGATCGCTGGGAGATCCACGGGATCCAGACTGTACTTCTCCATCAGTCTCCGGACCACGTGGTACTTGGGTCCGATGTCGCCACTCTCCGACACGGGGGCGTCGTAGTCGTAACTCGTCACCGTGGGCGCATACAGCGACCCGTTGATCAAGTTGGCTCCGTTCCAGAACTGGAAGTTGGTTCCGCCGACGAACATGTAGAGGTTAATGGAGGCATTCATCCGGAGAACGGTATCCAGGAGCTGCTCGAAGACCTTGGTGTCGACCACGTGGTGCTTCTCGCCCCAGTGGTCGAACCACCCCGACCACAGCTCGGTGACCATCAGGGGCTTGCTTGGTTGGAACTCGAGCAGCTCCTGCAGCTTTTCCCGCGGCTTTTTGTTGAAGTTGACGGTGGCCAGGATGTTGGGGACGGACCCGTTGCTCAGCTGCTTCGTGCCGTCCGACGTGAAGAGAAACTCGTCCATGTGCCACTTGTTAAACTGTCGCACCAGGAAGTCCATGTATTTCGGATCCCGGGAGTAACTTCCAAACTCGTTCTCCACCTGGAAGGCGATGATCGGACCGCCGCGTTTGTAGGTGTACGGCGCCAGCATCGACAGCACCTTGGCGAAGTATTCCTCCACGTGGCCCAGGTACCCTTTATGGTGCGAGGATCGAACCCGCATCGTGGGGTCGCTCAGCAACCAGGCCGGGAGACCGCCGAACTCCCACTCGGCGCAGATGTAAGGTCCCGGGCGCAGGATGAGCTTGAGGCCCACCTTCTGGACCTGGCGGATGAAGTTGCCGAGGTCCCAGCGGCCCCCGAACATCCACTGCCCTTTACTGGGCTCGTGCAGGTTCCAGGGGACGTAGCTAGTGACCGTGTTGAGTCCCGCCGCCTTCATCCGGAGCAGGCGGTCGCCCCATTGCAGCGGTTGAGTCCGAAAGTAATGGAAGGACCCGCTGAGGATCCTGAAGGGGCGGCCATCCAGGTAGAAGTGGGATCCCTTGGCGTATAATCCCTTCCCGGGAAACGGGACGTCTGACTCCTCAAATGGTTTACACACCCCTTTCTCCACGATACACGTTCGTGGCTTGAAGTCCAGATCAAAGGCGGAATCCGGGAGATCAGAGACGTCTAGCGGCGGGGGTTCGTTTCTGAAAGCTTGGAGAGTGGTCCAGGTTATCCTGAACACTACCAGGATGATGGCGACCAAGATGAGCTTGCGCACTGAGCAATACCTAGCGGCCATGATATCTTCTGAGGATGTTACCAAACCCATGTCAGACCCGGGGCTTTAGTGGTTTGTCCACCTCCCCCACTAGTGCCATCCTTCGCCCCCAGCTGTCCAACTCGTAGTCAGGCTTCAGGTTATGTGTCCATCTGCAATATACCACCGATAGTGTCCGTATTGATGTTGTAACAAGGAGCAATCCTATGCTCACAGCATCTGTTTGATTAGTAACAGATTCTTAGTTGCATAAAGGTTATAGATATGGATATAAAGGATATATAGTATACAGTAACAAAACTTATGCATCTGTTTTTATAAACCACATTCTGGGATAATGATAAATATATTCATTGCAAATGTGAATCAAATTGATTATGGCTACAGATATTTTGAAGAAACTATTATATACATGAATTTCATCAAGACCAGACCATGCATAATTTTCCAAAGCACATTTTATACCTGACTATGTTTTGTTAAATTACTGTTCATCAGTTTCAAATAGGGCTTATTGGCCATGAACTGCTGCTGTTAATTCAATTGTAAATTATTGTGATAGCCCAATTGGCTGGTACATATTGTCATATTGTTTATATGCACTAAATACAGCAGCTTGCTTGCAGGACTAAGGGACTCAAGCCTGGGCCTCACTGCATATGAATAGTAAATTTATGGATACGGAAGGGAAGAAGGATGGTTACCGGAGATGTATGCAGCTGATAATATCAATGTTGTCTCTGTCGGGCTGTGTGCCTACAGCCCTGGCTTCAAGCCCTGAAATCCCATTTACTGCTTTTGTATCAACTAACCAATACCGGCTGAATGTGATCGTCTTCCCAAGCCTACTTAAGCATGGCTTGAGTGCTCTGGGATACCTCTCATAAACGACAAAGGAGGCAAGGCCATTCATGGATATGGTGGAGAATCTGGTGTCATGCGATTTCTGTTACATCTGACACTACCAGTTTTTGCACACTTCATAAATTTTCAAAATATTTATCCAATAAATTCCTTTGTTTGGTAAGGTTAGGTGTTAAAACACTGAAATCCCATTTACTGCTTTTGTATCAACTAACCAATACCGGCTGAATGTGATCATCTTCCCAAGCCTACTTAAGCATGGCTTGAGTGCTTTGGGATACCTCTCATAAACGACAACGGAGGCAAGGCCATTCATGGATATATCCCAAAATGGTCCACAAACCCTGGGGTGCATGGATGTAGTAGTGGAGGGAAGGGGGATGGGTGGAGAGGTAGAAAAATAGCAGGCAGGGGGTCATGTAATTGTATAATGTTCAAGGTACTTAAAGTTACATGTCGAGCTCTTTCCCGCCAAAACTAATGCGGTCCAAATACAAATAAGAATCATTTCTTAAATCATTCAAGATTTCTTTTGTCCATACTCCACCCATGCCAGACTGCCAAATAGTGTCTGTTAACCTTGCCGGTGGTATCAAATTACCACAAGTTTTCATATTAGTGGTAAACGTCATCAGTTTGTATGCTTCGCGATGCTTTGGTATAAGTAGCAGTGCTGCGACAGAGTTCTGTGGTGTCCGGGGATAGATACGTTTACTACACCACAGCCAAAACGGCGATATTTATCAGGTTTCGGAATTTATGGAATGAAACATTTGAGTTTTCTACAAATTTTGATATAAATTTTGCCTGGGCTTAGTTTTGGCGGGAAAGAACTTGACATGTAACTTTAAATAATACTCTATCTCGACAGTCAGCCAGCGGTCATTTTAACTTTATCTAATTCTTAATTCCTTTCAAGTTTGCCACTGTACCCCACAACCCATTGATACCACCCTCTTCCTATAGCCACATCGATTGGTGGCCAGGTACAAGCACAGAAAAATCTTGTGGTACAAGGCACAAAGTATTTGTAGCTGTTTATTATTTATCCCCAAGCTATAACGACCTACCCCAGCCTTGATGCATGTACACGCTCAAAACTAGGCAAAAGCCCCAAGCCAAGCCCAACACTGGCACTGCCAAAGACCGGCCAAGACCGGCTGATACTAAAGTCAAAGTCATAAATACCGTAGACACACGTTTCGGCCCATATTTTCCGCGAATTTGCCTCGATCACTCTCAAATACCTAACGTGAGAAAGCAATACTAGACCATTTTAATGATACCAAACTTATGTTTGTACTGCGATGTTATCCTTTTTCATGACACAAAGAATATTTCTCCATACTGACACGCCATTGGCAGAAGACGCTCTGTCGCCAAAATACTAAAACACACGTCATAAAATGATGGTTGCCATGGCACCGAACGTGCTTAGAATAATACATGGTCTATATTTATACCAGCCACGAGGATGCCATGGCAACAATAGAGCCTTTCATTGTCTGGGATTTAGTCTATTTGCGAAAGTGTGTCTGCTGCCAAGCCCAATGGTAGGGCGGTCGGCGATTGCGTCGAGTTATTTGTCCAACGACGTCAAAATTTAACATGTGTCGCGGCCCTCGAAAATGGTACCATTTTAAAATGGGACATATCGCACTAGTTTCGCTTGAGCCCAACTAGTTTCTAATGAATATTTAAACAGCCGATATCATCGGAAAGAGAACAAAACGATCTTACAGAAACTGTCTGCTATTTGTTGGTATCTTAAACGGTTTTTCCGTAGCGGCGATTTGAAGTGTTCCGTCACGCGTCACTCCGTCAATATTTATGTCAGAACCAAACGACTGAGTTATTTAAGGACCAGAAAGAGTGCACTACAAGATAGAAAGAAAGTATCAGCACGAGCTGTGAGTATTCACCTGCCTCAACGCGCCCAAAGATCACATGACCTGCACGGACAATGCGATGACGACACGCAAATTTCGTCACGCGAGCGACAGGTCAAAATGGCGTTGGTGAGTATGGCGCGTGTGAGATAAACTCGGAAAATCCGGAAATATCTCTAACAAAATGAGTCATCCATCCTATTCATATATAGATATTTTAAACTTAGTGATCATCATTTCATGTCGTACAATTTTCTAAGGGATGTACACCATATTTATTGAGAATTTTTATGGTTGTTTTCCTGACGTCGTTCTAGTGTTTTTTATACAAATGTTGACAATGTATAGCATGTGTAGAATGGTGATGACAGGTTGTTATAGCTCTAATTTATACGTCAAATAGAATTTAAAAGATTTGAAGTCCTGTTGAACACTGTCACTATTTGTTATGTTTATTCCAGAGCTGTTTAGCTGTTTGTGTAAGCCTGTGACGACCCCCACACAGGCAGTGGAGGGGGGGGGGGGGTTTAGGACCCCCGCCTGTCTTATGTTTAGGACCCCCGCCTCTAGCTGTCATGTGTTTGACCCCACCCCCACTCTAGCTGTCATGTCTTGACACCCTCATTCCTAGATATCATGTTTTGACTCTCATCCCTGGCTGTTATGTTGTTGACCCCCCCCCCCCACCTTAGCTGTCATCATGTTTAGGACCCCCATGCACCCCTTGTTGTTATTATGTTTAGGATCCCCATTTCTAGCTGTCCTGTTTTTACACCCCACTCCACCCCTAGATGTCATCATGTCTAGGAGTAGGACCCATTAAATCATGTTAGAACACCTCCAGCCCGAGCTGTCATCATGTTTAGGACCCCCCCCCCCCCACCCCTATATCTGTCTTGTTTTAAACCCACTACTCTAGCTCTCAGCATGTTTCGGATCCCCTACCCCTAGCAGTCATTATGGTACCCTCCCCCCTCCTCCCACATGCACCCTCACTGCTATCTAGCTAGCTTAGCTGTCTTCACGTTTGGAACAAACTTTTGGTACAACTTTAGATTAGACTTGTGTTGTCCCAGCTTACTTATCGTAAATTTAGGTCAGTTCATGTTTCTTGTTGTCACTTTGGTAGCCCCCCCCCCCCCCCCCCCACCACACACACATATATATACATACCTGGACCAAGATTAAAGTTACATACACAGTAACATTTTCTCTGTGAGACTGTGGCATTAGCATTGGACGGAGGGGTAGGGAAGTGTCTGTTCCATGTGAACTTTGATGGGTGTAGAGATGTGATGAAGTTGGACTGGGCGGATGATCTGAGGAATGGCGGTTTGGTTAGTTCTCTTGTGTGTGGATGATTTGACTGGGTGACAGGTTTTGCATTTATGCAAGGATAATGAGACTGGAGTTGAGGCCTGGTTGGATGCTCTTGTGATTGCGTGTGTGAAGGAGCATAGTCTGAATCTGAGAATGTATCATGACGCATGATAGCATGGACGAAAGCGTTAATGTGGATGATGATGAATCTGATAGGGATCGAGAATGACATGGAATTATTTCCCTCTCCACTTATGGAAGATTATGTGATTTGAGGTAGCTTTAAATTAAATTGTTTGTAGCTTGGGACTGTAAGTGATGATGGAGGTGTAGATGTTAGGGGAGGTTGTAGGCTACATATTTTAAGTATACATTAATGATGGTGATAAAGGTGTAGCAAATAACAGGTTGGAGATGATGGGGGTGAAGATGGGGCCATTAGGAGAGGCTAGAGTCTTGTCCCACAAATGCACAAATGAACTAAGAGAGAATAGCAGATCACACATGCTTGGCTTGTTGGTTTACATCACATTGTTATCAATATTTCCAGCTGCCAAAATAATTTACACCAGAACCCCAATATATATAACTGTTTTTATTGCGGAAAGCTGTTAGTTTATTTGATGTTTCCTTTCTTTTAGTTGACTGGTACCAAGGGAAGAGCATATACCGATACTTAAGAAGTCTCAAGCCAGGACTGGTGTCTCGTACTTCACTGGTTTAGTGTCATTTCATTAGTAACAAATCCGATATTCTGTTATACCCCTTTTACATTGTATTATATAAAAAAATTATTATATCATATGGAAATAAATGGGATCAAGTTTATTACTTATTGTTATCATTAGTACACAACACTTGTATATATCATTTGATAATAATGCTTATGTAAAATGACTTCAGTATATATGTAATACCGCAGTACAAAAAAAGTTTTTTGCTGAAATACCCCTAAAATTATTGTTTTTTAAACAAGTGTTATTTAATTACATAAAATTTAATGTTATTAACATTGAAAAGACTTTATATATCTTTTTTTAGTTTAAATATTACATAAATAATCTAATTATAATCATTTCTTTATAGAAAATTGAATTTAAATTTTTTTAATTTTTGAAAAAATATTTAGCATGGTACCGTTCTTAGAATTTCTAAGTCCAAAACTGCTAAAGTGGCTATCCACACTTTTAGCGCGTGTAATTTAAACTGAAAATATGTATTTATAAGAGTAAAAAATATTAATTAATTTATATCTACATACATAACAATGAATAAATATCACATAAGCATTTAATACCTTATAATAAATGAACCAGGAACTCTTGAAATAGAGAAATAATTAAATAGGCAATTTTTTTTAATAATGACATGGGCCGGACTAATTTTACCCCTCAATTTGAGGCACTAAAATGGCTATAACTTTGTAACCATCTAACATAATTAAGAAAAAGAAAAAGTATGTTAATCTACTAATTAAGAGCTTTCATTTGAGCTATAGAAAGGGGCTAAACTCTAAAATAAAAAAAATGACTGACTGCCCTACCAATGGAGTGTCAGCATGGAGAAATATTGTTTGTGTCATAAAAAAGGATAACATCGCAGTAAATCTACAAAAGTAAGTTTGGTATCATTAAAATGGTCTAGATCTAGTGTTGCTTTCTCATGTCAGTGATTTGTAGAGCGATCGCAGCACAATCGCGGAAAATATAGGCCGAACTTTCGAGTTTAGTAGGTAGGCCTAAACTGGCTAAAGCCAGTAAAGGCTAAACTAAAGTCTAAACTTTACAGTCCACCCCGAGCGATTTCACTCATTGGATTAGTCTTACCAAAATACTAGGTTTTCCTCAGAGATCTGCTAAATGACATCGATCATGGTGTAAAGAATAATGTTGTACATGGGCGTGTAATGTTGTAAGTGAATTTTACCTGCTGGAATACCCACTTTTGTTCAGATCTTCGCTTCGCTTCTAAACATTCGCGTCCTTGACCTTCATTTTGAAGCTGTTCGACAGGCTCATTCGCTAGGTGACGCTTTTATTTAGGCGCTGTGGGATCGGGATGAAACCACAGAGTAGGATCTGGAGTAGGTATCCCAGTGTTTCTACTCTGTGATGAAACTAAAAAAAAACTTAAATTTTAAAATATGAAAAAAAAAGGGTTGGGGGTGGGAGACTTCCATGATGTCTGATGAGCTGCTGTGTGGTCGCGGGGAGAGGCCGGGGGTGGAGGGCGCGATATACCCGGCCAAAACAAGAAGGAGGGCTTATGAGGGGGGGGGGGGTGGGGGGGCGATATATGTTATACAAAATGCGCCCCCCGTCCCATAAGCCCGCTTCCCGGGGGGGGGGAACTTCGTGAACTGTGAATGGGGTATTAGCCGCCCACTGCCGTGATTAAGGATTTTCATTAATCGTGAACTGAGAATTTTAACATGAAATAACCATGAATCGGGAACACGGCAATTTACTATCGTGTTTCCGACCTTCCATTGCATGCGGATAGTTCTGCGTTTAATTCATCGTGAAATTTATTCTTCGTGATCTGGGAGGCTGCTGAGGTTCCTTAACGCTCTCTGCTATCGACTCACTCCGTTAAGGCTCCAAGCGGAGCCTGCGTAGCGCCACCGTGCGGGGAGCTTGGTTCTTTAACTGAACGGAAAGGAGCTCCACCTAGCGAATGTTTAAGTACCATCTTGTACGACACCGAAATTAGAACTTTCAGCCAACTCTTCACCAGTTGCCGACAACCTGACTATTTTCGCAGTTTAGGTTGATATTTCTTCGTTTTGAGGTTGTTATCTTGAGGACAGCCACGATGGCTACCCAGATGGAGGTGGACAGTGAGAAGCGGAATGTGATAGCGTCCGTTGGCACTGTGGGGAGCGTGTCGGTGTCACTGCACCCACTCGTCATTATGAATGTGGCCGAACACTGGACGCGAGTGCGGGCGCAAGAAGGCAAACCCATGCAAGGTATGTAAGCACAAAACATCAGTTTGACATCAGTGACAGTGCTGTCAGACTGTCTGTCACTGACATTGTAAGTGGCATCTATACATGGTCAGTCGCCAGATAAGTTTATTTTCTATAAAAGTCCCTGTGAAAAAATAGTCTGGATGCAATAATATTTCGACAGGCAGTAGCCTACTTGGTCTAATCACAGATGTTTGAAAAAACCAGCCCAACATGGGGTTCATCCTTAGAATTGCTTAGGGTGATCATGCAGATTCTGACCTTATCCCTATTATCACCCACATAAGATAGATTATATTGTCATCATATATTATAAGGTTGAGCGATAATAGCTGAGGATCAGAAACTGCACAATCATAGTCCTTAGCTAGTACCTGTAGATATAACACAATATATAAAAGTAGGAAACCACTCCTTTGCTTACCTCATCACATATTTGCAGCCACTTTTCATTGCTAAAACAAGGTTAATTTACGTATAATTAAACCTTTTTGCATCAAATATAGGCATAATTACTTATAAGTGAGATTTGATATTATAAATACTTCTAAAATAAAATGTGTGAAGAAAAGATAAATATAAGTGTATTGTTCTGATATGTTGCAGTGCTTGGTGCATTAATTGGAAAGCAGACCGGAAGAAATGTGGAGGTGATGAATTCTTTTGAGCTAGTGTTCGATATGGTGGATGGTGACTTCATCATTGACCGCACATACTATGCCACAAAGGAAGAGCAGTGTGAGTACAGTAAACAGTCACACCTGTTTTTTGTACAGATGCCGATATGGTAGAGTTACACATCTTTTCGCGAACAGACAGTATCTTGCAAAAAGACAGCTGATTTGCAGATAAATCCTCAGTTGAAGCTGCTGATCTAACTCATTGGGTTTCCCGGTCTTTACTGCTTGTAAGACTAAAAAATATATTGTTTAATCAGATTTATATATATTGTTTAACAAATATTTTAACTCTGTTTAGCGATCAGTGGGCTGGTGGCATGTTTGATCGACACTTGCCCATTGCCTGACTAGGTGGCGTAACCTTTCACATGCTTTTGGGGACATTAGACGATGTGCCACAAGACGACATCAGGTTGCTAATAAATCCTCAGTTGAAGTTACTGATCAGACTGATTGAGTTTCTAATGTCATTACTGCTCGTAAGAATGTTACAAGTTTTTGTCAACTTCATATCTTGTCTTGTCTACAGACAGACTTTAATGCTTTAAGTGTCTTTTCGCAGCGTGGACTTCATATCATGTCTAGTCTATAGACAAACTTTAATGCTTTAAGTGTCTTCACAGCGATACACATCCCATTTACACTGATTAAATTGTTGCATAATCGTCTTTTCACAAAAGGACGGCAAAGGATCTAATAACGGAAACATGTATGTAACATCATTTGTCGCGACAAGTTACGCCATCTAGTGAGGAAATGGGCAAGTGTCTACCCAACATGGCGGCAGCCAAACTGTCGCTGAATGGGGTCTGTGTTGATATATACCTTTTGACAGTTGATACACCTGGTGAAGATATTTAATCATTGTTATGAGCAGTGTAAAGACATTTGAAACCAAATCAGCCTGATCAGCAGCTTCAAATCGGGATTTATTGACAGTTAAGCTGTCTTTTCGCAAGATACTGTCTGTTTGCGAATAGACAGAGTCCCCCCTTGTGCCTGTACCTGGGGCATGTTTCAACTAATCCCAGATGGTTTCTTTGGCCAGTTTAGCCTTTATGTATACAAAAGTAGTCAAACACACCAACATTTCTTTTCATCAAGTTAAAAATGTACTGCCAGATGATTTCTGCAATATGCTAATCACAAATAAAGTTACTTGTTAGACTTTAAGGATATTTAAGTCACATTGTGATAGCATTTGTTTATTGTTTTTAAATGATCTATTGCAGTTAAACAAGTATTCAGTGACTTAGACTTTCTGGGTTGGTATACGACAGGAGACTCTCCAAATGAATCTGATATTAAAGTACATAAGCAGGTTAGTACCTTATTTATCATGTTTATGCATTTGTTACTTGTTGCTAACTAAGCCATTTCTTCTTTTAACTCTTGCCATGGTCATTCCCTGAAGACAGACAGTGTCACTTCCTTAACTCTTAACTTGGTCACTTTAAAAGTGATTGACATCTTTTTACATTTCCATTGTAATCCGACAAGTTTGACATGCTGATAATTTGTTTTGTGTTGGAAAATGATTTACAAAATCAGAGCTTTTTTACAGTTTCAACTTGCTTTCAAAGTAACATTCCATTCTGATTACCTGGTATTAAGAAACTGCATAAAATATGTTATAACTTATGTTATTATTATTATTATTATGGGCTACATGTTTGTTTTCTTTCAGATCTGTGTTATCAATGAGAGTCCGATATTTTTTAAGCTCAACCCCCTGGCAAGAACATCAACAGTAAGTTAGTGATAACAATAAGATACAGTGAACTATCGAGCCATTTGGCGAATATATCAAACCCATGGCGCATGGTTAAAATGAAGGCACAAAAGGGGATAATTACAGGCTAATTATATAGTGATGGGTACGGTTTTAAGTTAGTCAGTGATATCATGATATCATATACACCATCTATATCTTTATCCTTGTACCTTTATCATTAGTCTACATTCAAATTATACATGGCATCAATAGGATAAAATTTACACCCACAGGTCACATTCTAGGCTTCATACATACATCCTGCCTGGTGTTTATCTTGGAGCAATGGAGTCCCCTCTCCACTCCGCACTGTGAGACATTTATATATGAGGGCTGTTTTCTGGTTGTTACCTGTGTGGCACAGTTTCCTTAACGTCTTCCCTGCTATGTTGTACTTACAGCTGCCAGTCAGTGTGTACGAGACGGTGATCGATCTGATCGAAGGACAGGTAAGAGTCCGGCATTAAATAGGTCAAATAACACGAGTAAAATACTATATATAAACATTGATGTGATGACTTCAACCTTGGTATTTTTGAACTTGTGTATTTCTGTATCTGTTGCTGATCAGTGAGTTTACAGGCCACTATGTTTAGTAAGGTGTCGTTTACATGCTACCATGCTGTTTATACAGTTAATGTTTGTGTACAAACCACCATGTTGTTAATGTTTGTTTACTAGGCACTATGCTGTTTATAGAGTTAAAGTTTGTTTAAGACCACCATGCTGTTTATGGAGTTAATGTTTGTTTAAGACCACCATACTGCTTGTAGGGTTAATGTTTGTTTACAGGCCATCTTGATGTATAAAGTTAATGTTTGTTTACAAACCACCATGCTGTTTATGACAATAATGTTTGTTGACAGATCACCTTGCTGTTTCAATAGTTAATGTTTGTTTACAGACCACCATGCTGTTTATAGAGTTAATGTTTGTTTACAGGCCACCGTGCTCTTTATAGAATTAATGTTTGTTTACAGGTCACCATGCTGTTTTTAGAGTTAATGTTTGTTTACAAACTACTATGTTGTTTATGGAGTTAACGTTTGTTTACAGATCACCATGCTATTAATTAATGTTGTTTGTTTACAGACCGCTATGTTGTTTGTGTACAGACCGCCATGTCGCTTCTGTACAGAACACCATGTTGTTTGTTTATAGACCGCCATGCTATTTGTTTACACACCGCCAGTTTGTTTGTTTACAGACCACCATGTTGTTTGTCTATAGACCGTCATGTTTGTTCACAGGCCACCATGTTGTTTATCGAGCTGTCCTACACGCTGGCCACGGAGGAGGCCGAGAGGATCGGAGTTGACCACGTGGCTCGCATGGCGGGAGACCCGGCGTCCGACTCATCCACAGGTATGTTCACTATTACCCACCCCCACCCACCCTACTCTCCTCATCCCAACCCTCCACTCCCCACATCTCCTTCTCTTCTCCGCCCCCTCCTTCCTTCCCCCACCCTCCCTTCTTTCTCCGCCTTTCCATCCCTACCTCTCCCTCCTTCCCCCACCCTCCCTTCTTTCTCCGCCTTTCCATCCCTACCTCTCCCTCCTTTCCCCACCCTCCCTACTGCTGTTTTGTCCAAGATATCGGCACCGTACTGCAGTAACCTGTTAGCTCGCCCCACAGTGGCTGTCACCATGTTAACCCTTTGACGCTCGCCCCGCGGTGGCTGTCACTATGTTAATCCTTTGACACTAGCCCCGCAGTAGCTGTCACCATGTTAACCCTTTGACGTTCGCCTGCAGTGGCTGTCACCATGATAACCCTCTGACTCTCGCTCCGCAGTGATTGTCACCATTTTAACCCTTTGACGCTCCCGTCGCAGTGGCTGTCACCGTGTTAACACATTGACACCAGCCCCGCAGTGGCTGTCAGCATGTTAACCCTCTGACGCTCGCCCTGCAGTGACCCACCATGTTAACCGTTTGACGCTTGCCCTGCAGTGACTCACCATGTTAACCCTTTGACGCTTGCCCCGCAGTGGCTGCCACCATGTTAACCCTTTGACGCTCGCCCCGCAGTGGCTGCCACCATGTTAACCCTTTGACGCTCGCCCCGCGGTGGCTGCCACCGTGTTAACCTTTGACACTCGCCCTGCAGTGACTCACCATGTTAACCCTCTAACGCTCGCCCCGCAGTGGCTGCCACCGTGTTAACCCTTTGACGCTCGCCCCGCTGTGGCTATCCTCATGTTAACCCTTTGACGCCTGCCCCGCAGTGGTTGTCACCATGTTAACCCTTTGACGCTCGCCCCGCTGTGGCTATCCTCATGTTAACCCTTTGACGCTCGCTCCGCAGTGGCCGAGCACCTGATCGCCCAGCACAGCGCCATCAAGATGTTACACAGCCGGGTGAAGCTGCTGCTGGACTACATGAAGGCCGCCGAGGCCGGTGACGTCACCAGGAACCAGGAGGTGCTGCGCGAGGCCTACAGCCTCTGCCACCGGCTGCCCGTCATGAACCTCGACCGCTTTAAGGAGGAGTTCTTCAACGTGAGCGATAAATGGGTCACTTGTGCGAAACCCGGTCTCGGCGATCTGATCTTGGGCAACAGGTCATCCAGATCACGTGTGTTTACAAAACTGGCATAAAACAACAATCGTGCAGACTTTTAAAGTTACTCATAACGCTAATTTGATGACGTAGTTAGTATCCCAAGAAAGTCACATAAAGTGCACCAATCTGACAAAGATAAGTATTACAACAGGTTCTTTTTTTCATTCCATAGAACGTAGTTGCACCTATACACTAAGGACCTAAATAAGCAATCTCTCTGTACAGGATTCTCAGGAGTTTCTCAGGGGAAGAATTTCTATATGAGTAACTTTAACCCTTTGCGGGCCAAGGGATATGCAGATATCCTCATCTTCTCACGTGACTTCAGTTCCATGGCAACAATCTCATTTGTGTCTTTAAAAAGTTAATCAACTGCAAATCTTTTTATTTTTTAATTTAAAGTGCATCAGATATTTATCATCACGTTTTTTTACGCGTTTCTCTGCTGTGGTACTTGCTTTGTAATTTTTATGTTTTCTCATGGTGAAATTACTGTATTTTTTGCTTTGCAGCAATGCAATGACGTCAGTCTGATGACTTATCTCGGCACAATGACAAAGGGATGCAACTCAATAAACCAGGCGAGTGGTTGAGTAGTATATACATATTGTCGACACAAAAAAAAATTAATAATAAATATTGTTTACACACAAACAAATCAATGGTAAATAAATATTGTTTAACACAAAAAAAAAATGGCAAAAATCTTGTTTGCACACCAAAAAGTTAAAAAAAATTGGTCAAGTAGCGAGTGACCTTTGTGTAAATTAGACATCACACAAATTGCAGAGTAACCTTCATGTTAGAATAGTGTTTAAGCGCAGCTTTCTCGTAAATTGATCTGCATTATGACGTCAGCGTGTTAGATATTTGAATCGTGGACTTAACGGCATTTACTGATTGTGGTGTTGCAGTTTGTGAACAAGTTCAACATGCTCTACGACAGACAAGGAATGGGACGGCGAATGCGAGGACTTTTCTTCTAGGGCACTGGTGTGGCGACACCCTCCTACGGTTACGGTCGTCATGGCAATGAGGGCCGTGGCACTCAGCGGAAGCTGTACTTGTGTGCGTGGATTGGGTCAAGCAACGGAATGGTGAATCTGAGAGAGTGAACGCGCTGGGACTTCACAGCTTGTTTTGCTTCCCGCGTGTGATCGCTGTGTGTAAACTGGTGGGTGTCGAAGTCACACCACCCTCTCCACTTCCCCTCCCCCCTGTCGAAGTCACACCACCCTCTCCGCTCCCTCTGTCGAAGTCACGCCATCCTCCACTCCCCCTGTCGAAGTCACACCACCCTCTCCGCTCCCCCTGTCGAAGTCACACCCCCCTCTCCACCCCCCCCCTGTCGACCAGTTGACGTTTGTATGTAAATAAATGGTATTTTATAAGAACTTTGGCGTTATTTATTGTGTTCGCAAATCGACTCTTCTTTTGTGATTTCAAGTTTTAAAATGCGGTATATCGATAGTATTATACCTGGGTGGCTGTTACGCCAGCAACGCTAGTTGGGTTTTAGTCTCCATCGTATAGTCAAGTAATGTCCATTACTTTCAAGAATTGATGTAGGTCAGCTATTCCCCTGTACAATTGGCTTAACAAAAAGACATTTGACTGGACTGACGTCTACAGGCCGTGTCAGAAGACTAATGTGCACTTCAAGCCTAGATTTTTCGCCGCATTCTCCAGGGGCGGATCCAGGAAGATGGGGGGCACCCGGTCCCCCCCCCTTTTAGGGCCGAAATTTAGACCATTTAACATATGAAAGCCAAAAAGCTAGGCCATTATTCGAAACCACCGCCCCCCCTTATCCAGCATATCTGGATCAGACCCTGGTCTGAGTTTTAAGTCAACGGACTCTGCTTCGAAATCTGAAGTCTTTCACATGTTATTCTTTCCATTTTCGAGGTGTTACGCTTAGCTCTATTGTGCAAGAAAGTACGGCATTAAACACGAATCCACGCTCAATCTTTCGCGAAGTCTTTTATGAAAGAAATCTTATAATATCAGTAATGATGACGGTCTTTGTGCTTTCGGTCAATGTTTAATGTGAAGTTAATTGTTAGGCCACAAGGACCCCCAGGGGCAACAGGAAGGCATGGCTCCAGATACTGGTGAGGTTGAACCCGCACTCTGTGGGTCTGCAGTCAGAGTAGAGTACTTTTAACGTGGTCGAGGTGTCTTTTCGAGTGTTTTGCAATATTAAGTATATACTAAATATGTCAAGTCAAAGTCAAGTCAGGCGCGGTTTATCCAAAAATGTGTCCTATAAACCGGTTCGGGGATCAATCCATTGGGGGCTGATTCAACAAAACAAGACCTTTGGACCAGTATCATAACCCTGCCGTAACGTAGACACGAAAGACGCGTGTTGGGCTTCCCGACCTCTCGGGTACGTGTGGCGGATATATAATCGCAAATCGTAAAAACATTTGCTGAGTGGGTGGGTTCTGGTTTTCGCCGGGGAAATCCTTGTGCACCAACGGGACATGAAACACAAACTCATTTCATTTCTACGTAGCGCTGCGAAGGGACGAATACTCTTAAGTGTTGTTTAGGAATACGGGAAGACATTCACGGGATACAGGTCTTCGAAGGTTGACTCCTACTTTTGGTCCCTATCATTTTGATATTCGCAGTACCTGAGCCATAAAAACGTTATTAAATCCTAATATATCAGTCTTGTGCACAAACTGAACATAACGTCAGAAACAAACCTCCGCTATATGTCTTAAAAGAAAAAAAATTGCTTCTCACATTAAACACTTCTTTCTTTGTTGATAGGAGTTGGAGAATGGCACTTTAACCTCTGCAGGTATTTCCTCATCAACAGGTAGGAACAAGGATAGAGTAGAGCCATGTCCCGGGGGTAAGCCCCTGATCTTGTCAGCTGGAGAAGGACACGAGGTCTTTAGCCTGCGCAAACACACACCTCTGTACACTGAGGCGCGAACGCCGGGCACGAGGGTGAATTCGGCAGAACGGAGCTCACTAACCCAAGGATGAAACTTGAACACAACTCACTGATCAAATGCTAGCTGTCATACCTTTCCTAACTGTATCTAGGCTCCTAAACACATTTTAATCTTGCAATGGGAAATGTTTATATATAAGTAAAAGCGCAGATCTAGCAGGAAGGAGCTAAAGACTTAAGGCGAGCCGGAATATGTGCATTATATCATCAATACAAGTCTGTCGTTTAAAATGAATATTATAAATATCATTTTTATAGCACTTTACATCCAAACAAACTATAATCGTAATGCACGAACAGTTTTTGGCTTCTTCTCGTGCTAATCCGGTTTTTATGCATGCGTTCATTAGCTTAAGGACCTAAAAGTTGAAAAATATAAGCAGTCTTCTATTAAATCAAACATGGCATCGTGAAAAAAACGGATTTCTGCAATACGAATATTAATGTCTTATTTATTCCACTTATCGGAGCAAAGCGCAACACGTTGGAAGCATAAACATTAAGCCTTGCCAATAGTGCAATCACCTCTATAGCTCGTACAAAATATATAGGCAATTAAATACGAAGGTTAATACAAACAAAACAAATATATATATATTGTAAATAGCTTAATGGCAACAAAAAATCAAGCGTTTTTCCTACAAAAGATCACTTTTAAACCTGGGGCACACCGATATGAACTGAATATGGCAATGTGACTTGTTCTGTTTGGCCGGAGCACAAAACTATTTGTTACGAGCACTTATAGATTGCAGCGACACAGATCGAACACTCCTCAGACTAGCATTGCACGAGACTGGTTAACACAGACAGACAGCACGCCATATGATAGGAGCAGCGGCCGGGGGCGACCTGAAATTCCAGCCAATCAGGAGACGCCTCATAGTGACGTCACTTAACACCACCATCCACGATTGGGGTCTTTCTTGTTGGGCAGCGGTAGCAGCGTGGGGGTCACCTCAATATCTACGGCCACTGGTCAAGGAAAACAAAGCGGACCTCTGCATAGTCTGTTCATCGCTGCGATCATATCAGAAGGGGGAAAAAGACAATAATTTCGTGTGGTCTGGAAATTGTTTCCTGTGTGAAGAAGGTAAGTAAAGTTTGGCGCTTTAAGTTGATTTGACTTATGACATGAACTGTGTGAACGCATGGTTACATCGATGTTTGATATGTACCTTGGCTGGAGGTCAGCCTAAGATGCGAATAAAAATCACTTTAGAAAATAAATGAACGACAAGACAAAAGTTCATACGTTATATCCTTTTTTATTATGCCAACAACCTTGTCGAGGTGTTGGAAAGGCCAGAACAGCAGATACCAACATACCATCGACTTTCTAAGATCTATAGTTTGTTGAAGACCACTACATTTCCATATTAAACGGACTAACTCTACAATTCACCGAGGGATGTGACACATCAAGGGAACAAGAGCATCTTTATTTCGTCAGTTACATGGTAGTCCATTGGATTCAGGAAGCTTTCACCGGAGATCAAACTACTGAACTTATCCTTTATTGCGAAACTAGATCAGCAAAGGGCATAAAACACAAGGAAGATGGCGTTGGCCTGACAAATGGACTGCATTAGCAATTCCACAAACCAATATTTATATACTTATTATATATAGTTGTTCAAATGAGCTGCGTTTTCAAGTCTAGCTTTGTAAGAGTTCTCAGTGTGTGCTGGCGTTCACGAAAGGTCCAGATAAGTGGTCCAGGAATGACTATCAGAGCCAGCCACAACGTTATGGGACACCACCTCTACAGAGACACGTTGTAAACAAGCAAACACAAGTACATGTGGGCTTGCTCCACCGAAGCGCCATTGACAAATTGCGACATCTGCCTTATAACCCCACAAAAAAAACCCATCTTTCCCGCCCATTTAATGAGTCTCCACTCAATCCTCACCATCTACGACATCTGTTGCAACGCTCTTCCCATCCGTTGCAACGCCATTCGCACCCGTTGCAACGCTCTTCCCATCCGTTGCAACGCCATACGCACACCCTTTACAACGCTCATCCTAGCCGTTGCAATGATTTTGCCATCCGTTGCAACGCTCATGTCTAACTTTGCAAGCTCTTCCCATCCGTTGCAACGCTCCGCCCACAACGGGATCCCCGCTGCTATAAGTTTTTTCCATGTTTATATTAAAACCACGGCGCCGGACCACGTGACACAAGAATAAACTTAAAGTCGTAAAGACTACTGAGCACCATTCTGAGCAAGTAAATAAACACGTATACAAAGGCAACTCTAGATATCCTATCTTACAATTTAAATGTATAGACAAAACCGATAAAACATAAACTGAAACCTAACTCATGTTGTAATTTTTAAAAGCCCCACCGCTCAAGTAAAGTACCACAGCTTATGTAGTAGCTGAAGAATACAATCTACAACCATACCAACTTTTGGCTAACTACAGTGCTATCAAACCCATGACGTAGTGCAAACCGTAATGAACGTGCAATCAGGTCTACAATAATACGGTTTATTAAGCACTTTAGTAAGTACTTAATCAGTAGATACATGCAAGTTTGCGCTGTCCAGAGTTCTATGCCCATCTTCCAGTTAAACGAAGACTAAAACCTTTATGAAAATCAACCTTTCAACAAGACGATAATTCTTCAATCATATGTATATACCAGGCTGTACTGAATTGCAATAGAAGACACTAACCAAAAATACCCGGTAAATCGAGCCAAACGTCGCTTGGAAACGAATTCTGGTTATTCATCAGACGGGTATATTGCATAGCAACCCATATAAAATACCAGATGATATACCGATATACAAACACAAAAATCCACATCATAAAGTACGGAATTACGTACTGTAATCACTCACGGCTACTGACATTGGCAACAAGCTTTAGCTTTAACAAAGAACACAGTTAGACGCGAAATAATTAATACGTGTTAGTGCATCATTCTAATGGACATGGTTATCCACCCAATAAAAGTACTTTGACATGAATCTTCTGCGAGGCTTGGCTTAATGACACATGATAAAGGCGGGATCATACAATATTCGGATGAGGCGAACCGAGATCGTTCAATCAAACACATTGAGAATCTGAAGCCAGGTGACATTTCTGCAGTAATCGAGTTTAACTCAGAGGAGTTTAAAAGGACGCGGGAGACACATGTATAAGTTAAGATGATTGGCTAAATGTGGTTTACGGGAAGGAAAGAAGATGGCGCCACCACACAACAGTGAACTATTGAACGCAAATCAAAGTCTCCGCAGATCAAAATTTCGTGCGCATAAACCTCGTTAAAGGAAGTTTCCCAAATCGGGCTGAGTATCAGTAGAGGACAAAAGATATGGCATTAAAGTGGCGAGAGAAGGCGACAAAGTGTTTAAATATCGCAATATATTATTAAGTTTTCGGTTGAATTTTGTTCAAGAGGCTCTGAACAATACGGCAGTCGTGAAACGTTATATCAGACAGATCGTGGTTCTTCATCCAGGTCTTTAGTAGCGCCAACCGTTGTTTCAAAATATCTCACGTAATACTCGCGACTAAGATCTATTACAATAATCCATTCCGCGCCTGGTCCCCAAACATGGAAAATGGACCCAGATTTATCGCCAGTAGTAAGAGTACAGTTCAGAGATATATACATTACACACATATTTCGTTCCACTGGGTGACACTGGCAAACGGCGCGACGGGAACCATGACGACAACAGCGCGCGCTCTACAGGACACTTAACAACCGGATGTCGTCTGCGAGAGAACCTAGGGTTGTCTCCGCTAGGGGTCAGCACCAACAGCCACCGCTGTTGGGGTCGTGGCGCTGTGGGGGAGACGGCGCGGGTCGAAGCTCAATATCTAGACGTCCGTTAAGGAAGAGATCATAGCCTGGCGGTCGTTCCACCACAGAATTCCCGGCGCATGCAAACCAGGAACAAGCGTAAGGTAAACAGAATGCAGCGCAAATATCAACACCCAGCTGTCCTAAGATCGCCAGAACAGAGCAGCCATGCCTTTCTGATACAGCCGCAAAAGGTAATTTATAAGTAAACTTGCCATAGCGAATCGGTTTTAGGGATGACTGACAGAAAGAACTATCAGCACGTCACTCAACTCCGTATATAAACAAAAAAGTTAAACAATAAACGTGTCATATTAGTCATTAAGTGACAGGGGGGTCAGCCAGATAAGGAATAAAGGTGAAAAGGCAATAGCAAACACATTGGTGAGATACAATTGGAGAGAAGATGATTTGTGAAAGAGGGATCTGGGCCCAAAGTCGCGGAAAAAGAATTTGTGCACTAGTTATGAATAAAACTTATCACCATCTATAAAGATGTTGTCATAGTGGATGGCGTGTACAGTAATTTACGACATGCGTGTAATGAACTTCAGATTTTATGAGGGTACTCCAAGGTGCAAACCCATGTAAGCATAGTGTACACATGTAAGCACTGTACATACATGTAAGCACTGTACATACATGTAAGCACTGTACATACATGCAAACACTGTAGATACATGTAAACACTGTAGATACATGTAAGCATAAAGTGTACGTACATGTAAGCATAGTGCACAAATGTAAGCATAGTGCACAAATGTAAGCATAGTGCACAAATGTAAGCATAGTGCACAAATGTAAGTAGTGTACATACATGTAAGCATAGTGTACATACATGTAAGCATAGAGTGTACACACATGTAAGCATACAGTCTACATACATGTATATATGGCGAGTGTGACACACGGAAACCGGAAGTCTCGCACAGCCGCGCGTTGCATGCCGAGGAAACAAGCCCAAGCACAGCATCATCGGACGAAATCGACTAGACTTGGAATGAAGTCGTGCGATTCTGCCACCTGCTGCACCAATACCTGATGCGTGCAGGTGGCATATTGTATCAACGTCCGTCGCGCGCATACGCGATTTGGCTGCCAGGTGTCAGAGTTGTGAACGGTAAACACATTAACAATGGGAGAAGCTTATCAGCATGGGCTGAGGAATGGGTCCTTGTCTATAGCAATATAACCAGTGTTCCTTACAGAGTGCTTTAGTCGAGGCTTACCCTGGAGTACGGTAAGGTCATGCCCGGGGGCGAGGTGCACAGTCAGCTTCAGGCCGTCACATGCAGGCAGAAATCATGCGTCGTCGAGGAAATTAAAGGCGTCATGCAACATAACCGTCAAGAACAGATTGAGCGAGAAACGAAAAAAAAACACCAACACAAACGAAGGCAAAATATAAGACATCGTATTCAAAAAAACGTAGGAATGATACAGGGTGAAAACAACCAAACGTGCACATCCGATGGGTTAGAAACGAAAACTCACATCGCTTATATGTGCTCAATGCCAGAAGCATGCATGGTGTGCAGATGAATCGTCTTGGGCGGGGGGTGGGGGGGGGCACGTGCATGTTACAGCCACCACCCCAATATAGTGATCTCCTGTACATGACAAAGATCTACATATATATTAACCCCATGTCCAGTGACCTCCAGTAGTGCCCTGCTATAAATAGCAACTTCTCATACATGGTGACTTCTCATCCCGCCAGTGCGTTAATTTGACCTGAGTGATATGCTGTACATACCGATTATCGCCCATTCTGTACAATGTCCTTCTACATGGTGACCTGTTCATAGTGACCTATTCATAGTGACCTCCAGCAGTCACACCGTGCAGGTCATGAATGCTGAAGGTCAGCTACCCTTAGTGCTACAACCGATGTAACTCTCAAACATAACCATCTCATCCCCCAATTATCGCTCTACATACGTAGCCATAGGATCTATAGGAAGCATTATATATGAGCCGCATGGCTTCGGGAGAGGGGATTGATATCGTGCGATCAAGCACAACTGATATGTAAACAAATAACAATAACCTTCGACATAATCATAATCACGGACACAACTGCATTTTTGTACATTTGAGAAATACGTTTGCAAATAACAAATACAGGACCCCCTTTTTTCAACTGTTCCTTCACTATATCAAGGAAAAATATTCCCCCAGAATGCAGCAGAGATCACCATGACAACGGCCTCTTTGAACGAATGGCACGCGGTCTGGCGAAGACAACTACAAAATGTATCTTGAACAGTGAAAACATACTATTTATCCAGAGCCAACCGTTAAAGCACTAAACTTACAACTATCACAAAAGCTAAAACTTCCAGGTGGTATCTTACAAGAGATTTATTAGGTTATGATATTTAAAAAAAGAGGATATTACCCTTCAATGAAGACAAACGAAAGCTCTTGGTATGGCTCTGTCACATTGAACGTCCAATCAGGTGAATCGTGGTCCAATTGAGGCCACGTGACCGGTTTTCATGTAGCGCAGTCTTTTGCTTTTTCACATTACAATGTACCGCATTCATATTATAGGTTATCTTGTCTTCAGATGGAACAATTCGCATTGCACCCCATGCTTCAGCTGAAACACTTTATCATGCAACCAATTCTTTAAACTCGCAATCGCAACCCAATCGAGGATGCTTGACCCTTATTGGCAAGCCAACCTCGTATCACGTGACTTCCGCTCGTAACGTCACAGATTACTGGTGTTATCGCTCACCCCATCACAACCAATCAGAAACCCACCTTTGTGCATAAATTATCCATACAAATGTGCAAAGATAAATACATACATATATATAGCTATATGTAAAACCGGTTTCTAGCTACTACTATTGAGTGGTATGTACATAAAATCGTGCGATTACAACTATGTGAAATGTGAAAATATTATCATCTGCCGCCTCAAATAGCGATCGCCATTTCATTAAGCTAACCAATCCCAACTGTGTGGTTGTGAAGCTACCCCATCGCGCCGCTAGAAGCCCTGAAACATCCAATCCCCTGTCTGATTGCCGATTTATGTTGGAAAACTACGCAAAAAACGGATGGATATCTCAGCCTCGTAACTGGTCCCGGCTCAACAGTACTCACATACAGACCGCCGAGTAGATCAGGCTAGAGGAAAGAAGAATGGGATTTGAGGGGACGTAGCGGGGCGGGGGGCATGGGGAGTGGGGGGCGAAGATTGAGGAGAATTCAACGTTGAAGATTGGAATGACTTGGGGCAGAAAACACCGACAAGAAAACCACAACCATACAGACATAGAACGTCCTCTGTTCATACATATTGATATTATTAACACCATGACATCAGCAACACACGGTGAGGGGGGTGAGGGGGCTGAACTTGGTACTGAACAAATAGAGATTTGCGGTTTGATCAAACATGCATTCAGGAGAACCCCTTCCCACTCCCCTCACCCCCACACCGAGGCTTACAAGTTTGTATTTCGAAACGGGGTTCCACATCAACGCACCCCAGGGAAAGAAAGGATGCATAAACGATATATAAAATCATGTACCTATTTAAAAGTACAACTGGAAAACAACCATGCATAGTGTTGAACACCAGATTGTTTCGTAAGTCTTGCACGAAGCCACTCGCCGAGCAGTATAGTGCTTTTACAAAAACGAGGCCTAGTGGGAGAATATAAAAAACACATACGCAACCTTGACCCCGTTGACAGTGATCACGTGATCAGTCACGTGTTCCCTAGCACATAATCACTGGTCACTCATTGGTGGTTTGTTTCGCGATTTAAGCTAATACGATTACATAAATGACATTTGTGGACTGTTTAAAGTCAACATCACCGGACAAAGTCCCAATGCACAATCAACGAACCAGTGTTGGGTAACTTTCCCGGTTAATATACCAATGACCACATATAAGCAGACGACCCAATGTTGGTCTAAAGCCAAGTAAACAGTAATGGAATCCCGCAGGCGCCGATTCTTATGTAACCGTATTAATTTCCAGTACGCGAACCATTTTTCTTCAGTAACCGCGCTAATTTTTTATAAACATTTTTTTTTTAGCAATCGTGCTTCTATAAACTCGCTAGTATTTTCCTGTAACCACGCAAATTTCCTACAAACTGGCCACTGTTTTCCCGTAACCGCGCTAACTTTCCTGCGAACTCACCAGGTTTTCTGTGCCTACGTAAACTCACGGAAAATTGCTCAGACCCGCGCGCCAATACCAATCGAAGGAACTGTAATACAGATATACGCACGTAACCATGGAAACACTGATCGCGAATAGATTACTGCGAATACCATGTGAGCACAAACCGCAAACACTCATTAAACAGCAGTGCAAGCCCACAGTTCACCTCCAGTAATTAACAAGGACATATCACGCACATCATTGTCATAAAACAAACGGCACAAAGCTCACGTTATGACCCGCGTAAACAGAAGAAAATACCTTCTGAACATATCAAGTAAACTCGTCGAACAAATCACAGTATTTGCCAATGCCACGAATAAGTGTTGGGAAAATCCACCTCACGACACGCACCAAAATACCGACCAGTTACCATCAACGCTTCCACTTCCGGTTACCGGTTGATGGCGTTTACGTCACATATTCTCCAACGAACTCTCCGCCGGTTAACTCTTTACGTCATGAGATTATACCGTCTTTGATTGGCCGATGGTATACACGGGTATTGGGTACCGAAAACTATTTTTTCGTTTGACAACGGAGTAGTAGTATCCAATTCCAAATATTTGTATGAACCTGAAGAAAACATATACCTATGTCTTGGAATTGCACCATGCTAATTTGCAGAAGTAGATTTCACCACGTTAGAAGATTCCATGTTATTTGCAGAAGTAGATTTCACCACGTTAGAAGGTTCCATATTGATTTGCAGAAGTAGATTTCACCACGTTAGAAGGTTCCATGTTGATTTGCAGAAGTAAATTTCACCACGTTAGAAGGTTCCATGTTATTTGCAGAAGTAGATTTCACCACGTTGGAAGGTTCTAACTCAAGCACAGAAGAAAAAGGACTTTTTGCTGTGTAGGATGTTCGTACCTCGATGGCATAGTTGATGTGAAGCGTAATTTCTCCAGATATCGTGTCAACCTTCCAGTGATGGGAGTTACTTTTCCTCCATGGGTTACAATGTTGAATTCAAAAAGTGAATTTCCGCACTGGAGTCCTCTAGAAGTGACGTTTATTCCATATAAACGGTAGTTTCTGGCATGATGTAGGGCATAAAATCTGTTTTCCTTTCCAAACCGTCCACGCAAAACGCGTTTTCTTCGCGATATCCTCACCGGCCGTGAAACCATGGAAACTGTCACGTGGTCACTATCGACCAATGACATCCCAAACATGTTGTTTGTAGGCCTTGACATATTTTCCACCAATCGGAGCAAAGCTTTTAAAACTGCAGTTAGCACCCGGTAATTGGCACTTGGTGTTAAAATAATTTAGACTAAACAGAATGGACAACAGCTGGAAGGACACAGAGTGAAGCAGCCAATCCCGTGACTCGTTACATCGGCAGTCTTAGAAGCGCGGCTAACATGCACACCCACTGCTCGATGTCTTGTGCAATTCTATTGGCGGTTCTTTGGGTTCCAGCTCGACTGAAAGTTGTAGTTAAGGAAATTCATACTATCAGTTTTATGAAGCTATAGAGTCGTCACGGGTCAAGAGTGTCATTAACAAGATGACGTCACCGGAAAGCTGTACCACAAATAATATTGCGATAACAAACCAATCAAATTTCACAAAGACTTTGGTACAAGATGGAGTCAGGTTTACCCCATCTTCAGGAAAATCTGCAAAGCCAGACTGATTTCAGGTAATTCAGATGCAGTCAGAAGTGGCTTGTTATGAGATAAGTATATTCTCAATGTGAAGCATAAGAACAGTCCCTTTCGATGTTAGTAATTAGGTCCAAACACCCGTTTTCCATACAAACACAAACTCACACATTTTTGTATACAAAATTTATTTACAGACTCGCTTGCGACTTGGAACCAGACAATATTAGGCGATATAATAATTGAATCAAAGCCAGCGCAGCAGCAATGAGACTCACCTCCGAATTAACTCTCCCACGAGATGGCGCTGCTGTCAGGACATTGAAATCGCATCGCCCCATATCATAGTTGCAACCAAAATTTGGTATAAAGACAGATTAGCCGAACTTTGCCAGACTGCCAGGGCTGAGAAAGGCATCCGTGGCACAGAAGTGTCCATGGAGGAAGGAGACGGTATGCTAGTGTCACAAGTGAAGTGCGGAACTACTGAAGACGGCTCGCAAACCAGCCACAGGTCATGGAATAGAAGATACAGCACATTACTTCCAGCGAATGAATCGAACCTCAACCAGAAATATGGGGTCTGCAGATGGAACAAGTTTGAATTATATAATGAATTATAATGGCCGACGCCAGGCTAACATCAGAAGTAAGTGCAGAGGGTACGATTGCCAGTATGTGGCTTCTGCCCAACGTGGCTTCAGCCCCACGCATCTGTGGTCCCATGTGGCTCCAGGTAGCCATCTATCACGTAATCAAGGACATGAGCAAAGGCAAGCTGACCGGACATCCCACCTCTATACACTATAATACTAAGGCCTCAATAATATATATCTCTAATTATATATATATATATATCATAGTCCATATAATGCTACAGAACATAATAGTTTCTCGCACTGATTGTGCTTTAGCAGAGTCTATATATTTATAGGTGTAGGACACAAATTCTGTACAAATTCAACCCCGTTTGATTACTCCTGCAAACTCAGATTTTCATATATATAGCATCCCCCATATGTACAAAATCACCTGATTCGGTGAGCACTATACTACAAACTGCACAATGTACTGATCCAACGGATCAGGAGCTCGGAAACAATATAGGAAACCTAAAAGAGACAAACCGATTATCCGTAAAACTTGTCGTTGTCGTTGTATTGAAAAACGCAGGGCGAATGCCGAGGAACGAACTAATGAATGAATTAGATGTTTCAGGCAGCCGAAATTCCCACAAAACTAATGAATGAATTAGATGTTTCAGGCAGCCGAAATTCCCACAAAGCCCACTGAAAGATGTTTATGACGAGGACGGAGTCCACGGACGGGATGCAATATTAAAATATCTAAACATAAAACTAAATAACTAAAAGAGTCCATATTTCGACGGACAAATTCGAGGCGCGAGAGAGAATGCTGAAAACACACGACTTTCAAAGGGAACTGTGGCTCTACCACCCAGACAAGAGTTGTGGCTCTACCACCGCAGTAAGGGGCTCAGAGCGAATCCTAACACGTGGTGAGAGAATCGAGGAAGGTCACGAGCGATAATGGGGGAAAGACGAGGACAAAAAGACCGCCAGTCAAGCGAAATTCACTCCCTCCCCCCCAAGACAAAAACGACTGCCTTGCTTTCGACATGCACGCAAAACCAAGACAACAATATAACGTGCCCAATGAGACTTAATAAATAAAATAAATACGCCAATCTTAAAGACACGCATCTTTGTGTGTACGCTTGCCCTTAACTTTGCATCCGATTATATTATATTGTTATAACTGTTATTATTCACCTAAGCTTGCTCATAACAAACGATATAATAGTTATAACTAATACTTTAATCCTATGACACTAAATGGTGTCTTATTGCAATGGTTGTTAAAGTGAGTCCGACGAATTCCCGTCTCCCTGAAGAGTTCAGACTTGACGTTCAGAGACAATACAGAGTTCTCTTTAAAAAGATATACACTTACTCTTTGCATTGCCCATACTACAATCATGTCAGTGTGGCGTTAGTTGAGCTGCGTTTAGTTTCGCACACAAAAAACAGCATGTACAGTCTCAAATTATAGAAGCGAAAACAAAGTCTTAACTTCTTTCCCCGGAGGGTGAACTATTGCTTAAAGCAGAGGGAGCGATGAAGCTAACTACACAAGACAGGGGGTTTGTCTACCCGCCTGGACGAGCGCATGAGATTACAGAGGAGATCGCCGCGTCATTGGTCACATCACAATCACGTGAAAAGGGCCATCAGTGACGTCACAATCACGTGAGAGCCACCGGTGACGTCATTGGAGCGGAACTTGCAGGCAGGCATTGCACGGGTTTTATTGGACGATATCGAGTTATCAGCAAGCACATCCACTCTCCGGCTTTTCTGGTTCGGATGGCGTGTCTTTCAGCTTAACTTCAATCACTGAAAACATAGGGTTAAGGACCAACTAAAAACTGAAAACAAGCAGGTCGCCGACAAAAAAAACCTCACCAAAACTACAAGCCTGGCTGAACTAGGCCACGTACGGGCGTCTAAATACCGAATAAACTGAATCAAGAAAACGATGGTTTTCTTCTCTTTCCTGGCGGCTAACCAATCATGCACGCTTAACTTATCACTAACAGAAAAAATCTAAATTAGACCGATAATCAACAACAAAACTTTGACCTTTATCTTAAATATTTAAGATATCTACGTATCTACAACCTGGGATACCTCATTTATTTAATGGTAAGGTAAAAAAACATTTTTCCATATATTTCCATATATATAGTTGCAATGTACCACCGCACTGACGGTTAACGGGTAATAAATAGCAAGAACTGGACTGGGCCAAGGGTTCACATGTGGCGATGCTGCCATCTTCATCAAAAGGGTTAATAAGTTAATAATCTCACTGTCTGGGCTGGTAATTGAGCACCGGCTACGAACTGGGCCATCGAGTACGCTAGCAGATAGGCCATCGAGTACGCTACCAGATAGGCCATCGAGTACGCTACCAGATAGGCCATCGAGTACGTTACCAGATAGGCCATCGAGTACGCTACCAGATAGACCATCGAGCACTCTACCAGATAGGCCATCGAGTACGTTACCAGATAGGCCATCGAGCACTCTACCAGATAGGCCATCGAGTACGCTACCAGATAGACCATCGAGCACTCTACCAGATAGGCCAATGAGTACGCTACCAGATAGGCCATCGAGTACGCTACCAGATAGGCCATCGAGTACGCTACCAGATAGGCCATCGAGTACGTTACCAGATAGGCCATCGAGCACTCTACCAGATAGGCCATCGAGTACGCTACCAGATAGACCATCGAGCACTCTACCAGATAGGCCAATGAGTACGCTACCAGATAGGCCATCGAGCACTCTACCAGATAGGCCATCGAGTACGCTACCAGATAGGCCATCGAGTACGCCACCAGATAGGCCATCGAGTACGCCACCAGATAGGCCATCGAGTACGCCACCAGATAGGCCATCGAGTACGCTACCAGATAGACCATCGAGCACTCTACCAGATAGGCCATCGAGTACGCTAGCAGATAGGCCATCGAGTACGCTACCAGATAGGCCATCGAGTACGCTACCAGATAGGCCATCGAGTACGTTACCAGATAGGCCATCGAGCACTCTACCAGATAGGCCATCGAGTACGCTACCAGATAGACCATCGAGCACTCTACCAGATAGGCCAATGAGTACGCTACCAGATAGGCCATCGAGCACTCTACCAGATAGGCCATCGAGTACGCTACCAGATAGGCCATCGAGTACGCCACCAGATAGGCCATCGAGTACGCTAGCAGATAGGCCAATGAGTACGCTACCAGATAGGCCATCAAGCACTCTACCAGATAGGCCATCGAGTACGCTAGCAGATAGGCCATCGAGTACGCTAGCAGATAGGCCATCGAGTACGCTACCAGATAGGCCATCGAGTACGTTACCAGATAGGCCATCGAGCACTCTACCAGATAGGCCATCGAGTACGCTACCAGATAGGCCATCGAGTACGCCACCAGATAGGCCATCGAGTACGCTAGCAGATAGGCCGTCGAGCACTCTACCAGATAAGCCTTCGAGTCAGCTACCAGATAGGCCATCGAGGACGCTACAGGTGGGCCATCGAGTACTCTACCATATAGGCCAATGAGTACGCTACCAGATAGGCCATCGAGGACTCTACAGGTGGGCCATCGAGTACTCTACCACATAAGCCATCGAGTCAGCTACCAGATAGGCCATCGAGTACGTTACCAGATAGGCCATCGAGTACGCTACCAGACAGGTCATCGAGTACGCTAGCAGATAGGCCATCGAGTACGCTACCAGACAGGTCATCGAGTACGCTACCAGACAGGTCATCGAGTACCCTACCATTTAGGGCATAGATGGTCAGGCAGCGGTGTTCGTTATTTATTTGGGTCATTATGTTTCACGTTTGGCCAATTGTCCCCAAATAAATAGCCCCTCAATATCGGGGTAAATTAAAATCATGCCACCCAGAAAGCACTGTCTATTGTTTTCGCGTTATCTAACTAACGAAGAGGTAGAGATACATCTAGCTGTTGTGAAGGAAAACTACTTACATAGCGACAGGCGAACAAATATTTAAAAAAACGCACACCAACTGGAGAAAAAAAACCATCAAAAAATATCCAAGCTGACAAAAATAAAGTCATGTTAATGAGCAAAAAAACTTTCACAAAAATCAAATAAAAGTTGCCAAGCAACTAGCATAAAATGAAAACACGATAAAGAATGATTGCTATTAGAAAGACAAGTCAAGATACAGGTAAAAGCCAATGGAAAGCGAGGCGGAGGCGCAGGGGCGTGGGGAGGGATCACGAGGATGGTTCATAAATTATAGGGTCCCATGAAAGCAAACAAGCCATAAACCACACTGGTCCACATTGATTGGGGGGACCGTGATATGCCCTGCTTGCCCCTCGCCCAACATGGGTCATAGCAACAGATCATAATGATATATACACATCTACATTGTGATATTACACATCAGGTGATCATTGTCAGGATATGGCGAACATAGAGTACAGCGAAAAAGCACCTAGGTCCAAGCAGATAGCTAACGCTTACTGTGCACGCCATCGATGTGAAGCGAAGCAGGCTGTGAGCTTTGTACAGAAATCACAAAATATCTATGTTATAAAAAGCCATTTTCACGCCTCACACCAAAATTCTGCTTGCTTTGGTAAGAGGAATAAATAGCCATAGATTCAAGCAAGGATTTCAGCGTGATATATCTCAGATATGGGGCTAGGGTTGGGGTTGGGGTTGGGCTGGGGCTGGGGCTGGGGCTGGGGCTGGGGCTGGGGCTGGGGCTGGGGCTGGGGCTGGGGCTAGGTTCTTCATGACCCCAGTCGGTTGGAGTTTGAGTTTCAGACACACGTACTTGCTCAAACATCTCGGGGATTGTGTCCAATATCATTCATCTCCAGTCATGTCCCACCATCTCAATCGGCCGAGGACAAGGAGGGTCTAAAATATCAATGGAGGATACTCATTGCCTCTCATTTCATTGCCCAATTCCGTATAACTCATATTGCAGTGTCGCCATCTATAGGCCGAGCCATTCAACTGGATCCATTCGTATATGACAGACTTTTGTGACTTTACGCATGGGTTATTTCTCCGCCAGATAGCACCACTGTTCAACGTTTTTCTGCGGCATTCGCCACCCAAAGCAATTCCTAATCACCCGTCATATATTTAGTCATTATTTCATGCCTTATAGGATCCATGGGAGCTGGATTACAGACTGAAGGATAGGGGGAGCGGGGTGGGTTGGGGGGGGGGGGGGGCGGAAATGAAGCGAATTAAGTTGGTGGTTAAGGCCGCTTTTGTGGACACAAGGGCTAAACTGGGCCAAGGAACCCCCCGGATCGATGAAGGAGGAACGGGTGAAAATTGCCCCAGATAAGACTCTCGGAGTCGAACCCAAGACCTGAGTGATCTGCGACGTATCATTACGGGTAGAGGGGTGGGGGTGATAGAGAAATGACACACCTGGGGTTGATGGGGGTGTGGGGGGTGGCGGGGGGGGGGGGTCGCGGCAATAGAACTAGCCGGAAGTGACACGGGGCACAAGATTGGGGAGGTTGCCAAGGGAAATCAATTTCGGGGCAAAGCGACAAGATCCGAGTATATCCATCAAATGCTGTCACCAAAACAAACAAAAAACGCTGCCACGAAACCGATGGTCGGAGCGGACCGGAAACCAGATTTACGACTGAGGTCATTGACTATGATTCCACGCCCTCCGACTAAACCAAAATACTAAAATCATGCAAAAGCAATCGTCACGCCACTATATGCAAACCCCCTCCCTCCCAAAAACACGAACGGTACGAAATCCGAAGCATCCCACGCCACAAAACCTTCTGAAAATCGTACCACGTGGACCCAGCAACTGGAAATGAACACCACCACGCCGGAAGTGAACCTCAGCTCACAAGATTACACCGCAAAAAAACAACAACCGATAAATAAAATGACTACTGTACATACCTGGAGCGCCTGGTGCGTGGATGAACGCCTTCTTGGAAAAAACAGCGGGTCTCACTTACATCTCTCGGACACCCGCCTTACCTATACACAATGGCAAATGGCCGTCAGCATTGGGCGACCATGGCTGGTGGCGCCAACAGCGGAGCTCCTTTAGCTTCGGCTGCGAGTATACATACAAAGGGGACAGAGCGCCACCTAACGGGCGGAGCGTGGGTCTGTCTGTACATCCGGAGCGTGCGACAAAACCCCAATACCGCGTCAAAACAAAACAAAAATCAAACGAGAAACACTTCTATGCACATAGATACAGTGTGAAGTCGGCTGTTTTAGTAGCACGGTCAAGCTCTAACAGAAAGTGAGTGGATGATAGATATATATGAGAAAATACAGACGCGCCAGGTTAGTTGGGTTTAGATATCATAGTGATGCTTAGTGACAGAATAGACATGCTTTCCGGATGGATGGATGGATGATTTATAATGGTGCGCACCATGCCATGGCTGCGATCAAGCTATGTTATAACCCGCTAGTTATGAACCGATCACCCGAAGCGATTACATGTTGTGAGCAGCGAACGCGGTCAGAAAACACCCCGTGACTCCGCGCAGAAACGATCAAAGAGGCGAATTGGTTGGTAGGTTGGTTGGTTGGATAGTTTGAGAAAGAATATTTGACCATTCACACAGCGGGACGCGAACTCCGGCACGATGGCTGGGCTGGCAGAGCTCACTCGACCAGGCCGAGCGCGCTAACCAATAGACAATTTGGGTGGTCCCCAGGTCCCACTGGGACGGACAGAGGTTTATAATATTGGCCTGCTTTAAGTGGGGCTAAAAACTATTTTACTGTTTTGAGGGGGGAACATTATAAAGCACCAGAAAAATAGTTTTAACATGGGCGAAGCGAGAGCGGCCATTTTGATTACGGCAGAGAGAGTAGAAAGGATACTGTCTTCAGGCTTTTTCTCCGTCTGTTCCATCCCGGGAAGCGCAGCGGCCACTCGCCGGAACAACTGCAAGGTCAAGGTCAAGAGTTTAATGTCAAGGTCGCAAGGATCAAGATGTTTCTTCGGGTTACTTCAGCATGATAGGGGGGGGGAGAGGGGGGGTTCAGTGGGGACAGGGGTGTCTTATTTTGCATGAATTATAGAATAACCATACACAAATTGAGTTCTTTTTAATATATGTACTTCTCGTGTTGAAACAGGTCTCTGTGACATGGTAGCACAAATCGCCATGCCACACATAGACTCATGTATAAGCCATTGCAGCGTCTCTTGCATCTATGGAATTTGCTCAACAGAAAATAATATGCAGCGCATGATATGCACACCGCTTTCATCGAAATCATCAGATTCCAGTCGTTAGACGCCAATCAACATCGTATGCATCCATCCTCACCTGTTTCACGTTGTATCCCGTTTTTGCGCTGGTTTCAATGAACATGACGTTTAATTCCTTGGCCTTCCTCTCTCCCTCTTCAGTTGTTACTTGGCTGGAAGCAGATACAACAGGTCAACCTCCACTCATTGCACTCCCCGGCCTTGCACGGTCCTGCACCACCTTAAAGACCTTTCTGCGGGGGTTGGCTCATAAACTTTGAAATACCGTACGTGTGATTATTATAAAATAAGTTCAGTTTGAATTTCAGAAATAACTTTGCTCTCAATTTTTGCCTTGGACGACTGCTCCGCACAAACAAAATGGACAAAAAAGGGGTGCTTCTACAATTGCACCTATCTAAAGTAGGAAAATGACATTACAATAACATTGCGCTTTGACATGGTGTTTGCACCATGGCACTAGAAATGCAATACTGAAATCATAAACATTTGAATTGGTGTTTTACGCCAGCTTTTTTGCGTATTTACCGTTTGTCTGACAGATCTGTTTTATTTCCTACGAGCATGATGATGACGTCACTGCCTCGTTCTGTCCGGACGTCATCGATCCACTTGGAGGTCTGTTGGAAAGAGTTGGCGTCTGGGGGAGGGGGGGTGGGGGGGGGGGGTAACAAGAATAATACTAGTAAGAAACCTTTTGACAAATTATAAGCATACCGTCAAATTACGTCACTAAAATGTTGAGAAGGTATTTATAAAATCATTTTCTGATGCAAGTAGTTAATATTTGTCAATGTGTAAATTTAATAATAGTTTTATTTTGACCAAAGAAACAACCTCCACACCACTGAAGACCTGCAGAAATAACGCTCCCGAATAGCTCACGTGGTGCTCACGCATATCACTGCGTAATATATAAATATCGAGAAACCACCAACCAGCTGAGGTGTATTCTTGAAAAATAATCACGACTGCTTGAACAAATGAGCTACGTCTGTTGTTTAGCTTATTTACACAACAGTTTAGTACTCAAGAGCATCTCACGTTGTCGCTGGCGTCGTGGCAATTAATCTACAGCTCAGACAATGGAGTGACGTCAGTACCATGGTTAGTCCATTTTCTGCATCTTTAACATGGAACTAGTGAATGGCCTCTGCTATACACCATAGAGATGCTTTTGACACCCCCTTCCCATATGGCAATGATAATACCAGCCCTGGTGTCTCCTTCGAGAAGAGCAGACTTACTTGTGATATCGTACACTACGACAGCTACGGAAGAGTCCCGGATGTAGGAAGGTATCAAGCTCCGGAACCGCTCCTGGCCGGCCGTGTCCCATAGTTGTAACCGGATCTATAAGGCACCAGGACGCGTCAAACACATGTAATCCCTGCAGGTCATACCGGGACAATTGGTTGGTTGGTTGTATATTCAGGACGTTTTAACCACTTTTGGTCATATTGCGTCAATGGGAGAAGGAAGGGAGAGTGAAGCCATGTCCCCGGGGGAAACCCCCTACTCTTGGCGAAGAAGGACATGGGATCTTTATCCTGCGTCCACACATACATGGCCACAGCGGGGCTCGAGCCGTAAGTCCACGTGCCGTTAGGCACTCAGGTGACCAGAGCACTCAATGCGAGCGCTCTAGCCCACTGAGCTATCAGGGCGGCCCCCGGGACTATGAGAACGGGCAAGATAGAGAGGAGCCAGGTCACCGGGGGTAACCCCCTACTCTGCCAGGTCACCGGGGGGTAACCCCCTACTCTGCCAGGTCACCGGGGGTAACCCCCTACTCTGCCAGGTCACCGGGGGTAACCCCCTACTCTGCCAGGGCACCGGGGGTAACCCCCTACTCTGCCAGGTCACCGGGGGTAACCCCCTACTCTGCCAGGTCACCGGGGGTAACCCCCTACTCTGCCAGGTCACCGGGGGTAACCCCCTACTCTGCCAGGTCACCGGGGGTAACCCCCTACTCTGCCAGGTCACCGGGGGTAACCCCCTACTCTGCCAGGTCACCGGGGGTAACCCCCTACTCTGCCAGGTCACCGGGGGTCACCCCCTACTCTGCCAGGTCACCGGGGCTAACCCCCTACTCTGCCAGGGCACCGGGGGTAACCTCCTACTCCTTGAAAAGAATGATAGCGTATGCTACGGTTGGTCTAGCCTAACGTAGCATTCGCGATAAACGCCAAACGCGCTATTTACTAGTCCATGGGGAGGGGGGACGTCTGAAAACCGGTAATCGGTATTTTCTTAGTGCTGGTTCTTTACAACTTTCTACTTTGTACATATTCTACATTCATCCTCCAATAGCCAATAAAACACCATCTCGGTCCACATCTTGATGACGTAGTACTCAGCAAAGTCAGATTTGTACACACATCGATCACACAAGAAAAAATAAAAACAAGAGACTGAATCAATGGCGTTTAATTTCGTTTCCAGTTGAATACCTTTCTACATTATTAATGAAATGAGGAACACCAATATTAAAACTGCTTTCTTACAGCTGTTTTGGTGCGTTAGTGCTAACTAAGGTGGTACGATAGACCTATCAGGCTGACACCATCGATAGATGCCAATCAAATCCATAGGATGAATAGCGTCAACCAGTGTGTGACGCCATTGGCACTTACCGTTCGGTCTTCTAAGTACATGGTTTTGGACAGGAAGTCGATTCCAATAGTGGCCTGAAGCAAAGTAGATCACAGGTTATAACATTGGTAAACAACACATCACACTAGTGACAGAACAACACTAGTGAACGAAAACACTTAACAGTAAATTGCACCGAACGTGTATTTTTCCTGTGTTAGTGCGCATTTAATGCGCACTGAACGCAAAATATATAGAGAAATAAATCGCTTATACTTAATAGAAATAAACATAAGGATTTAAATGGATGGGAGTGTCAGCTTTGGGGCAATTTTAACATCGTCAGTACTGTTAGTCTGTAAGCAAACTGAGTTGATCTTTCTATATGATCATAGTTGACAAACTTTATTATCATTAATGGTTGGTCCCCAAGCAAAGCGGGTGGATTCTGTTCATACATCATAAAATGTCATTGTCAATCGGCTTAATTATGACACTTAAAGCAGTCAGGTCCTATCGTCACACGGGCAAGAGTCCAGGCAGAAAGGAGCTATAGCTGTCTCAAACTCGTGTCGGCAAAATACACGAAAAGACATTGATCCTGCCCACGCAGGCATTTGCGCAGAGGGGGTTGGAACCCATATACTGCCCCCTGGGCTAAGCCTAGGAGAGACTAGTCAATAACAGCGAGGTCCCATTGGCTTTTTATTATGCGGATCCGCCGCCGACACATACTGAATGCGCACCAGCTTGCTTTACCAACAAACACACGACTTATTGGGCGCATTTCTTTGGTAGCTCGGTATATCCCTGCGGTAACCCGAATACGCAGATTACACATCGGGGTACCCCCCCCCCCCCCCCGGCATGCCGATTGTATCCCGCTCAAAACCATACGGGACATTCGGGAGAAGAGGGTGGCAGATCGGAAGGTGATGAGATTCACCGGATGTGAACGGTGTGTGCATTTCATTGGAATAGGTCTATTCTATCCATGGTTCATACAGGCAAGGTTCTATCAAATTCAAGCCTTTTTAAGGCAAGCTCTAGAAAAATTCAAGGACTTTTCAAGGACAATTTTTACCTTCTCTGATCTATTTTAAGCAAACAAGTTGCAAAACTTGGGACTAAGTTTTTTGCATACAATCTTTGATATGCGGAAATAAGGAAGGATAAGAAGGCAGTCAGTCTACGTTTATTTATTACCAATCAACAGCATTTATTGGAGTTAATCACTTTACTTTATTAATTGCTACTTCTTTAATTCACCCAGCTTTTGTTCGATTTTTTCTTAGGTCTTTGCCAGTGCCCGGTCCAGTTTGAAACCAAGCACTTTTCATTGTAACTGTTCTATTTTCAAACAAATTTAAGTACATTGGATCGACCTCAAGGCCCATTTCTGTTTTTATGACCTTTTCCAGGCATCAGTCAAAATTCAAGCACTTTTCAAGCCTGTGCGCACCCTGTCTATCGGCACACCCGGAAGTTCCCTGTCACGTGTTGCGGGATACCGAACCTGGCCCAAAGAAATGCGCCCAATATTGGCCAGGAAGACTTGCTGCCGTCACAGTGGCCCGGAAGTTCAAGGTCGCAGAATTGCCCTTGACAGGATGAGTCATCTTTGGAATGTACACTTCCGGCCTTAAACTAAAGGCGCTTACGAGTCAGATGACGTCATGTGGGCTCATAGTGATAATTCACGTGTATCTTCACTGTTCAGAACCCAGCAAAATAAACACGTTATAAAAAAATTCTACCATGAGGGGGCGTGGGGTCGGGGCTGACTGGGAACCATTCCCAGAGCTCAGACAGACCACAGGCGCGGGCTACGTCGGTCGTGGTTAGGCCACATCATGGCGCACGGGACGTTAGGGCGGGTGTGGTGGGGGTTGGGCGTGTGGGGTGGGGTTAGGGGTGGGGGGGGGGGGCCGAGGGTACGCCTTATCATCAACACAGCTACAGGGTGACACATTACTGGGACAATTTATTCAACATGGCAGCGTTTTAGGGGGGCAGAGGACGCTGGGAGGAGGGGGGTGGGGGGTGGGCGGGGGGCAGCCTGTGGGGCTTGGGTCGGGGTGGGGGCAGCCACAGGACACGGGGGTTGGCTGGGGGGGGGGGGGCGTTAATAACCACGGACGCCGTACTCCGGCCAGACGTGAGCCATATCCCCGCCAGCCAGACAGCCGGCCAGGTAGGGGGCCGCGTGTCGGGCAGCTCGCGGGCACTGGAGGCCACCGTCTAGCAGACATGTAGAACCTAGGTGACATGGGGGGGGGGACTTAGAGGAGGCGGTTGGCGGGTGTGGGGGGGGGGGTCGGACGGACGGGCGGATATAGAGGGGTGTCCCTCTATGAGGGCTCTATGAAGAGACACAAAAGATACCCCTAGAGCCATATGAGGATGTTTGACCGCACCCCCCACTCCGATACCATTTACTCTTCCCCAAAGCGGCGGCTAAAACGCACGAGCATCAGTCCCCCTATGTATATAACATGGAACTCCCGAGGCGTAGGTTGGATGGGAGGTAAAAAAAGCCAGTCGATGCCACTTAGCAATGACAAGGTAGTGGAAAAAGCGTGTATGGGAGGTGAGGGTTTGTTGGGTGGAGCGGGGTTATGGGTGGAGAGGGGTGGTGGCTGGTGGCAGTCGGGGAGTCGGGAGTGCAGGGGTGTCGCCGCCTATATTGCCTCCGTCGCCCTAGCAACATGGATGCCCCCACCCTAGCGGCCCTGGCAACATGTCTGCCCCCACCCCCTATCCCAACCCCCCCGCCGCCCCGGCAATACGTATACCCAGGGATGTATATACTAGAACCCCTGCCGTCATGGAAACATACGCACCATGTACCCCCGCCACTGTGTCAAAGGACCCCCCCCCCCACTCACCCTTCCCATCGGCTACCCTGGCAACACGTGTCCCTTTCCCGCCGCTCGTTATCATTGTAATGGGATGCGAGACGGCCCGGCCCAGCCACAGCCCGGCCCCGCCACAGCCGGGGTGATACGGTGGCCTCCTTTTGTGGTCTGTCTACGGCAAACAGACAGACGTCTTGTCAGGACCACACACCCCCCTCCCCCTTCCCACTCCCCCCAGCACAAAACGTAATCGCCCCGCCCTCTCTTGATAGCAGACCTCTTGCAAGGAGAATGCCCACACCTCCTCCACTCCCTCGCAAAGGAAACCTATTGGTGGCACCCCCCCCCCCCCCCGGCCCTCTCGCCAGCAGATTTTCGCTTGTGATGTAATAGCTGCCTTCATCCCCACTGAACCACTTCTCGCACTCCTAATATGCTGCGACTGTCGGCTGCAGCTGGCGGGGTGACAAGGGTGCCAAAGGGGATTGGGACCCCAACAGTGACCCCTTGCATCCCCCATTATACCCTCACCCCTGCTCCCCTTTCCCCCGCCCATGTCTCGGTACCCCTAGTCGCCTCCCAGACACACCGCAGACACAGATAGACAGACGGACAGAGAAGGCGGAATTGGCGGCAACGACCAGAAGGGTTCGGGAACCAGCCATGCAACCCCTGTTGCCGGCGATGGAACGTGGAACCAGCCTGCCACCCATATCTCCCTACACACCCGTTCACCGTATAGTCAGTTCAGTCGTCGGGAGGGGTTCCCTCCTTCCAGGGTGGAACCTTCGAGAGGGGTGGGGAATGGGGGAGGGGAGGGGGGGGGGGCGCCCAGGAACGAGACACCTAAACACGTCCGCCTGGCGCCGTCACGTGACACAACCACGTGATACATACCCACACCTACTGCCCTCGTCCTGAGGTCCTCAAGGGACAGTCGGTGCCCCCTCCCCCGACCCTCTCTACTAGGGTCATGAAATGTACATCATCTCGTAATATGGCTTCAGCTCGCGCACTCGAGCGTCGTAAACAATAAATATCGGTTAGGTATAAGCCGTAGTAGTGACGTCACTCCATTGTCGGTGCGGTGGCGTTATTCGCCACAAATCCCTGGCCAATGTGAGTTCTAGACGTCGCTGTTATTGTATGAATAAGATAAACAATGGATGCGTCCCCAGATCAGCCTCACTATGAGGCTATCAAGGTCTTTAGCATAATGTCCATCCCAGACACCCGTGGGCAATAAAGTCCTGAATTCCAGACATGATGCACTAGGTGACCCTTGTCTGGCTGGGTTCATACCTAATACCTAACATAAGATAGGGACACCGGGCAAAGAGTAGGCTTACCATGCTTGGGATGAACAAAGGGAAGATTGCAGAAAACAAAGATTGCAAAAAAATAGGAATTGCAGATTATAGAGATTACAAGGAATATACATTTCTTTGGGGAACAGACATTACTGGGAAGAGATTACAACGAATGGAGATTAGAAGGATCGAGATTACAAGGATTACAAGGAATATAGATTACAAGGACTAGAGATTACAAGGAATAGTGATTGTAGAGAATGGAGATCGCAGGGAATCGAAATCCCAAAGAATAGATGACTGTAAAAATTAAAATATATTACAGGGAATGTCATTATTATGACCGACAGTATTGTGGCACATCATTCATTATGACTATCCGCTCTATACCAGCTCTGAGTCAGTTAATAACGAATGCCGACCAAAGTAGAAAGGAGGTGAAAGCGCGCGAACGCCCACCACCGCCACGCAGCTGAAGCAGTCCACGAGAAGTCGCCAACCTTGGTCCGAGCTCGACCCGAAGGCCTCACCCAGCATTACTTTATCTCTTAGCCAACAAACCTGTTCTAACCGACATTAATACATTCTACGAACATGTCAGGTTATCAATGGTCGTAATTTCTCACCTGGTATGTGTTGTCGAAACTGTCGTACATGAACCGTGTAATGAGTGACGTCTTCCCCACTGTAACGAGCAAAAGGTCAACATGTAGTGACGTCACATCGATACCAGATAATATTGACATAGCATGGATTGCGTGGAACATGTGGTAATATTGTTCCAGTTGAGGGCAGGAGGAACGGTTATTGATCCAGGTCAATATAAAATGTCATGATATTCATGCAGTTCAAGAGGTAAATGACATGTTATTGATCCAGGTCAATATAAAATGTCATGATATTCATGCAGTTCAAGAGGTAAATGACATGTTATTGATCCAGGTCAATATATAATATCATGATATTGACACAGTTCAAGAGGTAATGACATGTTATTGATCCAGTTCAATATATACTACTCACAACTTGCTAAGGATCACCTCCATGCAGAGATATCTGAGTGTATAACAGTTGACTGTGTAATTCTACTATAATACAAAGACGTTTGCCTTTACCATGCCTGGTGGCACACGAGTAACAGATTGGACACATATTGGGAAAGGTTTATCTGTATTATAGTAGAATTACACAGCAAATTGTGAGTAGTATATAATATCATGATATTGACACAGTTCAAGAGGTAATGACATGTTATGGATCCAGTTCAAGAGGTAATGACATGTTATGGATCCAGTTCAAGATGTAATGATATAATATTCATCTACTAGGCACAATGACAATGATATTTATGCAGTTCAATATGCAATGACATGGTATTTATCCAGGTCAATATGCAATAACATGATATTTATCCATGTCAATATGCAATAACATGATATTTTCCAGTTCAAGATGCAGACATGATATTGATTAAATCATACAAATGAAGATGTTGATCCAGTTCACCCTTACAATGTGGCACTGATCTAATTCACCCTTACACGGTGGCACTGATCTAATTCAGCCTTACAATATGGCACTGATCTAATTCACCCTTACAATATGGCACTGATCTAATTCAGCCTTACAATGTGGCACTGATCTAATTCACCCTTACAATATGGCACTGATCTAATTCAGCCTTACAATGTGGCACTGATCTAATTCACCCCTACAATGTGGCACTGATCTAATTCACCCTTACAATGTGGCACTGATCTAATTCACCCTTACAATATGGCACTGATCTAATTCAGCCTTACAATGATGCACTTATCTAATTCATCCTTTGAACTACTTCACCCTTACAATGTGACACTGATCTAATTCAGCCTTACAATGTGGCACTGATCTTATTCACCCTTACACGGTGGCACTGATCTAATTCAGCCTTACAATGATGCACTTATCTAATTCATCCTTTGAACTACTTCACCCTTACAATGTGACACTGATCTAATTCAGCCTTACAATGTGGCACTGATCTAATTCAGCCTTACAATATGGCACTGATCTAATTCAGCCTTACACGGTGGCACTGATCTAATTCACCCCTACAATGTGGCACTGATCTAATTCACCCCTACAATATGGCACTGATCTAATTCAGCTTTACAATATGGCACTGATCTAATTCAGCCTTACAATGTGACACTGATCTAATTCACCCTTACACGGTGGCACTGATCTAATTCACCCTTACACGGTGGCACTGATCTAATTCACCCCTACAATGTGGCACTGATCTAATTCACCCTTACACGGTGGCACTGATCTAATTCAGCCTTACAATGTGGCACTGATCTAATTCACCCCTACAATGTGGCACTGATCTAATTCACCCTTACACGGTGGCACTGATCTAATTCAGCCTTACAATGTGGCACTGATCTAATTCACCCTTACACGGTGGCACTGATCTAATTCAGCCTTACAATGTGGCACTGATCTAATTCACCCCTACAATGTGGCACTGATCTAATTCAGCCTTACAATGTGGCACTGATCTAATTCACCCTTACACGGTGGCACTGATCTAATTCACCCTTACAATGTGGCACTGATCTAATTCAGCCTTACAATGTGGCACTGATCTAATTCACCCTTACACGGTGACACTGATCTAATTCAGCCTTACAATATGGCACTGATCTAATTCAGCCTTACAATGTGGCACTGATCTAATTCACCCTTACACGGTGGCACTGATCTAATTCAGCCTTACAATGTGGCACTGATCTAATTCACCCTTACACGGTGGCACTGATCTAATTCAGCCTTACAATGTGGCACTGATCTAATTCACCCTTACAATGTGGCACTGATCTAATTCAGCCTTACAATGTGGCACTGATCTAATTCACCCTTACACTGTGGCACTGATCTAATTCAGCCTTACAATGTGGCACTGATCTAATTCACCCTTACACTGTGGCACTGATCTAATTCACCCTTACAATGTGGCACTGATCTAATTCACCCCTACAATGTGGCACTGATCTAATTCAGCCTTACACGGTGGCACTGATCTAATTCACCCTTACAATGTGGCACTGATCTAATTCAGCCTTACAATGTGGCACTGATCTAATTCACCCTTACACGGTGGCACTGATCTAATTCACCCTTACAATGTGGCACTGATCTTATTCACCCTTACACGGTGGCACTGATCTAATTCACCCTTACACGGTGGCACTGATCTTATTCACCCTTACACGGTGGCACTGATCTAATTCACCCTTACAATGTGGCACTGATCTAATTCAGCCTTACAATGTGGCACTGATCTAATTCACCCTTACAATGTGGCACTGATCTAATTCAGCCTTACAATGTGGCACTGATCTAATTCACCCTTACAATGTGGCACTGATCTAATTCAGCCTTACAATGTGGCACTGATCTAATTCACCCTTACAATGTGGCACTGATCTAATTCACCCTTACACTGTGGCACTGATCTAATTCAGCCTTACAATGTGGCACTGATCTAATTCACCCTTACACGGTGGCACTGATCTAATTCACCCTTACAATGTGGCACTGATCTTATTCACCCTTACACGGTGGCACTGATCTAATTCACCCTTACACGGTGGCACTGATCTAATTCACCCCTACAATATGGCACTGATCCCGTTCTATGAAGACGATGACGCTAATCATGGCAAGCACTGCATTGAGGAAGTCACTGACGTTCAGCCAAGGCAACCCAACACTCACTTCCGATATTATCATCCCACTGTATCAGACTGTAAAACCCGCCGGTGGAACTGAATAAGTCATCCCCACATAGTGGCCGGCCAGCCAGCCCCCCAGGCTGATGCCAACGTACTCCTCCCTGCTCCAAGGCAACAGAAACCCCAGAGAAAACATTAATGTACCCCAAACAAACCCCGAAAGCACATCACGCGACCAGCCTAACGTTAATCTCTCGTATATTGTGTTTCGCGGAGGGAGGGAAAGGGGTTAATGGCGAAGTGCGTCTGGGTGGCACATCATAAGTTCAAAGCAAAAGGGTTAAAACGGAGCAGCTTATAGATCGTCTAGATACCACATCACATGTTTACAGTGAAAGGATTACAAGATATCAACCCCATATAGGGGTTTGCCATATGCCATTAGCATTTGAAATAATAATAATTAAACCATTAAACTGTATTTTTGTATGCGCTACATATGTAACAACGAGTAACGGCGAAGAGAGCGAGGTAGGGTTCAGATTAGTAAGCACCCTGCAGCCAGCGCTGACCAAAACGCAGCAAGATTTGAGAACGTGTTCATAGTTTATAACATGTTATGTATCCGACAGACTGAAGCGAAATGGTTTAAAATACGACTCAAGCAAGTCCGATTTCAAAACCCAAAGTCCATTTGAGCCGGACCATACAGGTAGAGACAACGACTTTCAGTTTTGTCTAAATCTTATTTATATAATCCGAATTTTACTGTCCCATGCAATATATTTATGCAATTGATGAAGATCAGATTTTTGTCGCCGGGCTTGCAGTAAACACATACACCAAACAGCTGAAACTTGGCCTCAAAGCCCAGGCTATAACAGGGCTGGCAGTTGTCAATTTGGGAACTGAATGAGTCATTGTTACCGCAACACAAAGAAACATGTGGTCTCAGAGTTCACCGGAGCCGAAGGGCGGTCACATGTCAGTGCTATCGGTTCCAGCTGGAGAGACAATCACCCAAACCACCCACAACACATAAAAACACAGCCGTACATATCTATAGTTTATATATTTGGGCAAAGATGTCATTACGTGCACCATAAAGAGCTTGGCGGGTTGTGTGTGTAGAGGAGGGAGGGGCTGTACCCAAATGTCATATGCCACAGCCATTTCGTTATAACGGATACAAATACCCTTCGTCTAAATCCCATGTGCGACGTTCTGTGAAACCAACACTGTCACATGGGGTACCCCCTTCCCCTTCGCTCTCCGCCCTCCCCTGAATCTCACTGCCACATGCCATCGCTGAATCCCGGAGCGGGGTCTGGAGGGAGGGGGGGGGGGGGAGTCGAGATAGGGATAGCGGTAGAGGAGGGGAAGCGGTAGAAAAGGAGGGGGGATGGGTAGGTGGGCTAGCTAGGGTTAGCGGTATATAGGAGGGGGAGCGGTAGAGAAGAAGGGGTGGGTAGGTGGGCTAGCTAGGCTGGGTTAGCGGTATAGGAGGGGCGGGATATCGGTAGAGGGCGGGGTAGCGATAGAGGAGGGGTGGGGGTAGTGATGGGGATTGGATCTATGGGTGCCTTGAGGATGAGCTGCGGTTAACAGATTTTACCTTGAACAGCCATAAATTCAGATGGCGAGACAAGGCAGCTTTGACAGTTGGGGATGGCGGCAAGCAGGGAAAGACAAGAGAGAGGCAAAGTAGAGGAAAGATGTACGAGATAAGGTTACGAGAGTCACCAAGGTGATGGCAAGGTAGCGAGGGTACAAGATAAGGGCGACGACAAGCAGAAACGAACGGGAATTAAGAGACAGATACCAGAAGACAATGAATGAAAGACAGATACCGGGAGACAACAAAGAGATGACATATTGATTGGTTGTATATTTAGGACGCATTAACCAATGTTGGCCATATTGCGTCAATGGGAGCAGGAAGGGAGAGTGGAGCCATGTCCCCGGGGGTAACCCCCTACTCTTTGCGAAGAAGGACATGGGATCTTTATCCTGCCACCACACAGACATGGGCACAGCGGGGTTCGAACAAGAGATGACTGACACCAGAACACAACAAAGGGAAGAGAAGACACAAGAAGATACAGAAGGGAACACAGATACCAGAAGACAATAAAGAGATGACAGATACCAGAAGACAGCAAAGCGAAGACAGATACTAGAAGACAACAAAAGGAAGAGAAGACACAACATACAGAAGGGAAGACAGATACCAGAAGACAATAAAGAGATGACAGATACTAGAAGACAACAAAGGGAAGACAGATAGCAGAAGACAATAAAGACATGACAGATACCAGAAGACAATAAAGAGATGACAGATACTAGAAGACAACAAAGGGAAGACAGATACCAGAAGACAACAAAGGGAAGACAGTTGCCAGAAGACAACAAAGGGAATACAGTTGCCAGAAGACAGAGATGACATACCAGAAGACAACAAAGAGATGACAGATACCAGAAGACAATAAAGAGATGACAGATACGAGAAGACAACAAAGGGAAGACAGTTGCCAGAAGACAACAAAGGGAAGACAGTTGCCAGAAGACAACAAAGGGAATACAGTTGCCAGAAGACAACAAAGGGAAGGCAGATAAAAGACGACGACAAAAGGGAGGACAGACAAGCCACGACAACGAGGGGAAAACTTTCATTAAATTTGATAAAAAGTTAAAAGTTAAAAACATGCTGTGTTGTATATTTGCGGTTTTTCATTGCATGCCCAACATGCGCCAAATACTGACAGAGCAGGCCAACGCCGAAGCCTGGATCCAACCTTCTCTATATGCATGTCCGCCTTCCTGGATTCACCATGTGTCTTTGGGACACAAACAAAAACAGGGTGACGTCCCATCAGGACCGACAAGCCATGGTGAAGGCAGCCAGGCCGGGCCGGGCCGGCCGGCAGTCTGGCACAGAAGCCGCTAGCGGTACACGAGGCGCCGACTGAGGTACAGCCAGGGTCAGCCCACCTTCCCGATGTCGCCACCCGCCTCCCTCCCCTCACCCTAGCCCCGCCTCCCACACCACAGACACACACCCAGCACCGCCGCCCATGCTTCCGTCTCCTATTTGTCACGTGAATTATGCAGAGCGAGGCTTCCGTCGGTGGCGTCCAGCGAGCCAGACAGCCAGACGTCTGCCGGGCGCTCCCGGCCTCAGGTACGGCACGGCGGACCCGCAGACGGCGGGCTTACCACCCGGATAATCACGTCCCGTAACGTGCGCTGCTGTCTTCCCAGACATAATATTTCAACCATGGCAATTCGTCCCCGTGTTTTTTTTTTCAAATGTTGGTGTTTTAGAATGTTTTTTTTTTTTGCATATGAAGGCTAAAAACTAAAATGGGCCAACAAACAAGCGGCAGATACATATATCCTGATGAAATTAATATTAATACTACAACGTACAGCTCAACGTCCTGTGTTGTTTTATCAATTTTAATGTGGTTGTACGCTTCTATGGCATATTATGATTGCTAGTCAGCTGTGAAGGCTGAAAACGATGTACAATACACTATTGTTGCCACGCATGTTTATAGCGAGGTGAATATGCCTGTTGTGGCAAAAGGCTTAAGGATAGGAAGAATTACCAGTTAGAACCGCTGCATACATGTCCTAACCCTACGTTCAATATGCATCGTCATCCATGCAACCTGGTTCATCCAATGCCTGGCGTACGTTTTCCGATCACTAATGACTCTCTCTCTCATCCCGTCATTATAATGAGTGATAGTACATGGCAGGCTGAGTAATGGAGCGACATGCGGCTGCGTTAACCCCCATATCTCCAACAGCTGTGTGATCCTCTCCATAGACACAATGAATGGCATGCCTTATATAGCGTGTATGATGCATGATGAATGCTTCACTTGTCTACGATAAACAAGTTAAAATAGTCAAATCGATTGGATGCATGGATACATTTGTTGCCTTAGGCAACCATGTATAAATGCAGATATGAGCAAAACCTGAGTCAAGCAATACCCCCACACACACTCAAACTGAGACGTACATAACGGGCAGTGAACCCGGATTTTCCGAGCTGGGCGAGTACGCTGCAAATTGAGTTATTGAGGCTTCTTTCTGTGGCGGAGGCACTGGAGATGCAAAGCGGGGCTTTGGCACCGGTGGGTCAGGGCAACAACCGGACGGACAGAGGCCAGAGCTGCCGTGACAACAGGTAGTAAAACAGTTGCCGCCGAACCCGTGGTATGGTCGACTGTACCTGTAGCACATACATGTATGTTGCCCAGGTTTCACAGACCTGTTACTTAGAGAACTTAATCTAATTCATAGTCGCAACTAGTGTTGTACCATTGCACATAAAAATATACGTTTCCTTGTTATTACAAAGGAAAAGGTGAAGTCCTTAGCACATGTACAATCAGTCCGGTTCCATATTCGAATCACTGTGCCTTTACTAACATATTTCCATCTCCCAACACGTGTCACCAGATCCACATCATCTATGCTTTCCTACCGAAGTTTCCATCATGCTAATTGCAAATTCCGCCACCAACGGGAGCTTCTCTAGCTCAGTTAGTACGCAAGCGGGGCAGCAGATCAACAGGCCAAGTTCCCGAACCTTGCACATCTGGGCCAAGTTTCATCCAACTCCATTTCATTGTCTCGGGAGTTTTCCTATATATAGCCCAATATAGCTGACAAAAACGGCCGTAAAATGCCAACATTTCATGTTATTTCTCTGCCACCAAAGTAACTTTATCCAACTAGTGCAACCAAAGCCCCCTTCACGCACACTGTCGTGCCACACTGCACATACAGCATGCCACATCTGCCGCCATATCCCATAATCCAACTGCGACCCCAGCGGGGTAATCCAAGCCGAGTAACCTCTTCACACACCAGAAGGTGTATGATCGTTATATTCAGTCTTTAACAGCTGCCGGCATAGATGGGTGGATGCACTGGTGGTTGGTAGGAAGGGAGAGTGTAGCCATGTCCCCGGGGGTCACCCCCTACTCTTTGCGAAGAAGGACATGGGATCTTTAATTATCTTGCGACCACACAGATATGGCCACAGCGGGGCTCGAACCATCGAAACACTCAAGGCGAGCGCTCTAGTCCACTGAGCTATCGGGGCGGCCCCTGGATGCACTGGTGATTTGGGACACCTTTGTGTACAAATGGACCGGAAAAACCGCAAAAAAGCAACCCATGGGACAAGGAAATAGAGAGATAAAGCGGCCCTTGACATACCCTCAGCCCTGTTGCCTAGAATAATTAGTACAAGGCTACGTGATGGAGCTACCCCTCGTATATTCAGGACGATTTAACCACTTTTTGGTCATATCGCGTCAATGGGAGGCGGAAGGGAGAGTGGAGCCACGTCCCCGGGGGTAACCCCTGACTCTTTGCGAAGAAGCAGACCGAGTTTGAACCTGTAACCGGTCGGTGTCGCAATCGAGAGCCCTACCACTCGACCTCGCTCCTGGAGAAGAGGCGCGGGACACCATAGGTCTCCTCCCCGCCAACGAGCAAGGCCATGAGGCCAGAATGTCAATTGAAAACCCAGCAGATATTGAATGCTGTCAACTTGAATAATGCATCGGCGGCATTCTGGTGAACTGGCGGAATTGTATTACCACTAAAAGCTGCCTGTATGTGATTGGTGACAAGCACGTGGTGGTATGTTTTATAATAGCAATGCTTTCCTAAAGCGTTTGAGGAGTGGACATGGTAGTGTCCGGTATTCCTCAGTGCATGTGCGCATTTCTTCGGTAACCCGGGTGTATCCGTGCGGTGGACAGAATACGCACATTACGCATTGGTTCACCGTCGGACACTTCTGCCACCCGGGTATGGGTGCGCGCATGCATTCGGTATGCCGATGTGCCCCGGGCAAAACAGCACGGGACATTCGGAAGAAGATGGCGGCTGATTGAAAGGTGATGATAGTAGGACGGTTCCAGTGCCCTAACGTGCACCGGATGTGAACGTTGTGTGCATTTAATTGGAATAGGCACATCCCTATCGGCACAATCGGAAGGTCCCTGTCACGTGTTGCGAGCGCGGGACGGGATACCGAACCTGGCCCAAAGAAATGCGCCCAGTGTCTGGCCACTGTGTCCCTAAATCTGTCCCTTTAAATTATGGCCCGTGTAGACACAAAAGTGGCCTAAAGCACCACTGCAGGCATTACTTATGCCAGGCAGCAGGGTCTGTCCTTCATCCCGGCGATCGATTCACGCAGATTAAAGGCGCCGTGTCCGCAAAATGGGTCAGCCTCCACTGAGGGAAGGGGTTTTGAAACCAGAATAGGGGGTGCTGAAGGGCGGGGGAACGTAAGCCCCCCCCGCCCCTCCCCCCTCCATCACCCTCCCATGGCGGGCCGCCAAGTCGGTGTCCTCGGAATGACTTTGAAATTCTGCCACGTGTCACGAGCCCGGCCTGGTGGGGGTCGAGGGAGATGGGCATTCCAGGGATGGCGCGCGTGCGGATCGTGAAGGGGCTGTTGGGCGTAGCACGCTCAAGGTGAGATGGGGGTTCCACCCTTCCACCCATTAAGTCTGGCTGGGGCGTACCACGCTCAAGTCTAGATGGGGCGTACCGCGCTCAAGGTGACATAGGGCATGCCATCCTCAAGTGGGCATTGTGCATACCATTCTCAAGGCGGGCAGGGGCGTACATAGCCACAGTACAAGTGTGGCTGTAGGACGACCAAAAATCAGGGATTTCGCCCGATCCTGCAGCCACAGAACTGGGGCTTGGGCGTACCACCCAGAAGGCGGGATGGGGGGTAAAACCATCAAGGCGGGATGGGGCGTAACACCCTCAAGGCGGGATGGGGCATACCATGCTCAAGGCGGGGTGGGGTGGGTGACAGCCAAGGGAAACATCCTTCACGGGGTCTGCCTGACGGCTTGGCCGACCCCGTTGCCCGTCGGGCAGGCCGTGGTAAACGTATGACCTCAGCGGTTTAGGGCTGAGAGGGGCAGCGTTTGGTGGCATGGGCCATTGCAGGTGGACTGTCTCTACGCCAGAGATGTCGCCACCACGCCACCGCTGGCGTAGCTGCATCCCCCCATCGCAGACGTCAATGGCACAAGATCAAACCTCGAGTCCTGACATACCACCACTCGTCCACTCCCCTTCCCGGTGTCCCCCCAACTGGGCGATCCCGCAGCTCCCTCACCCCCCTTCCCAGTGCCAGTCACCCCGGCTGGGCGATCCCGCATTACCCGCACCCCCCTTCCCAGTGCCTGTCACACCCCGGTTGGGCGATCCCGCGGCCTCCGGCCTCGTCACCCCGCCCCCTCATCCTAGTACCCGTCACACCCCAGCTGGGCGATCCCGCAGCTACCGGCCCCGCCACCCCCACAGAGATCACACTCATCCGGAGCAGGACGGCGGCCAGACGACGTCCCGATCAATACTGACTCGCCACAACACCGCATGCATGCAACAGATGAGGAAGATCAGGACGCCGGCAGAACAGGAATGCCGTGGGGGACACAGCCAGACTGAGGGAGGCCAGGACGGTGGGGGCAGGCCGTGGGGCACACAGCCAGACTGAGGGAGGCCAGGACGGTGGGGGACAGGCCGTGGGGGACACAGCCAGACTGAGGGAGGCCATGACGGTGGGGGGCAGGCCGTGGGGCACACAGCCAGACTGAGGGAGGCCAGGACGGTGGGGGCAGGCCGTGGGGCACACAGCCAGACTGAGGGAGGCCAGGACGGTGGGGGCAGGCCGTGGGGGACACAGCCAGACTGAGGGAGGCAAGGGCGGTGGGGGGCAGGCTGGCCGTGGGGGACACAGCCAGACTGAGGGAGGCCAGGACCAGACTGGGGCAGGCCAGGACGGTGGGGGCAGGCCGTGGGGGACACAGCCAGACTGAGGGAGGCCAGGACGGTGGGGGACAGGCCGTGGGGGACACAGCCAGACTGAGGGAGGCCAGGACCAGACTGAGGGAGGCCAGGACGGTGGGGGCAGGCCGTGGGGGACACAGCCAGACTGAGGGAGGCCAGGACGGTGGGGGACAGGCCGTGGGGGACACAGCCAGACTGAGGGAGGCCAGGACGGTGGGGGGCAGGCCGTGGGGGACACAGCCAGACTGAGGGAGGCCAGGACGGTGGGGGACAGGCCGTGGGGGACACAGCCAGACTGAGGGAGGCCAGGACGGTGGGGGCAGGCCGTGGGGGACACAGCCAGACTGAGGGAGGCCAGGACGGTGGGGGACAGGCCGTGGGGGACACAGCCAGACCGAGGGAGGCTAGGACGGTGGGGGACAGGCCGTGGGGGACACAGCCAGACTGAGGGAGGCAAGGGCGGTGGGGGGCAGGCTGGCCGTGGGGGACACAGCCAGACTGAGGGAGGCCAGGACGGTGGGGGACAGGCCGTGGGGGACACAGCCAGACTGAGGGAGGCCAGGACGGTGGGGGCAGGCCGTGGGGGACACAGCCAGACTGAGGGAGGCCAGGACGGTGGGGGACAGGCCGTGGGGGACACAGCCAGACCGAGGGAGGCTAGGACGGTGGGGGACAGGCCGTGGGGGACACAGCCAGACTGAGGGAGGCAAGGGCGGTGGGGGGCAGGCTGGCCGTGGGGGACACAGCCAGACTGAGGGAGGCCAGGACCAGACTGAGGCAGGCCAGGACGGTGGGGGCCGGCCGTGGGGGACACAGTCAGACTGAGGGAGGCCAGGACGGTGGGGGGCAGGCCGTGGGGGACACAGCCAGACTGAGGGAGGCCAGGACGGTGGGGGGCAGGCCGTGGGGGACACAGCCAGACTGAGGGAGGCCAGGACGGTGGACAGTATAAGAGAGAGATAATAAGAGAGTAGAGGCATGTCCTCAATGGTAATCCCTACTCTTTCAAAAAAATACTTTATCCTGATCGCATACCAAACTCCCACACGATGACTGACCTGGTAGAGCTGACTCAACTGAGTGAGCATGTTAAACACTAGACCATTCGCTAATAATCAATGGCAAACACTATATGCAACTCAATCAATACATGCATTGCAAATAGAAAACCATCAGAAAACAGCAAACCATCTCTGGTGATTGAATATAAACCTCTTTCGAGGATATGGCAAAACAAACCTTATTTGCTATCAAGGCAAAAGGGAAGCGCACACTAATTAATGACCTCATTTCCTGATTATACTGATCAGCAGGTTAAATACTGCTGAGTGAGGTAACATCACCTGCTCCCCAAAAAAAATTATTAGCACACAAGAGTCAATTGTGCCTTCAGTTGGCCATGATGGGGATGAGAAATGGCACAGGTGCCATGTGACTTCAGTAATGTTGTAGAGAAGATGGTAAAGAATAACAGACATTCTGCTGCATTATATGATGATAAAATGCTCACATCAGCAATGATAGACCAACCAGCAAGTCAGTATTCATATTCAAGGTTTACTTCTTAAATGCTTGTTTACATGAATACAGATTTGCTTAACAAGAGTGGTTCTTCATATTTTGGTTTTAGGTTTCTCTGTAGTCATGAAAGATGTTAGTCCTGGCCAGGAAACTGTACTGATGGTCAGGTTATTTATCAAATAGTATGGAGCCATTTTCAAAAATACCCAATAAAGTTTAAATGAACCAGGTTATAATATTCCCAATCTAATAAGATAATGTGCAATACTAACCACTTTATCAGTTTTTTTTGCAAGAATACTGGACAGCAGCATGAGAAAAGACTTTCTCACAATTTCTGGCCCACACAATTACTCATTCTTGCCATTTGCGTGGTGAGAAAGCTAGTGGAACAAACATGCCTCTGTTGCCTAGCCAATCATGTTGATCATTATTTTATTTCTGTAGACAATTCAGTTTTCATTGTCTATATAGTTGGGAGTGCTCAGATTTATTGTGGACATTGCACCTAAAATGCTAAAGCCTACATTAGTCATGATGAATATAAACAAGTATTAACCATAGATATGTTTGTAGAGATATGAAGTGTTCTGGTTATGGATAAATTATTGATACCATATTAAAAAATAATTAAGTGTGAAAGACACTTTTGGCAAATGGCAAATATACTGATATTAGCAAAGCAAATAGCAAATAAATCAGTTTTTTTCCAAGTACCAAAACTTCTGTAGTTCTATATATTTTACCAACTACAGAATACTTACATCAGCTCAGTTTCAAAATGTGGTAGGCATGGACAACTGCCACTGGGAGAGTACATCTCTGCAATGGGTATTTATTTATATATGTATGTATAAAGGGATGTCAGTTGATAAAATCATGGCATTAACATGCTGTAAAGGATATTCCAAAGTTATATAACTTCAAAATATCCTTTATCATGAACACAGAATGATGGGATGACCTGATGATCTTCCTATATTGAAGTTGAAAACTTTAATAATAATGACCAGTTTAAATAGAAACAAGTAGTCTGATCTATCAGTTCTTCATGACTTAAGTCTTACCCTGTACTGTCACTTGACTGTCTAAGTAGACTCAGACATATGTTTCACTAATTTTGAAAGCACTGAGGTGAGTAAGCAATACTGGACAATTTAAATGATACCAAGCTTATATTTGTACTGCAGTGTTATCATTTTTCATGATTTAGAAAAATAATTTTTATATTAACAAACTAATCTATTTTGTAAGATTCTAAGCGATCTGCATGTTTTTTTTACCATCTTTCACCCAGTGTGCTATCAGGATTAGTATTACTTATTAGGCTACTGGTCCAAGTCACAGGCAGAGTAAATCTATATATATATAGTAATTGGACCAGTGATTGCGCAGGTACCAGTGATTGCGCACCAAGCGAAAGGTGGTAAAAATAATATGAAGATCATTTGGAACCTTCTAAACAGATGTCAATGTAGCTGTTACACATGAAGGCATCTGTCTGGTAATAGTTTGGATACAAATTCCTGGGAATATAATCAGATTTCTGTAAGTGCGCAATCACTGGTTCACCTTCTATATAAGGTGGACCAGTGATTGCACAGGTACCAGTGATTGTGCAGTTGCTGAAATACACTTTTCGTTATTGTACACATATAGAATTTTGTCTAAACTTTTACCTGACAGATGCCTTAATGTGCGACAGCTATCTTGACATCTATTTTGTAAGATTCCAAAAAATCTGCATAGACTTTAACCATCTTTTGCTTTGTGTGCAATCATTGGTAGATCTACATGCGCAATCACTGGTCCGATAACTATATATATATATTTGGATGATAAAGACAAATTTCTTTTCTTTTTATGTCTGTCTTTAGTGAGCATGCTGAAAGAGGGACTTCATATAACTTATCACACCCAGAATCGTCCAGATGACGCCTGTTGATTTTGTTGAAGACTTTCCGAGCGAGGACTTGTTCACGACGTTTCTGCCACGCCTTCTCTCAAACGGAAGTGAGCCAGTTTCTGAACATTATCTTGTCAAAAATACACCACAACAAGGGTTTCTAGTACAACAAACAAGTTATTATGTTCAACTTTCGCACTCGTAAGTTCCAGAATCTGGAGTTATACACAGACAAAAAAACGTCTGGAGTCTGATGTCAGAAATCATGACATTGTGGATTCCGGTTGGTTGGCAAGCCCCAACCAAAGCCAAGGCAAGTCTGCAGCCGGGAATCACTTACCGCTCTGTTCTCCTAGGAAAACGAGCTTGAATTTCCGCAATGGGTTGCCGAATTCTCCAGTGCTAGACATCCTGGAGTCTTGTGAATTGCTGGAATGTATCAAATCCTTAAAATGTGGCCTAATTTATTCAGGAAACTAGACTATCTCCCAAAATATTATCTTCATGGATAAGAACATACGCCACGTCCAGAGCCTCGGTCGGGGCTTGTACGCATGCGTGCATCATGACTACCGGTGGATGACGTCACGATTACTTCTGCGTACACATGTACCGAAAGGGAAATGACACATGCTGTCAACGCTACAAAAATCAAATTGGTTGGCATGCGTGAGGGTTAAACGGATGTTTAACTTGTCAAGTATGTTATCTAGTGATCAGTAATACTTTGTGGATAGAAGCAAAGGCATGGCAACCAGTGTTTAAATTTAATTTCAATATTCGGCCAGTGATTGGGCGATAATTGGGTATTTTTTAGGTTTGTTTTGGGTTCGATGTTGTTGACAGTGACCTGTCAAGTGTCGGTGTCGGGAGTGGGTGTCGGTGACGCATTCTAAGAATATCCCGTACTTTGACAGTGATAGGGCCTATGCGTGACTACCGGAAAGGGTTGGGGGGGTAGGGGGGGGGGGTGGCACTTAATTGTCCCTGCTTTGCTCTACACAAGCATGGAAGTAGGCCTACAATACAGTGCAGATGAGTTTATTCTAGTGCTAAATCACAACAGTGGCCAGGGTGATTTAGCACTAAGTTTATTCATGCCCACCATTCAGCCCTGGCTGTAGTAGGCTGTACCCCTGTCCCTTACCCTGGCCACCCCTCCCCAATTCGCCAGGTAATAACTGAGTGAAATCCTGTGACATGGCTCAAAACACTTGGGTTGTTCGGTTATTGACTTTTAGATCACATCATTACCAGTATTTATACCAGTCCTGGCTTTGGTATTGTCAGCTTACCCTATAAGTATAACTCCCCCAAATCTGTCCTATATCACCATAAATTAAGTCTTGTTGTTAGCTTATTTTAGATCTACCCTATTCTCTCTTTTGTTTAACTAGATTCTAAGTAAAATATGTCTTCATTAATTTGTTATTAAAATTATATTTTTTATATGAAAAGATATCAGATATATGCATGACTGACTAGTTTCAAATATCAGTCTTTTCCAATATTAATGACATATTGCTTCAGATTATATCTCTTTCTCATGCTGTTTTCATATATAGCTCTTTACCTTCAGTAAAGATTAATACTTGATATATTACATTGGTTTAGCTTGTGATTGTGATGCTGTGAAACCAATTACCATGATTACTATAACAATTATTCTTGCATCAGACATATATAGTCCCTTATTAGCACCTCCATTCTAAAGGCCATCAATGATTCATTGTCCTGTCAGTAACTGACCCTTCATCAAGGTCAATGCGACATGGCTCTGTCTTGGCCAAGCAGGTGAGGTATAGAGATTCCAGCTAAACCATGCAACTCTCTTGGTATGGTGTGTGATGTCTGCATAACAGTGCACAAGCCTTCTTTCAACATTCAACCAATAGGGAGTGCTCCCCCACTCCTCTGCCTCCACTGTTCTTGTGTTTATCAAAAGTTTGCCCACCCAGTCCTCTCTCCACTGGTTCAGCTGTCAAGATCGTATATAGTGTAGAGATTTTTCTCCTGCCTCCTGTCAGAAATCCAGAGTGAAGCAGTTCTTTCATCACTGACTTTGCCCACCTAACTGTAAAACTCATGGCCATCCTCAGCCCTCTCCTGGTCTCATCTGTTATTAAAGGCAACAGGTTTTATTCCTTTCTATTCTACACTAACTGGTATTACCATCTTCATGTGTCTGTGGAAATCATTGTGGTTACAACTTATCAAAGTTAACCTCTGATGATCCATGCAGTTCTGCCTCCACCAATCATTCCTCATGGCTATTAAGTAAAGTGAACAACGAAGCATGGGTCCGTTGATCCCGCCTCCATTGACTCAAGACATTCGATCCAGAAGCTGGATTTGTTTTCAACTCTCTTTGTGAACGACTCCTGAGACCATCTCTCATCAGACCCGATGGCGCCGTGGTCGCCCAAGCTGTGGATCATAACGCAAAGTGAAGGGCAGTCTGGCGTCTGGGCTGGATCGGGTTCTTCCTTCGGGAACATTGACGCCGTGATGTCTGGACCTCCGCGCCTGTAACAACGCCACATCGGAGTCCTACGGGCTCCAGATTCCGACTGATATCAAAGTAATGCCGATCCAGATTGGCACGTTGCTCTAGCAGAGACCTGCATGGTCAATCGTCAAACGTAGGCTACGTGCGTACGCTTACAAACACCCGGACTACATGCATTCGTCTGTTAAAGGAATTGAATAGCGCTATCGGTAGCGGTCTTACCGCAGTCATTTCAATCCCTGGTTTAAATCTGTGTACCTCTATGGCAATAATACATATGCCACTGTGAAATAAATCAATTTGCTATATTAGGCTAATTCAACTGTTTCCCACATTTATATATATCTATAAATCTCAACAAAGCTAGTTCTGGATAAATAATACTATTTTAATTACCGCTGGTTTCTTTTGTAAGTCCCGTATAACGCTTCAAAGACAACACGCATCGCTTCACAAATCTGCCACGTCATAACCTACGCAACATCCACCTACGAGAGCTAGAAAGCCGCAGGGCGACACCTCATGACCCAAAATGGCGGCAAATAGCTGATGCATGGAAGCAACCCGTCTGGAGGGGGTAAATAGCGACACGCGACACGCATATTTGAAAAAAATCGACATTCGACATTGACCCCCAAATTTCGACACTGAGAATTTTGACAAATCGACACTGGACCCTGGCACCTTCCAGACCCCTATTTTAAACCAAACCGTTTACGTTGATTATTAAAGTTGCATGTCGAGCTCTTTCCCGCCAAAACTAAAGAGGTCAAAATACAAATAAGAATCAGTTCTTGAATCATTCAAGATTTCTTTTGTCCATTCTCCACCCAAGCCAGACTGCCAAATAGTGTCTCTTAGCCTTGCTCGTGATATCAATTTACCACAAATTTTCATTTTAGTGGTAAACGTCATCAGTTTGTGTGCTTCGCGATGCTTTGGTATAAGTAGCAGTGCCGCGACGGAGTTCTGTGGTGTCACGGGATAGACACGTTTGCCACCCCACAGCCGAAACGGCGAAGTTTATCAGGTTTCTGAATTTATAGAATGAAACAATCGAGTTTTCTGCAAATTTTGATATAAATTTCGCCTGGGCTTAGTTTTGGCGGGAAAGAACTCGACATGCCACTTTAAGCCAGTTTCCTTTCCAATTCCGCCTACTGTGCATATACGGAAATCTGCTTAACTGCGTTATAAATGTTTAACCGTATGTGTTTAATGTACTTCAATGAATAAGAAACTGGGGCTTAATTGTTTTCTACGTTTCCCCAGGATGTCCAGGGTAGTAGCCTCCTCATCCAGACGTCTCCTTGCCGCCCACAACGCCAGACCGTTGACGGATGAGGAGGAAGAGAAGCTGTACTACAATGTGACATCTGGCGACGCCGGGCTCCTCAAGCTCATGATCGAGGATGGCACCAACGTCAACGAGAAGTTCCACGGCTCCAACCAGCTGGACAAGAGCATCCTGCACCTCTGCTGCGAGAAGGGTCTTTACGACTGCGCCAAGCTGCTGTTGGAGGCTGGTGCCCTGCCCAATGCCGTCGACGCGTGGTACCAGACGCCTCTGATGTACTGCATCTGCACCGAGCGAGAAAACATGACGCGGCTGATGGTGGACTTCAAATGTTTCGTTAACGCCAGGGACAAGTAAGTTCGTTATTACGCTTCCTGAAGTCAGAAAGAGTCTTATGGGATTTCCTTGAATTCTTAGTTTATGTACCATAATGTACATTATAGGAGTTTCCTGTGACGGGTACATCTATATGTATACCGCGTTCATGGTCTGGAGTGGAGTTTGTGGAAGATGATTACGTTGTCAGTTGGTCCTTCTCTATGTTATGTTTGGACAAATATGACACATCTCGACTACATGTTAATTCCGCTACGTATTTGGCTTGACATGATCCCAGGTGCGATCCCCGGGCTTTATATAGCTTTACATGTGTAAAACAATTGCTTTATACTTGACCCCTGCAAGGTGCATGTGTGTGTAAAGTGCGGTCACTTATACTGAGTTTCTGCAATACGTTATGTGCCTCAGTTTGTAAGTGCTCATTAGAAGAAAAACTTCACTATTTCACATTCGCGGAGAATTCATTTTTATTATTATTACTTGTATCTTCATTTTCCCGTTGTGGGCACTCGGCAGGTTTGGTAAGACCGCGCTACACTACGCTGTCTTCAACTCCGAGCTGGGCTGTATGGAGACGCTGTTGAGGTCAAAGATCAACGTGGACGCTGGGGACGAGGCGGGTCGGTCGCCGCTGTGGCTGGCGGTGTCAGAGGACGGCAGGACGACCGTCGTCAAGAGGCTGATAGACGCCCATTGTGACGTCAACATGCGGGATCAAAGAGAAAGCAGAAGCCCTCTACAGGTATCGACTCATCCCTTTGTTATATAAACAAGCCGACTGGTCTACGTTGTATTAGGATATCAATATGGAAAATTGTTTTTGTTTTGGATTATCAGATTTTAGAGCAATCAAAAGCTGGGTTATTGGGCCTTCACCCTGTTTTCAAAGGTCACGTACATATTAGTGTTGTATCCAAGGGGCAAGGTAAATGGTAGAAGCCACATTTAACGGTTTTTTGCTTCGTGACTACATCTCTCTAGTATTAATAAAACCATCTTCCACACACTAGATCTGCAATTTGCATCAGGATTTGTTGGATATATATAGAGGGCATTCTCATATGGTATCGGAGCCCACAATGAATACGGGCGAATTATGATGCCCTGCGTCATGACATACGTGTGCAGGTGCAAAATAGACCTACAGCTCGGAAGTTGGCGTGGTTGATGACGTAGTGGCATAACGTATAATTATGGGCTATGTGTCGACTCCCCCCCCCCCTCCCCAACCCCCACCCTCCAGGCCGCCATCGAGAATACTCGCCAGGACACGCTGGCTTACGTTGAGCTGCTGCTGGAGGCTGGTGCCACGCCTAACGTGGTGGACCTGGTGAGACAGACGCCCATGACGATGCTCATCCGTAGGGGGAAGATCCAGGGCGCCACGGTGTCCCGAGACCATCTCCGGATCGCCCAGTTGCTCCTGCGCGCTGGATACGACGTGGATTTCTGGATGAGGAAGCAGTATGACTACCAGTACCAGGGCACAGCGCTGCTGGCGGCCGTAGAGAGAGGCGCTCTGGATTACGTCACCCTGCTCCTGGAAGCGGGGGCTGATCCAGACATCGCTGGTGAGATCCGGAACAAAATATATTGTCCAGATAGAACTGTATTATGAATGTATTTTGTTTTTCATAATTGATTTTGCTACGGTAGTGTCACCTCCAAAACATGTTCGCCTCTGCCGATGCTTAACTGGCATCTACATCTGAGGACAGTTTTATCCAACCTATTTCATTGTACCGGAATGTGTCTTGGTCCCATTTAGCCTTTATGTGCACAAAAGCGGCCTAAAATACCAACGTTTCATTTCATTTCCTATTTGTTGGAATTTATCACACGGTTTAATTGTACAATGTACAAAGCTGGAGTAGTTGGGTTTGATTATCCATCTCTCAAATCTAAGGAATTTTCTATAAATCTTGACACTGATTTGTTGAATGTGACTTTTTTGTGGCGGCAGATGAGAACTCTGTGACTCCACTGCTATTGGCCGCCTACCACAACCACGTGACCATCGCCAAGTGCCTCATCTATAGCAATTGTCGTCTGCTCACCGTGGGAAAGGTCAAGGTCGGAGGGCAATGGCAGGAACTCACCCCCTTCAAATGCGCCGTCATTCGGGGTCATTTGGACTTGGCGGAGCTCCTTATTAACGCGGGATACGACTTGAACAACGAACCTTACTTATTGACAGAGGAGCAGATACCGGATAGCTTGCTGGGTAATATGGAATTCTGGACTTGGTGTAGAGAGCGTGCCAGGATACCGGCCTCGCTAGAGATCCAGACCAGAACATTGATACGGAATACACTGGGATTGCGTCTTCTAAACAAAGTGACGGCGCTTCCTGTGCCCGTTAAATTCCAAGAGACCGTCATTTTGATGAAGAACCTATTGCATGCTGGGCCATCGTGAAACTGTAATGCGGCCAGAGGCAATTAATGAAACTGCATTTTGATACGTTTATTTTGAGTGATTGATTGATCGCTTCATGAGTTATAATCAATATACTTATTTATTTATCGGTGCTGGCTTGCCATGAAAGCTTTCCGTAGTGCACGTATATAACTATTAATATATTGGTGCTAGCCGAAACGTACCGAGCTGAACGGTAATAGACCCATGGTACGAAGTGATGGCCATCGAATGTTATGTGTGACAAACCAGTCATATAGCACCATCTGTTCTACTCTGTGACTACTATTTATGTATTTTTGTTCACCCCAAAACTGCTTGTCTGCTTGGTGTTATGCCTTCAATGGTATTATTAAAGGTATTTTACTGTGGATGTACTGTTTAATACACGCCCTGTTCGGTTGCTCAGTCTTGTTTGTTTGAGAGGCGGATGCAGGACTTCGTGAGGACAGGGGAGGGGCGGGGTTGGTGAGCTATCCGAAAGACCTACAACCGGGGGTCGTGGTGGGGACTCGTCCGATCTCTGAAATGCGTATAACACCAACAAAATAAGTCTACAACGAAATATAGGGCAACCGCAACAAACAGGTGGGGAGGGGGGGCGGGGGGCACAAAGAAATGCAGTTTGCTTGTTAAAAGATCTCCCGACACACTGAACAGCATGGGAAGTGCAACTTCCTCTGCACAACCGATACAGCTCCATACTAAGCTAAGCCGAAACCCTGTTTATAACGGCCCAACGCTTCTCGTGCCTGAACAAAGCCAAAGAGATCCGCTTGGTATAAACACGGTTACTCCTCCTATACAGTTGAAGATTTAGCCCCAGCTACCCATTCCTACTCAACGGGAGAACGTTCATTGTATGCCCGTAGTAAGGCATGGGTGGAGGAAGCATAGATAATCTATAAAACAATTGTTGAAAACAGTAAGCCAATAAAACATGTCTCGCGACGTCCTGAGAGAATAAACTGATATACGTGAGAACCAACCCGCAGACTCCGGTACCGTCGTAGAATCAATCCCCGGATGTTGCTAGTACCGGACTGCGGACCCAGCCGAAGGGGGTGTAGCCTGTAGGCTCACATTTAATATGGATTAGGAGCGGTCACGGTGTGAAGGAAGTCACTGTGTGCGCAGCGCCAAGAAACGCACGAGACTGTTCTCCCGTTTCGACACTTACATGTAACTGTCCTTCCAGCCGCAAAGGTAGAATAAAATGCATCACGTGACTGCCGATATTTGACCTCTATGGGTACCGGTGTTCTCCAAATAAAGCCTGCTATGTACAACGGACGTGCTATTGAGCGTACGGATTTTCCCACTGTCTTGTAAATTCGCAAATACGAAAACAAAGAGACTTTTTCATGGCATGGCAACACGTATTCGAGCAAACGGCAGTGACCGCGCGTTTCCTCTTTATTTTATCATACTTATTTTACGCGAGTATAAACCCTATTTGCCTAGACTGTTGTCACAATATTTGTGAATATACATACACATACGACTGGAACTCAAACTCCTCAATACGGAAATAAGAAAAAAAAATGCGTCGTTTCCATGACGACCTGCGGACAGGTGTTAACAACCACATACATATATCCCCTCGCTCGATAACCGCGTCCTCCTGGGAGAGTATTAAAGCGTAGTGTTCTCACAAACTCGAGTACCCGGACGCTAAGCATTGTTTACTGGGGTCCATTCACTAGCTGTGACACGCCGAGGAAGCTCTTCCACCCGGTGTGTGACGCGGTCCGCGGTAAGCTAAAGACCAAACCGCGCGGGTGAAAAGGAAAAAAAGTCGCTTCCCTCAAGATCTGGTCAATACCGGATGTAAATTATCAATTACTTATGCTTTTTGTTTAACGTACTTGGACCGAGGTACGTTGGATCAATATACTTGACGGGGAGGTGGGTAATCTATGAGCCCGTCTCTGAGTCACTTCATGGCCGATCTATAGTGACTTTAGCGACTACTACAGCTCGCCAAGGTCTTAGTTTGACGCGATTGTATATTATTGAGATCCTGCAGAATGTGCACGATGTTTGTTTTGTCGTGTTGTCGTCAACCTAAACCAAACATGCGCGCTGGAACATCAGATTATAGACCTTGGTCAACGCCCGAAGTCACTTAGTGCCAAAAATGGGCCGTAGGGACTGTTAATGCCAGCTTCGTCACATATATAGGCGATCTCCCGGCAGAAGTTCCGCGTCACGGTTGACCGCCGCGTACAATGTTGGTCACTCTGAACTCGCTATGGAACGACATTGGTCACATCGAGCTATTTTCACTTTGTTGCGGGGATATCTGCTAAATAATTATCCTTACTCTGGAAATAGCAGCACAATCGAACTAGTACGAATTATTGATAAATAAAAGATAATTTTTAAGCACTTCCGGTTTAAAATTGTACGCTTCCTTGACCACAATCAGCCAAGTTGAAATCCTTAGTTGTCGTACCGCAAGGCGTGCGACCGCGGTCGACGGCCATACGATACGCACCCCTGCCTACGCTGGTTTATTTCATTCCGCTTTTAAGCATAGAGTGGACTTGGCCCAAGCCAGATAAGCGTGAATATCGGTCCATTGCTTTCAAAGGGAGTTGGATGGCCAGGTTGGTGGTTTATGCCACGATCGTGCACACATGGGCGTGTCACTAGTGAATGGACCCCAGTAAAAATGAAACTGCCCCAGACCCATGTCGACAAGAACGGATTGAGACTCCCTCGAAAAGAGGAGTCTTGAACGTTCTCCCGCTCTACCCTAGAGTCCCGCTGTATAGATGGTCAAAACGAATTTGTGTACAAACAACAAACGTGTCGTATAATTTCGCTGAACCAAAAATTGGCTCATTTATTTACATATTTTCTTCATTTTTTGTCAGTAGTCAGGTTATTTTTACCAAATTAATGACTCGAAACTTAATGTGAACTCGTTCGTGCGACAATGACAAAGCTAACTGCGGAGGAAGCGAACGCGCCTGGGGCGAGCGAACCCACACCGGACAGGTTCTGTTCGGAGATTCTTTTTAAATATAACATTATACAACTATTAATATTTAAGACAAGTTTTGTCCAGTAAAATACTGTAGCCTTAAGCGCGAATCACAGTCTTCCTCATAGCGCGAACTTTGTCACTAAGATAGATAAATTCCAGACTACTCCCATAGTATAGACGGGAGAAGCAGATCGAGGCACCAGTCATATTTGGGGCGAATAAATTGGGATCACCTTATCAGTTATTTATAGTTTTATAGCTGTAACCAAAAGGTCAAATTACCGAAATGCCTTGCGAATAAATGCCCAGTTCTGTGCAGAGCAGATACTGACTGGTGCCTCGGCGCATGCCGCGAAGCAATGCATTATGGGATCGCCGACACTGAACAGCCAGGAATTCATTTCGCCCAATGTCAGAACAAGAAAACTCTGTATACCATTCAGCGAGCTGAATCTGAGCGAACACGTGGACTTCATTTAGTTTAAAGAATTCAGCCGCTTTAAAAACAAACAAAACACATCGTAATAACACTACAATAACTTGCCAATTAGTGTTTTTACTTTTCTCGTTTTTCAAGGACCAGCCTATTGTTATCGATGCCAAAACGAGGCTTCTTTGTCATGAAAAGGAGATTGGCACCGAAACTCTTACTTTTTTTAATCCTGGTAAAAAACATGTTTTGTAGTCAACGAAAAGCCCACACAAGTTTTAGCCCGGTTGGGCGATAATTGGTAGTTTACCAGACTGATATAGAAGTGCACTGTGGCACATCCCACCTCCTCTTATCCCGGACCAAATGAACTTGTAGCCATACCTTCAAGACAAATAGAATTACCACGAAGGTTTCTTTAGCAGAAACAAGAAACGATCCTTCGTTGGACATGGGTCTTGGTATATTATATATAGACCGGCTTAAAACCAGTTAGAGAATGTAGTAACAAACCAACACGTTCTTGACACGCTGACGGGGTGGAACCACGCTATAGTCAGAGACATAAAATGACGAAGACTGTGCCAGCGTAAAACACGCCGTCATAAAACCCAGCAACCACAGGGATAAGAGACGGCGAACCTCTTCACGCTTCAATTAAAATGGCGAAACCAAGGCCCTCAAACGGTTTGTCAGAACCACCTATTTCCTGTACGGTCGATACTTAAAAATAAACGACTAAAACACGGATTCCAGATACTGAATGATATTGAAGAGGATTCAGTCTGAGTGATCGCTGGTGTTTACTATAATAGCGTGACAGCGTGGTCGGATCGGGTGGAGTGTTTGTTTCAAAACAATATACGGCGGCGTCCTTTACACCCAGCGTCTCCGGGTCAAAGGATTGGCGTCCGTTCCTCCCGGAGCTATTCGCTATCCAGGACGCTGGGAGAGCTTCATGCCTGAGCGCTCCCTGTCGGTCGGTCGGTTGGTTGGCGTGGCGCTGGCTGTGGTAAGGGGACTAGAAGATATAACGAGTCAGGTGCAGGGTACGGGGCGCCTTCAGTCTCTCCACCTATATTACACGTACTATTCACAGTGATGTACAAGCGTGGTCAGTGGATAGAAGTTATGTACACCTGTATCGGTTCAAAACACGTCCACAAGAGGGTGTCTCGTATATATATATATATATATATATATCTATATATATATATATATATAGCACACAACACCGTATACACATTGTTAGACCGGCAGGCGGGGTTTTCTTTTCCGGGGCGGGGGGGGGGGGGGGCGGCGAATAACAGAACCCTCATTATTACACTTGCAATTATTTCAACCAACCCACTCCTACTTCCATCGTGAAGCAGACGACAAACGTGTGCCACCATCATGACTTCAGACGACCCAGTCCCCATTCCACGGCTGCCCTTTCCCACCCGCTACCGCCCTCTTCCTACTTCACTTATAACTGGCCGTGAACTGCCGCAGCTGAGAACGTCATCCTCGCGCGACCATTTCGTACTCCTTTCCAGCCGCGTGCAGCTCGCTGAATGACTCTCTTCGCTCTTCCAGCCGCGCGCGGCGCTCCAAACCGCTCTCTTCCAGTCGCGCGGCGCTCTCAATCGCTCTTCCAGCCGCGCGCGGCGCTCCGAATCGCTCTTCCAGCCGCGCGCGGCGCTCCGAATTGCATTATTTCAGCAGCGCGAGGCGCTCTTAAGCGCATTCTTTCAGCCGCGCGCGGCGCTCTGAATCGCAATGTTTCAGCCGCGCGCGGCGATCTGAATCGCACTCTTCCAGCCGCGCGCGGCGATTTGACTTGTACTCTCCCAGCCGCGCGCGGCGCTGGAGTCGTTGCCCGCCCCTCTCCTCCCGAGAGTGCCACGGGTGAGCCGCGGCCAGGTACACGCGGACCACATCGCCAACTACAAGCCCATTAAATAAACAACGTATCGCACCAGTAATGCGGCGCGAGAGAGGGGAAAACAATACAAAACGAACGATTCAACGCAATTTTGGCAACAGATCACGTAGCGTACACGGTAGTGAGTCAGTAACGTACGACAGGCCGACCACAACACTGACAGCCAACACGTCAGCCCCTCGGCACGTCAATCACTGACAGTGGATAACAATCCAGCCTCCCCCTCCCTCCCCATATTCTCGCCACACACTCCGTGGTAGAATGCTATGTCCACGTCACCTTAAAACGGAAGTTTAAAAATCACAGAGAAGCACAAGTAGATAAAGATCGGACACGGGGTCATTAAAGGAACGCCAAGGGCGGCTGTCGCTAGGCAACAGGCCAGGGTCGCCCGCCGTCGCCAAGGCGACGACCACGCCGCCAAGCAAAGGATGCTAAAACTAACGCTTATAATGCATTATTATTACAGCTTATTTAACAAAAAGTATCAAAATAGAAACGTCCGTGTGTATGTTCTTTCCCCCTCCATTCTCCGCCAGGGCGGCGCGCGGACACTGTCGCAATAAGACCCGCACTGTCTACTCCGTGCCGAGATGTGCCAAACACTCCTGCTTGTCGTGCTTCCGCTGCGGGTTGTGTTCTTTCCAATCTTCTCCGTCGACGAGGTGGCGCTGCGAGCGCTCTCCGAATCCCTCAGTCTCCCCGCGGGCTCAGTTTTGGTCCTAAATCGCCTAAGGTAAAGCCGCACAGGTGACCGGCGTTAAAAGTTGAAGCCGTCGGTCGGGATCTGGGCGTTGGGTTCGAAGTGGAATCCTTCCGTCGTCTCCTCGGGCGCCAAGTTCTCGTCCTCCTCCTCCTCGATCTGTCGCCAAGACAACGGGTACACGTCATTACAATGAACCTCTCTTGGTGGCCATAGCGACAGATAAACCGTATTATAATGGGCTTTACAAGGGGCACCTGGTGGTGGCCATAGCGACCGACAAACGTCATACTGATGGCCATTACGTTGGCCTTATCCATGGCAGCAACAAAAGCAAGAGAAGGTCGAGGTTTTACTTTTCTATGCATTTCCTGACGACCCTTCCAGAATAATGTCGAAATTAACTAAATTAACCAAATGGATAATATGAAGAGCTGACCCCGGCGCCTAACTTACCCCGCCGAAGAAGTTATCGACGATCTCGTAGGCCAGCTTGTAGATGTCCTCATTCTCGTGGTTCTGCAGCAACTCAATCTTGTCGAGGCCGCCGCATTCCTCTATCATCGTGCTGATGGCGTCGCTGTCGTCCGACGCCATCTTCAGGATGTTGTTGATGCCGTCGAGGACGACCTGCACCACCTGAGTGTCCTTGACCCCCAGCAACGAGCAGAAGGGCGGGATGACGCCCTGCTGCACGATGAACGAAACCTGCAGCGGAAGCGAAGTGAAGGGTTGGTTGGTTGTATATGCAGGACGCTTTAACCACTTTTGGTTATATCGCGTCAATGGGAGAAGGAAGGGAGAGTGGGGCCATGTCGCCCCGGGGGTAACCCCCTACTCATTGCGAAGAAGGACATGGGATCCTTATCCTGCGACCACATAGACATGGCCACAGCGGGGCTCGAACCACCGACCCACGCGCCGTTAGGCTCTCAGGGTGACCAGAGCATTCAATGCGAGCGCTCTAGCCCACTGAGCTACCGGGCCGGCCCCTGAAGTGCAGGGAAATGAATTGGGGTTTTTGGCTGCCTTTGTGCGTGCACGCGAGGACTGAACTGGACAGAGAAACTTCCCCCCCCAGGACAATAAAAGTGAGTAGAGAAAGGCAGTAAAGTCTGAGTGTCCTAATGAGTCATAAGGCCATGAAGTATCACAAAAGGTCAGCGGATCGTAAAGTCGTAAACTATCAGAGGAAGAATACTGTCCGGAGTATACTATCAGTAGCAATAAAGCCGTAAAGTGTCACAGGGTCGTAAAGTCTTGAAGTATCAGAGGGAAGAAACTATCAGAGCATCATACAAACGCAACGCACTTAAGTGTGATAATGCCATAACACTGAAACAGGGTCAAAAATTCATAATAACGCTATAATAATAACGTAAATAAAGCCTTGGAGGGGCATAAAATCGTACTTTCGTACAATGTCATCAAATTTTACCTTCTTTAAAATGCCAGAGTGCAACAAAACACGAATGTAACAGATGTATAGGATAATACCGAAACAGTGTGAAAAAGTCAAAATAACGCTAGGTCATTAAGCGTGAGAATGTCAAAACACCGTCAACTCTCGGAGGGTCATCAAATCATACTTTAGCACCATGTCACCAAGCCGTATCGTCTTAAAGTACCACAAAACATAAATGTGACTGAGGTTGCATGTAGGCTCAGTACATGACGGCTTATTGATCACAATGTAGATGCCAGAGCCCAGGTTGCAGCTTCACGTCAACCTCGCTCGTCTAAGGCAGGGGGTCGATACAAGTATTGATTTTACTTCATGGCTACAGTGTCTACAGAAACAAGACTTTTCAGAGTGTGGTAGTTAACAGTCTACATGGAGCTTCTGCGTGTCATGGTGGACGGATAGTGGGACTTGCCTGTTCCTTCTTTCCGCTGATTGTCAAGTTGCTTATAGCCCAAGCCGCTTCTTTTTGCGTCTGAAATTCGCCCTGGAATAAAACAAAAAAGATTACAGGAGAGAGGTCAATATTGTCTTGGCCATGTTAGAAGTATAAAGGTCTAGGCATCGGAACACACATTCCGCTATAGACCACCATGTGGTAGTTATAAGTAGGACGCTTAAACCTGTGTAGGCCATATCACGACAAGGAGAAGGGTCAATGCCGACAGGAGCCATGTCTCGGGGAGTCATCCCCTACTCTTTAGGGAGACAGAAATGGTGTCTCTATCCTGCATAAAGATAGATGTATACACAGGTATGGGTCGAACCAAGCAGGTGGTGTGCGACTTACCCTAGTTAGGTGGTGTATTATCATTGGGATGAGACCAGCGTCGATAACTGCCTGCACTTGAGACTGGTTACCCGCCGTGATATTGGATAAGAACCATACAGCCTCCTACAAGGTCAAACAGTAGACAAGGTCAAAAAGCGGACATCTTCGCCCTGTATCTCTTGATAATGCAAGACCGGTCAGACTGACATGAGCAGAAATATCGGTAATTAATTTTACTAGTGGCCACATAGAATGTGACAAAAGCATTATTACATTGTCTGTATATAAATTAAATGAAATTCTAAAAGGGAGAAAACCCCAATGCACAAACAAACTATGCAAACAAAACATCTATAGCGACCTGTTGCTTCAGCAATGAATATTAAGGCACCAATTAGAAGAAAGCATTCGAGAGGGCTTTCCAGAGCTCCCCACTTTGTGAAATGCCAAAGAGGAATGGTTTAGGTATGGACGCCGTAGCGAGGCCGTCGTCAAGGTAACGGTCTGTACGATACATTGTATAATGTCGTAGTATAGATATATATAAGCAGCTGGACACCCCTGCGAAGAGTTTCTTTGCGATCAGCGCTTCAAATCTGTCAGTGGCTAGCCACATAGGGATCATGGTGGTCAAACTAGATAACCGTCACTGAGGCGATACCGATTTCGCATTGGATTGCACTATTATGGTTCAGGTCCGTAATGGCGGCTTCAAAGTGCAAAACGGAATGATTTGCAAACAGCGCGGAACAGCGGAATTGGCTGGCCAAACACGGACAAATTCCGCCCAAAACGGAATCATTGGGAGCTTTCTTTCAGATACGGGACTATGGCACTACGCCCATTGAACATATCAATGAGCCTTGTCATGAATTCAGGGGATAAACCCTGGCATGGTTCTGATTAAAGTTAACGGAGCCTCTCGGCTTAGACTCCAAGTACGATCATGTGGCGGATTTCACTAACACAGTTTAGCGGACTACGGGGCTTAGTCGACTAAAGTTACCAGGTAAATGATCCGTGGCCGGCTAAAATATGTACGTGAAAAAGGCCACTGAAGTATTCTTTTTCTCCATCCGACAAACCTTGTTGATTTTCTCCTTGGGATGGGACAGGAGTGCCGGGAAGTGTTCCAGCGCCCCGAAGTTGAGCACAGTCTGTGTTTGTTCGTCCGTGCCCGTCACGATGTTGCCGACCGCTCGCAGCGCCGCCGTCTGCAATGGCGGCAAGAATTGGTGTTTTAGGCCACTTTTGTGAACACATTGGCCCAATAGAGCGAAGGAATCCCAAGGTTCGTCAGATGAATGTTTGTGCAGCAATCCGCATCAGCATTTTTATAAAATATTACATTCCGTTTAGTATTGCGAGCGCTGTAAATCAGAAGACTACGCTTGGTCAGGCAGATTATTGAACTCTCGAGATATTCCATGACTTGAACCACAGTCTTAAATGTTCCTGATTTGTCAAGGTTTTCCAAGGAACTGGGAACCTTGGGTCCCCGTGTCTGTTCTTACATGTATTGTGGCAGAGGTAATAACGAGGCGCTCACCTGAACTTTGACCTCTTGATGACTGAGTAGCGGTACCAGGTAGGGGACCACTCCAGAGTCGATGACCATCTGGATCTGTTCGTTGCCTCCGTCCGTCAGATAGGAGAGCGCCCAGACCGTGTCCACCAGGATCTAACACACCAAACACAACGTACGGGTTAAAGCCGGTCCCCGGAAACTACAACTCAATTCGTTACACACCGTCCCACACTCCGAGCTAAGCCCCGCCCACGCGTGAGTCCTTTGTCGTTAATCGTGAGTATGATATTGACAATCATAGCTGACGGTAGGTACAAGTGAAAAGTATTCATGTCTGAAACTGACAAGAAAGTGACATGTCGCTTTGTGTGTCGGACATATCGCACGTGAAAGAGCTTTCTTCGCCACATGATTGGAAGAAAGCAATAGTGACGTCAGTGAATGATTGACAGCCTGGATCGGTCTTTTTTCCTACGCCCCGTATAACTTTAAAAATTACGGGTTCCCAGTCCAATGACTGGTTCCCAGCTCAATAACTGGTTCCTTGATATATCTTAATATCCCGGGCAATCATTGGTTCTCTATTATATCGCTAATACCCCGCTCCTTCACTGGCTCCCGGGGCAATGACTGGTTCCCCTGCCTCCACTGGCTCCCCGAGACGCCTGGCTCCAGAACTCACGTTGGTGTCGGTGTGGTGGATCAGGATGCAGAGGGCGGGCAGGATCTCCTGGATCGTCTCCTGGGGGGGCGGCGGGTCCTTGTTCCGACACAGGTTGACGATAACCCACGTGACGTTGCGCAGGAAGGAGAGCGGGATGTTCGGGTTGATGAAGGTGAGCAGCGGCTTGACCACGCCCAGGCGGATGACGTAGTCCCGGCACTGGGGGCCGTCACCTGGAAGCACGACACACGACACTGGAGTCAAGACGAAAGATGTAAGCATGACACACGACACTGGCTTTAAGTCGACACACGACACTGGGGTCAAGTCGACGCATGACACTGGGGTCAACTCGACGCATGACACTGGGGTCAAGTCGACACACGACACTGGGGTCAAGTCGACACATGACAATGGGGTCAAGTCAACGCATGACACTGGGGTCAAGTCGACGCATGACACTGGGGTCAAGTCGACATACGACACTGGGGTCAAGTCGACGCATGACACTGGCTTTAAGTCGACATACGACACTGGGGTCAAGTCGACGCACGACACTGGGGTCAAGTCGACAGACGACACTGGGGTCAAGTCGACGCACGACACTGGGGTCAAGTCGACGCATGACACTGGGGTCAAGTCGACATACGACACTGGGGTCAAGTCGACATACGACACTGGGGTCAAGTCGACATACGACACTGGGGTCAAGTCGACATACGACACTGGGGTCAAGTCGACAAACGACACTAGGGTCAAGTCGACGCATGACACTGGAGGCCAAGTCGACGCACAATACTGAGAATAAGCAGGACACACGACACTGGGTCCCAGCCGCCTGTAAGCAGGACACACGACACTGGGTCCCAGCCGCCTGTAAGCAGGACACACGACACTGGGTCCCAGCCGCCTGTAAGCAGGACACGAGACAATGGTTGAAGTTAACCTATAAGGTTTCTTAGGGCCCACCCACATCACATAGAATTATTAATGGTTCCAAGGGCCTACACCACATTTCCCATGTGTACTAGGGCCTACACCACACATACATATAATGTGTCCTAGGGCCCTCACCACACATTTCAATGTTTTGTAGGGCCCACAATACACATACCTATTATGTTTCCTAGGGCCCACACAGCCTGTTCGCACACGTTCTGATGAGGAGATTCCAAAAGGCGAAGAAATAATGGTACAGCACCTGGTGAAAAAAGAAAGAGCAAATGCAAAATTGGGGACAACGCAAATCTTTTTCCAGGCCAATACAAACATTTCAAATATCTACCGGTATTAGGTGTTTTTTATATGGAATCAGAATCATATACCGGTAATCAACATAAAATTTACATGCGAGGAATGTCTAGAAACAATCCGTGATTATGCGTACTTATTGATATTTCTCGCACAGAAACGAGTTACACCAGATAATATCTGACAAATGCACCATTTCATTATCAGTATGATTACCCAATAAATGCAGAAATCTTTGCTTACCGGCATTGACTACAGCTTGTGTTTGAGCAGATGTTCCAGATGCAATGTTTGTGAGTGCCCAAGCTGCTTCAAATTGTAGGGCAGCGCTGAAAAATGAACAGTTTCTTTTACAATTCAATTATAATATTTTATTTTACAATTCAATTATCAAACTTGTATGAACCAATTGCGTGTGGGATGTTATTCATATTACCGGTACAATGCTTTCAGATTAGTTTCAATACATGTATCAGAAAATGTATACACACACATAATTAATCTGTCAGGACCCCATTTTATAAATTGGTTGATGGGGTCAGAATCTTTCTGTCCCAAGACAACAGATACAAATCGTATATATGCATCCCAAAGCTTGTCATTAAGTTTACAGGTACATACAAAGTGCAAAAATCCTCAATATGCAATAAGTTATTTTTAAAAGTAATCACAATGATGTAAGTAATGTCTGAGTAAACCGTAACATTAGAGCATAGTGCGTGTTTACTCACTTATCTTCACATGTCAAGCAGTGGACGAGTATAGGTAGTATGCCTGATGATATTAAGTCATCTATAGGAGGATTTCTGTCACTGGAGAGTAGTTTTCTGCAAAACGGAAAACATTTTCGTCATCAATCTGGGAATAACTTTTTCAATTCATAGTCCAATATTAACTCATAACCGCATCATATATTAAAGCAATATACTTACATGCGCCATCTTGGATTTTTTACATTTTAGAAACAAGACTAAAAGTATCTCAAAAATTATGATGCATGTGTGTTATATCTCTTTGAGTCTGTAAAACAAACATTTTAACATAAAACTGTGCGGTCTATTTTTATCGCGCGCGGACGTGATAGCGAGCCGCGGTCGACATCACACACAAAATACCGAACGGAGAACAGGCGCGCAGGGATATAAAGCCGGCCACCAACTTCTGCTCCGGTGACCAAATTCCTTCTCTCCGGATAGCCCACAGGCTTTCAGGATTTAAATTCAAGACAGAATGTACTTATTTGACATGGAGAAGAGATTGGTAATACAAAAAATTACGGAATACATTGCTTTAACATCTACAAAATGTCATTTTTTCCACCCGTTTACATGCATTGTACATTACAATTATTAGAACTATCTCTGTTACCTAATGTTATGGACCATTTCATGGCACAACTATCTGATAGGAAAGGATTAGCATAAATCAATTAATGATAAGCCAAGAACAACAGGATACCACAGAGATCGCCACAGGTGTACAAGATATTCTTTATAACTGCATACAAGGCATCAACAACATATACAAGTCATTCAATTTATATAACAGCAAATACAACAGTTTCCTGTGCCACATCCACGCAGAAGCATCACCTGGCAGCCTGCACAGCACTCAGCTGTACTGCTGGCTGGTCACTGGAGGCATTCTGAACTATGGTTTCCAAAGACTGCGTTACTGGTTTCTCATTTTCTTCAGACTCTGTGCTATCCTCTTGGGGTACATTCCGTCTCTTTAGGATGTGTTCATCTCTTTTGTTCTGTAAACATGAATAATGTGATGGTATTAGTCCTGAAATCGAACATTCAACCATTTTCTCTCCCCTCCAAGTTTCATTCTTAATGCATTCTTGGTGATAAACAGTCATGTTTATGCTTCTTGTTTAAAAGTTACTTTCAAAATCAATGAGATCGGCCAAAAAGTCAGCATATCTATTTCTGAGCCTCATTTCAGAACATGCTTGCAAGTCAGTGATGATGTAATCAGGTGTAATATCAAATATTCTCGCACTCTATTGTCAGTGGCCAATGTTGAAAAAAAAATCCTGGTATAGTGTCATCTTGTCACTCAGTGGTTACTGCAGTGTCAATGAGCGAAATATTTACATATATAGTTCCAACAACCCAACTGAACTTAAAAGCTATAGACCTGAATCATATGAACTCCAACTATAGAAATAATAGCTACAATTTCCTGAAACAAAAGGTTCACGTTAAGAAATAAATAACATTTTGCCTAGAACAATATGTTTGTTAGGCCTACCTCCGCAGCAACCACTTTGACAATGTCATATCTCCCGGGAAACATGTTGCATGCGCTACTTAGTTCCAGGTGCTATTGGGTGCCACTATTTTGACCAAATATTTATGTGCAGTCGTGAGCATTTTTGTCATCATTAGATCTCTGTGTTGACTTAATGGCAATGTTTGAAGTTCTATTCAAGTGAGAATATACATATGGCATTGCTTCTGGTGCGAGATGGGTTTATCTCAGCATGCATCTCCGAAATCCTGCCTTCACCTAAAAGCGGATTTTGGAGACTTGTGCTGAGATACCCATCTCGCACTCGACGCAATGCCCTATGCATATCTTCACACCTGAGAGAGTGATCAGAGAGATGATATCATAAAGCTCACTCTGTTATCTGCAACTTGCAGGTTCAAGGGTAGGAGCAGTAACCAGATATACCTCATACACATTTTCTGACGTTCCCATATCTATGCCATCCAGAGTACACACACCATGTACAGCATAATAATCCTTACCTTACGAAGTTCAACTGTGACTTCTGTTCTTCTTCTTCGCATTTCCTGTAAAGACCGTGACAAAACTTGAATAAAGACAATACAACAAGATGACTACTTATACAATCAGTGCTAATATCTGCATATATTATCCATTTCTGTTAACAGTGTATTATAACATAATATTAAAGTTGCATATCGAGCTCTTTCGTGCCAAAACTAAAGAGGTAAAAATACAAATAAGAATCAGTCATTGAACCATTCAAGATTTCTTTTGTATATGCTCCACCCATGCCAGAGCACCAAATAGTGTCTCTTAGCCTTGCCTGTGATATCAATTTATCACAAGTTTTCATTTTAGTGGTAAACGCCATCAGTTTGTATGCCTTGCAGCGCTTTGGTATGAGTAGCAGTGCCTCGACAGAGTTCTGTGGTGTCCCAGGATAGACATGTTCGCCACATCACAGCCGAAATGGCGACGTTTATCAGGTTGCTGAATTTATAGAATGAAACAATCAACTTTTCTGCAAATTTTTATATAAATTTTGTGTGGGAAAGAACTTGATATGCAACCTTAAAAAACTTTGAATCCAACTCTTACTGTTGTATTACTGCTACCATATTTTATCATAGATCAATATTCTTCTAATGATTATTCAGGATGCTTTAACCACTTTTGGTCATATCGCATCAGCCGGAGAAGGAACGGAGAGTGGAGCCATATCTCTGGGGGCAACCTCCTACTCTTTACAAAGGAAGATATGGGATCTTTATCCTGCGACCACACAGACATGGCCACAGCAGGGCTCGAACCACCGTGCAGTTAGGCTCTCAGGTGACCAGGGCACTCAATGGGAGCGCTCTAGCCCACAGAGCTGTAGCGCTGGCCCCTTCTTCTAATGAAGTTATCCCTGAAATTCTAATTCACTTTATTTTTTTAACAGTAAATAAGATATAATTCAGATATGCTAAATCAGAAATACCTTTCCCATAGCCAGGTAAGAACTGTTTTAATTCCTGGTTTCATACTCTGCATTTAAACATCTCTTATATATTTTGCAATTGGCTTTCTAGTATCAGATTTATTAACCCATTCTAAATTTGATCGCTCAGCATCCTGATATTTAATGGTAGAGCAAGCAATATTATAGGTATATTAAAGTTTAAGTTTAAGAGAAAAGAATAAAGTCTTATATAGCTGTACTGGGTGTGCTCTAGCAATTAATTTCAATTAGCCACTGTGACTAAACACCTTTGATTCTCTTTAGCCACATACAGAATCCATTAGCCATATATAAGTTGTATTTTTCAAATCCACATCACTGCGAACAATCAGTTTCGCGAAATCAATTTTGATCGTTGATAGAAACCCAGGCCCAGGCCACTGTGACGTCATGCATGGGTTAATCTTGAACCACATACAATTGGCTTTCGTCATTGGCGATATGGTGAATGGCTAGCACACATCTAGCTATATATAAAAAATATATAAATAACATATTTTTTATTATGGAATGTAAAATGTTTTAGATAATATATTATATAAATATCATTATTCAAAGTAATCTACTTACATGCGCTATCTTAGATTTTTTATATATTAAAATCAAGATTAAAAGTATCTCAAAATTATGATATATAATATATCTATTTTATATCTCAATGAGTATGACTTTATAAAATAACAATTTCAATATAAAACTGCCCAGACTAGTTTATTGCTTACTGAAGTCCTAGTGAACCGCTGTCGACATCACACAAAATACCAAACAGATATATAGGGATGTAAAGCCAGCGACCAACTTCTGCTCCAATAAAGAAATTTGCTTCTCTCCATAAACCCTACAGGCTTTCATAATTTAAATTTAAGATAGAATATACTTATTTGACATGGAGAAGAGTTTGATAATATAAAAGTGACAAAATATATTGCTTTAACTTTACATTAGCCAATAGTAAAATAGATCAATTCCATCTCTGGAATACCCCATTCTATTTGATAAAGGATATGGGGTGTTTATAAGTATTAATTACAAACTTTTATTAACTAGGCTTGAATTATGCAATACCTATGAGAACTATCCCTGATATACAGCACAACTCACCCTAAAATTAGGCTAAATGAATTAAGTATCGGCTAGTAGTACATTTCTGGGCGATAAATTTAGTTATTTCATATAAGCTTAAGTCAGATGTATGAGAATTTTTGGAATGATGGTGAAGCAAAATCAGTTGTAACGTTAGATCTATCTAAGTTTATTACTGACCCAAAAGCTTACCCCCAAAAAAAAACAAGAAATCTTGAAGATGAGGCTTTTTTATCAGCTTAGACGAAGCAGATTTTTTCAAGGCCCTTTTTTCAACAACTTGGCAGCCTAGAGCTAGACAAGTGTTTAGAACTATGCTCCTCATATCGTAGCAACTTGAAACTATAATCGGTTTGTGGAAGCACACTCGGAGGCACACTAGTTACTCCGCGAGACTAACTTATTTTGGATACAATTTTAGCAAATTCCGCAGTCTCTCGAGCCTCGGTAGGGTGGACAGCCCAAAAATCAAATTGTAGCAAGACTATTAAGTTTAAGTTAGCTGGATAGCTCTCTTCAAAAGAAGAATAACCCTTCTTTTTCTTTTGTAATAGGTCATTCGGTTAAAAAGATATTGCAGTTTCCAACTTGAAATTTTACGACCAAACTTGATAGTTGCTAAAAGTATTTTATATTTAGTATAAAACTTGGTTTTTAAACTAAGATATAATTAAAATTAGCTGTATCATAATAATTTAATCAATGTAATTCGAATATATTTCTACTAAATAATGTATATTTAATTTTAATATTATTTTAATTTGTATAGATTTTTTTAAATATCGCGCTGAAAACATCCAAAAAATACCTGGACTCTGTTAATTTTTGGTGTGTCCCGTTTGAATGTACAGTTTATCTACACATTTTAAGCCATAATTATTATTAAGTTATAAATATTAGGTATTATTTCTAGTAATGTTTATATCAAACTTTGTACATATATTGAATTATTAAGTATATTATGTCAATGCATATAGAAATAACAAAACTATATGCATTTAAACATGACGTTTTATCTCTTTCTGGAAAATGGGGTAAATTTTCCTCCGTTTCCTCCATTTTGCCACAAAAATATATGTATTCAAAAAAAATATTCAACATATGACAACAAATTAGGTATCATTTGAAAGCTGATTTATTATGCTACATGATTATACCATTGATGACATTATTGAGTAAACATTAAACTATATATAACAATTTTCTCATGGGGGGGGTCTTAAAGATATATGTCAAAATGAGATGATTTTCATTAAAAAAATATCTAACATTCAATTTTGCATCTTCTGTTGTATTCCTAGTTACTAGTATATGAATAAGTTTGATTTATGCATCTGAAATTGGTACCTCAGTTCTATTGTAAGTGCTGAAAGTATACTTGTATATATAGCACAAAACTCGTTCGCATCATTGGTAACGTGCCCTAATGTATACTGTTCTCAAGGTAAGACCAATTTAATTTTTACTTATACCACAATATTAAAATACAGTATACTATTGCACAAACGAAACATGTGAAAGGATATTGTCTCTACAAGGGACAGCTTCAGTTTTATATCACTAATCAGGTGATGGATTCAGGATCTATCCTAGGTCTAGCACCAAATCCACATTATTCAAACCAGGAGGGTCCTGCCTCCTCCCCCCCCCCCCCTCTACCCACCATGTCCCACCAAACTAAATAATTAAGCTCCTGTATGTGGCTTGCCTGGTCTGAGTCATGAGTCCCCCACACAGGCCCTCCTAGTCAAAATTTGCTTCTCATTTTATGATTCTACCTGCCTCTTGCCTTACCCAGCTTTGGTTCGAGTAGTCCTGCCCCTCGATCTCAGGTATTACAACTCGCACCTTCCGCCCTTACCCAGGGTACCCGATCAACTTAGTATATACATTTTCCAACCCCGCCGGTTGCCAAATTGCATCTGAGACATTTCATTCTATTTGCTTGTCAGGGTCCGGGTTTTATTCAACCTCTTCCCACGTCCCCCCGCCCCCCCCCCCCCCCCAACACCACCATCTACCAGGACTTATTATTTTATTCGCCTCGCCTCCCGGGCTCCCCCACACCCCTCCTCCTCTTGTCGTGGATCCATCCTTCATGAGCCACACTTTGTTGACATGTAACCGTGGCCTGCGCTTGTATCCTGACCGCTTCTGGCCACATCCCATCTTGCCTCCCTCCCCACTCCATCCCCATCTCCATCCTCACTTTGCCACCCGCCCCTCCCCCCCATGCGCTATCCCGCTACCCCTACACCCACCCACTGCCTTCCCAATTTCCTAGCATTACACGCCACACACCGACCGGGCTGACCAGCATCGGAAGTAATATGACACCCTTTGATATTTTGGTCAATGAGTTAAAAAACGACTCACTGCCCGTCTTTCCTGTCAATCATATCAGTGCATTGTGGCCCGTTTCTCATGGACAACGGGCGAGTCCCATTCTGCCGAGAAAGGGAGAGTACGGTTGGCATACCGCAAAACATCCATAAATGTATGGATGATACGTGTGGAATTTATTTTCGCTGTGCATTCAGGTGCTAGAATTTTAATTGATGCCTCTGAAACATTGAGAAAGAAAGACAAATAATTTTGAGATAAGTCTAGGTATGTTACGTCTACACGGACGGAGCATGGGCACCGCCCCTATCGAAACTGGCCCAAGTAACAATGGAACTGCCCGGCGAGCGAGTGGAGTTTTAAACGACACGCGATTCGACGGATATCGTCTGGCCTTCTTCGTGAATGGACGATCTGACTATGACATTCACAACAATGTATCAAAACTTATTGTCTTAATTTATGTAGATCTAGATCTATGTATGTAAGACTGCATGGCAGGATTTCGTCATCTCGTTTAGATAGACGTCTGACGTAATATTTACGCTCCCAAAATTAAACAACGTCAAGTTAGGCGGTGCGCGCGGCACAACATATGGCGTGATCGGCAGTTTTGAAAATTGGACTCAACAAGTGTTTTATTTTAAGCCAGATTCGCGCCAATACACATTGGATTAAATCAAAATTTGCACATATGAATTAGGACACCTCGATCTATGTCAGAGCGAGTGATTCGCATTGATGTCACCCTCGACCTCAAAATGCCGACTCGGTAAACTATTCACTCAAGTTTTATTTTAATATGTACTATATCTGAGAGGCCGAATCATATAGAATCAGAAAGAAGAAGGGTTTTCCTTCAACTTGATAGTGGGTTTAGTAATATTGATGTGATATCCGCCGAAATCTCCCTTGACAAAGAACACTTGTTAAAACGTTCTTTTCGCGACACACTTTTTCGGGCCGTAAAATGTTGTGCGCTGAGCCGTTTTCACTCGCTCGTTGCGGTTGTATTATTTATCGGAGATGAATTTTACAAGCACCATTATGCAGGGTTTGACCCATAGACCAACATATTGTAGATTTAACAATAATACTCATATAGTTTAATAAATATCGCTGGTTCAAAATGCGTTTGCGTCACGCGCTCGATCAACTATCAAGTTTCGCTGCGTGCGAGCGCCGACCGCTCTAGCCTCGGTCTACAGCACTTCGTCTGTTTCGACTCGTAATAATTGAAACGAACACGTAAATATGACAAATATTACCTCGGCATCTTTTCCTTTGTTTTTAAATAAGTGGGTTCGTCCCTTGGTGAGATTTTCGGAGGCCATATCGGGCTAGATCGTAGGTAATTTCATAAACAAAGATATTTCGTAGATGACTTCCAATATGCCGGTCTCCTCATGCCCAAGGTGCAGGACGATGAAAGGGTCACTCTGATTGGTTGAAATGGCAAGGGCACTTTAGCGTTCAGTGAGACTATGGCCAAGTTTAATAGACGTTTGATGTACAAGTCGGACAAATGATACAAAATTAGATAAAGGGAGAAACGTGTAAGTCAACAATTGATTGAGGTCACATAAAATGTATTATTAGTACCAAATTATAACGATTTTATAAGGAAGTCTAATTGGCCAATAGGATCGTCTTTAACAAGAGAGTGATACACGATGCATAATCTCTCGACAGAGGTCGCACGCGTCGCGTTACGCAGAATTGAGGCGAGATACACGCATCATCTGGGCCGAGTTTCATATTTCGGGCTCTCGCGACAGGCAGGTATGTGGCAAATGCGACATCCGATATGACGCAGCGATACGCTCGTCTTGTTAGCGATATACGAATAACATTGAGGTTTCATGAGAAGCTGGAGAGAGAAGGGGAGGGGAGGGGGGGGGGGGGAGCGGACACACCGTCCGGACCTAGATCAACCCATTAAACAATATTTGTGGCGAGATTATGAGGGTATGAAACAAATCTAGGGATATATTTATTCTTTGATGATCGTGTTGTTCTTGTGACAAAAATCGGCGTCTAACTGTGCATTATGTCATAGGTGTGAAAGTCATGATCCTGGCCCGTTTTGGGCAGTCGGACGGTTTGGGTTCTCACAGACGTAATCCAGGGAGGGTCCTTTCTAAAATGGGTTCATCATCAATTTCAGAATCCACGAAATGAATTATTACAGTCAATGGCAAAAGTGAATTGTACGTGATCTATGCGGACACATTAGTTCAGACTGGTGTGAAAAAAACGATCTTAAAATACATCGCAATATTCAGGTAACATACATAAAAGCTAAATCCTTCTCCTCACACACACTGTACTGTATCAGTCATATCCGTCGTTTAGATTGTTATAGATGACACCACGAAATGGATCTCGCATAAAGACAAAACGCTTGATACGTCGCGTATCCATTTGCTTTGCACCTATCGGAGACGTCGCCTCTAAATTAGTTGGAGTCAGAAACAGGTTTATTACGATGCGGCCCAGGTACGTACGTGTCGCATAGCCTTAATTACAATTAAGCTTGACAATATATATACCGGATGTACTTAATTGGGTGGGAATGAAAACATAATTAAAACATACGAATGATGACTTTTGCATGGAAAACTTGTTCTTTCCATATCGATCTGACATGATTATTAAATTACTTACCATTTAAATTACTGCGACAATTGCAATGACAGTCTCAATTAAAGGAAACCGCTAGCCTGGCCCTAACGCAGCTTTACCGATTCATATAATACCCAAATGTCTATCCTCCTAATTACAGAATTTGCCGTCGTGTCTGCAGCTCGCAATAAAACCGCCATCCATGATTTCGCCGCTTAACCAGGCGGAAGCCCTTGTTGGATGTGTGCCTGCGATTGACCAATCAGTAGGCGATACTCTAATTATATTTAAACCCGAAATGATGCCTACTGTGTGAGCAAAACAAGAGTGCATGGTCATCGCTAAGATAAATATAGCTGCAATTCTCCAATCATGGCTTCAATTTGTTTGGATGCTATTTTCCATGAAACACTAAGATCATGGTCTTAAGAGGAGTCTGCGATAAAAGCATTTGGACTTTTTCAGTTAGTTTCAGGCTTAAAGATGAACTTGGATAAAACACATACTGTATGGATAGGAAATAAGGCTGGGTCAGTAGAACAGTTATGTCCGGAATATTTTCTACATTGGACTGATAATTTTAAGCTTCTAGGAATATATTTTAATGCAGAATTAAAAAGAATGGTCGAAATAAACTTCGAGGCAAAAGCGGTAGAAATGTATCAAATATTAAAAAGGTATAAATCTAGAGCGCTATCGCTCATAGGCAAGGTCACTGTAATTAAAACTACTAATACCGAAGCTTATTCATTTTCTTTCAGTGTTACCAATAACGAATAAAATTGAAGGGAAACTTCAGCGAATGATAAATGATTTTCTATGGGATGGTAAACGGGCTAAAATATCTTCTCTTATATTAGCGCAGGAATATTCAAACGGTGGGTTAAAGTGCACCCATGTTCCTAGTTTAATTAAAGCGTTAAAAGCTGTTTGGGTAAATAGAATGCATATTTCATGTAAAGACCCCTGCTGGTTAACACTTGCGACATATATTTTAGTCTAAAAAAACGTGGAACTCATTTGGAGACTAGACTAATTGCCATTGCGAACCTACTTAAAGAATATTAAGAACACCTGCTGGAAAGAGGTATTGTATGTCTGGAGTATTTTTCAACAAAAAAATATACATACCAGGCAATGAATTACATTACACCTTCTGGAATGCCTGGTACATAAAAAATCCTAATCTGCAAAAACAGAAACAAATATTGATACAAAATAAATGTGTACTGATTCACGATCTCTTTGTAACGAATACATTTATATCGTATGACGATTTTAAAGAAAAATATAATTCTAATATTAACTGTTTAGACCACCTCTATTTAGTAAGAGTAGTAAAAGAACATTGGTCACTATAAAACATTTGTAGTAATAACCGAGGGGTAAAAATTGATCCATTAAATGGCTTTTATATAAGCAAGAAAGCATGGAAGTATGTCTATACGATTTTGATAGAGGATGGCTCGCTGATGACAAAGAGAAAATTGAGATGGAATAACATATTAAAAGTAGATGATTTAAATGTTAACTGGACGGAAATTTATACTTGAACATTTAAAACTACATCAGATAGGAAATATAATGCGTTTCATAAAACTAATATTGCCCACAAATCACCAACTCTATCTATGGGGTAAAACTGAGACGGATCTTTGCCCTCTGTGTAAAACGGAAACGGAAACAATAGAAAATGTATTTTGGTCATATGGGGAAACCCGGATGCTTTGGCAGCAAGTGAAATATTGTTTATGGCCCTTTTTAGATATTACAAGCTATCTATCGATTGGAAACATTCTTCTGGGCGTGACAGATGCAAAATACCAATTGATCAAATATTCCTTACCTTTAAGCAATATATTTTTATGACACGATGTTTGGGAGATAAGTTAAATGTAAAGCAAGGCTTTCGTTTGTTGAAACAGTTATACTCTGTAGAATATTATATGCGCGAAAGAAACCCCGGTGGAAAACGAAGCCAAATGTATAAACTAAAATAGGAGGGAATTTTTTTTTGCCATTATATGACTGCAGGTGCTGCTATTTTCTGCAGGGTGAAAATGACCATATCCTATGTATCTCATTTGGGATACTGTGTATAGTTTTGGGGGTGTGCTGCTCGTTTATCGTGTATTGTATATTGTCTGTTCTGTGCCTTGATGAAATAAAGAATTATATTTAAATTAAAAAAAATCATGGTCTACTGCGCGAATTGGAACTGCCGCAATTCATCCGTAAATCGCGGCCGTGATCTCTCGTTTCACGGGTTTTCCCTGAAGGATAACTACAATCTGAGGAGGACCCTCCGCGAGATAACTTCCAATTATAACGTAAGGCGGCGCCACATAAAGGGTCACGATAGACGTCACCTGCTCCGGAAAAATGGCACGCTACTCGACATTGATGGGGCGTGTTGGCTTAATTGTTTTCTCCTTACCAGTGGGCCGAAACGAAGAGTTAACACTCGCCTATTTAATTTTAAGATGTAAACTTTCGGTGCAGATTGCGATTAGATTAGGTTGGACACCCGCTTTAAGTAATTGACGTTTGTTTAAAGGGAAAACCAAGACCAGCAGTGATTTTATATTGAAACTATGAAATCAAAGGAGTTTAACCCCAGAAGGACGTTAGACACTGCCCCAGTCACAGATATAGTGCACTGCAGCTGATGTTGCAGCCCGTCAACAGACCTCAATTATTTTACCCGTGAATTCAATCGTATTAGCTGCCACGGCTTTAGGATATATGGTTTATATTATCACCATTAAGCGTATGGGCTGGGTCGTGTAACGTGAGAATAAAGGTCTTCGTGGCGCTAACATTTACTTGCAGGCCTACATGTCACAAGTGAAACGGTGTGACCTCTCAACCAGTGACTACTCCGGCTCGGCACCTACCCCCCTCCCCCCCCTCCCATGTATTTACATGCTCATGTACGCCATCACCCGCTCCCATGACGCAGTGACCCGCGAAGTGTCCTCCATCCTGATTGGTTGATACGAGGCCAAAGGGAATAAAATGCGGGCGCACACCGAAAGTCCACTTATGAGCGACCATAGAGGTTTTTAAGCCTAAAATATTTTTTTATCTGCGAATTTGTAACTATAATATTTTTCTTTTAGGAAACGTATCTGTAGACTATATTCTCTCATCAGCACTACTCTTACGGTCGAAATTGGCTTCCCCTTTAACAGTTTAACCAAATTGTAGGTTTTTTTCGAGAAATGACAGCCGCTGGGGATTTTTGACATGTTCGGCGTCGGACTTTGAATGCTGATGTCCGTCGGGTGTCGATTTTCTAAAAAAAAACGCGTCGCCATTTGCCCCTTCCAGATCCCTATTACTTATGAAATATAGTTTGCAATAACAATACAAATAGCTGGTCGCTTGCAACATAAGTTTACCACTAAAATATCTTCAAGCTATAATGGAGTCAAAATGTCAAAATGATGTTTTTTTCATTTTGATAATCCCATACGGGAGACGAGCCGGCCCCGAGACCCAACGGAATAAATCTCCTGAAAATAAGACTGTTTGTTCCAGATATCTTAAATTTCGGCCATGTCACGTGTCGCCATTTGCCCCTTCCAGATCCATATTACTTATGAAATAAAGTTTGCATTAACAATACAAATAGCTGGTCGCTTGAACATAAGTTTACAACTAAAATATCTTCAAGCTATAATAAGGTGAAAAAGGCAAGATGATTTTTTTTCATTTTGATAATCCCGTACGGGAGACGTGCCGGCCCCGAAACCCAACGGAATAAATCTCCTGGAAATATGTGGTGTAATAAGACAGTTTGTTCCAGATATCTTAAAATCTCCCCCGCCCCACCCCACCCCCTGGTTGATTCGCCTTCGAGGCCATCCATCTTGACACCAGTCATCGGATAAAGTTTCAAGGCTTCGGCATCAGATAGTACATCACCCTTAGGGGACTGATCTGACAAACGCTACAAGCGAAGAATAACTTGACTCACCTCCATCCAAATGCGTGTTGTGGAAGTGTGAGCAATATGCATTTAAACTGATAATGCGAAACGCACCTCGGTATATACATCAGCGGCCATTCTGCCCGTTCAGTACCAGCGGCCCCATCGGTATTTATTCGGCCCGGCCAATGACGTCCCGATCTGTCACGTTCGCAAGCGCGTATTTCCCAGCTGAATGTGTGATGAACGCCATCTAACGGCAGGCGGTAGATTCAATACAAGTTGCTTACTAGATTTTTTGACGTACCGAAACTGCCCAAAATCTAATGATACTCACGGATCTTACTCTATATACCGTGGAAATCACCCAATGTATGCTTCTACTTTTTTATAGCAAACTGTTATTTGCTCATTCTGATCTCAATATTGTTCTGTATTCGGGTAGATTGTCTTGTTTTTTGCGGTTTTGACACTTCGTCTTCGTGTGGGATCCGTGTGGATGGGTCGATGTGCATGTTTGGGCACAGCTTACCATACCAGGGTAGACATTTCGGTGAAAGCCAGAGATCGTTAGAGTTGACATTAAATTCACAAAAAGCTTTATAATAAGATGTCACAGGTGCTACCTAACATGAGCAAGTGTATTAAACTGATCAATAGATTATTATATGGATTATCCCTGCAAAGGCCTAAGTGGCAATGCATGTAAATTGTAAATAATAGCCACAGACTTCCTCTGGGTTGTAGATGCAACCCTTCACGCACCATTTAAAAATGCCAAGTTTGGCAGTTCCTGGGGCAAAGCGCTCATTTGTTTCTCAATGTCACATCTTTTTAATTTCGATAACGTGTGGTTGATTATCTGATTATTATGCACTGGATATTTTAAATTATTTTTATTGTTATAGATAACACTGACATTTTGGTGAAAACTAAATTTATTTACATATAAAAGTTTATTTATTTAGCCTTTTTGTAACCATGCAGGCCCAGGGCTTATGAAGCCAAGCCTAAGGGTTAGCCCCAAGAAAAGTGATAACAACCATGCACAATGCCATAGTTGGCTGGGGGAGAAGGAGGGGTGGCGTGTTGGTCGGTAATGTTGCACATTTCCGCCCAGTTGCTCCTTTCATTATGCACCCATTACCGCCCCAATTCTGGCAACCAAGTCCAAGACAAGTAGGCTGATATCTCTTGCCTTCAATCCTTTATACCTCTATTGTGTGGCCCTGCCCTTGCCTACCCTTCCCTGCCCCTCCCATGATAGAGAAGAAGCATTTATATTTTTACTTGTAACTTTAACTGGATTCCTTTTCTTTTTTTCAGTTGCTCCATGGAACGGTTGACAAGCATTTGCAGATAGGGAGATGGCTTGATTGGCAGTAGTAGCCCTACCCACCATGGCCAGCCACCTGACATGTTACTCTGGCTCCTCTGTCCGCAGCGCCTTCTCCAACCGTCACCCCAGCCCACGCGGCCATGGCATCCAGTCCGAGTACGAGCCACAGTTTGTGATGCACGACTCAGGACCGTTTATGTCCAGATCCCTGGAGCTGTGCGATGATGAGGCCTACCCTGTCATGACCAAGCCCCAGCCCCAGCCCAGCCTCACAGGGACTGGGGCTGGCGCCTGGGGCGGGGGGCATCCCCAGCAGGACCCGCTGCTCTGTATAACACCCGAGAAATCCCGCGGACCATACCAGACTCATCCCCGGAGGTCTAATCAACAGGGCTCTCATCACCAGTCGTCACACCACCGCTCAGAGAGCCTCAAGCGCGGCTCAGATGAAGGAATCCTCTCTGATCGTCCCCAAAATTCCCAAAAGGTGCGCTTTGACACGACAGTGGAGGTGAAGCACATGTCCCCGGAGACCTCCGCCGAGGCTAGCACTTTGGACACAACGCCTTCCCCATTACAAGGGTCTGCCCCCCACCCTGCCTCAGACCGAGGCAGATCCTGGCGGCAGGATCCCGAAGAACTTGATCCCGATAGCGACGACTCTGAAGTGCAATTCTACAACTGCGGCACGACGGACAACTTGGCGCCTGGGTCCGGGTCCGCAGACAGCCACGGATCACGCGACCTAAGCCCTATCGCTGTGGTGGCGAAGGACTTCATGGCCACCGCCAGGGATGAAGGAGAAACCGCAAGCGCCAGTCGTGAGACTACAAAAGCCGCCACCAGGAGGCGACACGAGGCCATCACCCGAGCCTCCCGCCAGGTGGCCAAACAGCGGGCCGAGCTGCCGGAACCCCTGGGCATCACAGGAAGTGACGTCATAGAGCACTCGCTGGCCCGGCCCGAGTTTAACTCCACCTTGCGGGTGCGGAGGGAGATACAAGAGCTGGAGGGGAAGGATGTGGACTTGGTGGCAGCCGTCCAGCACAAGCTCAGCCTCTCACACAAACTCAGGAATCATATTGAAGAAAAGGTACCATCTACTGTAAATAACAATAAGAAAGAAAGCAAGAAACTGTCATAGAATACAAAATAGTTAATTTGAGTAAACTTTGTTTATATATTTGGCTGTTGCAGACAGACATAAATTGATAAGATATAGATATAGATATTTTTACAATTTAGGCCATAAGCCCATACAGCATTATAAGTGAGAAGGGGAAGCACAAGCTTATGAAGTTCTACTGTATTTATTATTCTAGGCTTCTTGTGTGTTTGTTTTTAAGATACCTGACATATCATCTTGTTAAATAATGTTAAAATGCAACAGTAAGGTAACAAACTGTTTTCTGCATTTATTATTTATTTATTCTAAACTTCTTGCATGTTTATTTCTAATATGCCTAACATATAATGTTCTAGTTAAGTAATGTTATAATGCAACAATGAGGTAGCATACTGTTATGTGCATTACTCTTGTTCCCCATGCATTGTGTCTGGTGCTTCATGGGCCTCTCAATAACTTACTTACGATATAGGTATAAGTGGGAGTTAAATTTGCTCTAAACGTTAGTTACTATTGTTATAATTATTTACAACAGTGAGGGATGTTCATTCCATTAATATGATATTTACCCCAAAAATTCAATATAGATCTTGCCAACTATAGATTTTACATCAAATTCGCTGTCAAAGGGAAAAGCATATGTCACGGTTTTTCTGCCAACACCTTGGCACATTGTAACCTTGTATTGCTCCTCATAACGCTGTCGTACCTGGGGTTTGGGCAGGCCAGCGCCAAGCTCAACGCCGCAAGTCCACAGTTCACGGACCTGATCAGTGTGGACGTGCCGGGGGAGGAAGTGCTCAGGCGGGCCGCCAAACAGAAGACTGCCAAGGTCAAACCGGCCCCTAAGGTCATCAAGCCAGAGGTGACTACATTCTTCTTAAGTGTTTTTTTTTGTGTGGAGGTTCTGGCTTGCCGCCGCAGTTCTTTTCCATTTTTTGTGCTTGATTCTAGCTCATATTTCTCACTCTTTAGCATTGCTGCACAAACCATCCATCGCAGATCATGGTACAAGTGGTTTGTGAATGGTACATCCTGGTCATTGTCGTTTTATATTCAGCCTTTGTGACTTATTCGGCGTAACAACGACCTCGGCAATGTCTTGATGGGACTTGTTTTGTTTTTACGGGAATTCCCGTCTATATTCCCTACTATGTAATTGAACTGCTGATGTATGGTAGCGCACTAAGCCACCGATCCCATGCCACGTTACTCATCAATATATTCCTTTATATTACTTTACAAACTGCTATTGCAAACTCTGTGGAATCTTTCGAGAGGTTCGAATCCCACTAATACAGGACACATTTTTAATGTCTTCTTTCGCAAGGAGTTGGCGGGGTTGCCCCCGCATACATGGCTCCTCCCTACCTTGACCCATACACGACTTCGCAATTATACGCCATCTTGGAAAAATCGAGACTGGTGCAAAGAGTTATGGGAGATATTTTGGTGTTATTTTGACTTTTTCTATGGAGATGAATGCCATATTTCCACGTTATTGTCAAGGCATGTATAAAATTAATGAGCATGTCTAACTTTCATTCAGATTACGTAACTTTTCCGTTACATAGATGACACTATTTCATGTTTAAATGTCTACAAAATACGTTGTCAGGTGATGACGCCATCTTGACATCTCACAAAGACCAAAATAATACCCAGAATGCATTGCACATGCAGTGGCGCCTCACGGTTGCCAAATTGGAACTACGATTAGCGAAGTGGTCTATCCCAGTGTTACGCTATGACCTACAAATGTTAAAGCCTCCTACTTAAATCAATCAAACAATCAATCTGTCTGTGTGCCGCAGAGCGAAGACGTCTCCGCCCCGGACCTGATGGAACTCTTCACGGCGGACCTGCAGCGGGAAACGGCCAGCTACTCCCTGGAGGGGCTGCCCACCCCCCGCCCCCAGCTACACACCGCCGATCCCCGCCGCGCCTTCGACGTCTACCGCCACGTGCGCACCTGGCAGGGGTACTGATGCCTTCCCATTGGACGCCGTGTTATTGCACCCGCCTCCTGATTGGCTGTCGTGTTACTGCATCCGCCTCCTGATTGGCTGTCGTGTTACTGCATCCGCCGCCTGATTGGCTGTCGTGTTACTGCATCCGCCTCCTGATTGGCTGTCGTGTTACTGCATCCGCCTCCTGATTGGCTGTCATGTTACTGCATCCGCCTCCTGATTGGACGTCGTGTCTGCATCCGCCTCCTGACTGGACGTCATATTTCTATTTCTTATGGACGCCGTGTCTCCTCTGTGCGCTCCATGTATCGTGGCTACCAATAGGGCATGCAGTTTAACGTACAAAGAGCGCGTATACCCCCATGCTGGGAACGACATTTTGGGTACATTTCGTCTTCCACCCAGTGAACTAGCGATAGATACTCACTTTGACGTCACCTACATAGGAATTGCTGACTCAAAACTGGCGTAAATAATATGAACGCTGCATGTAAAATCAGCCATATTCTTTGCATTCCGGCGAAATAGTATACTGGAGCCCACGCAATGCTAACGCCATATACACAGAAGGTCATGTAAATTGAATGACCTACACATCCATGTATTGGGACCGAATAGTTAGTGTCCTGGCACACAACATTTCAGGGGGTTGTTGGGGTCCAGATGCCTTGTACCATGTCAGACTCGTCAGGTCATTTTAATAGAGCTTTGGGTGTGACGGCATGAATGGGGGTCTCAGAACCCTGTGAGTTATTACATAGATTTCATGACTGTATTATTGTCCATGTTCAATATACATGTTCATATTTTCGTCTTAATTTATTTTCGAAATAAAGGAACTGAACTCACTGGTGTATTAACTAGACTTATCTGTTCATCTTAACAGATTTAACATGCTGTCAGTAGGCTGTATGACATGCACTCCACTTTAACATGCTGTCAGTATGCCGTATGACATCCACTCTACTTTAACATGCTGTCAGCAGACCGTATGACATCCATCCCACTTTAAAATGCTGTCAGCAGGCCGTATGACATCCATCCCACTTTAACATGCTGTCAGTATGCTGTATGACATCCACTCCACTTTAACGTGCTGTCAACAGGCTGTATGACATCCACTCCACTTTAACATGCTGTCAGCAGGCTGTATGACACCCACTCCACTTTAACGTACTGTCAGCAGGCTGTATGACATTCACTCCACTTTAACGTGATGTCAGCATGCTGTATGACATCCACTCCACTTTAACGTGATGTCAGCATGCTGCATGACATTCACCCCACTTTAACGTGATGTCAGCATGCTGTATGATATTCAATCCACTTTAACATGCTGTCAGCAGAGTGTATGACATCCACTCCACATTAACATGCTGTCAGCAGAGTGTATGACATTCACCCCACTTTAACATGCTGTCAGCATGCTGTATGACATTCAATCCACTTTAACATGCTGTCAGCAGAGTGTATGACATCCATCCCACTTTAAAATGCTGTCAGCAGGCCGTATGACATCCATCCCACTTTAACATGCTGTCAGTATGCTGTATGACATCCACTCCACTTTAACGTGCTGTCAACAGGCTGTATGACATCCACTCCACTTTAACATGCTGTCAGCAGGCTGTATGACACCCACTCCACTTTAACGTACTGTCAGCAGGCTGTATGACATTCACTCCACTTTAACGTGATGTCAGCATGCTGTATGACATCCACTCCACTTTAACGTGATGTCAGCATGCTGCATGACATTCACCCCACTTTAACGTGATGTCAGCATGCTGTATGATATTCAATCCACTTTAACATGCTGTCAGCAGAGTGTATGACATCCACTCCACATTAACATGCTGTCAGCAGAGTGTATGACATTCACCCCACTTTAACATGCTGTCAGCATGCTGTATGACATTCAATCCACATTAACATGCTGTCAGCAGAGTGTATGACATTCACCCCACTTTAACATGCTGTTAGCAGGCTGTATGACATCCACTGCGCTTTACCGTGCTGTCAGCGGAGTGTATGACATCCACTCCACTTTAACGTGCTGTCAGCATGCTGTATGACATCCACTCCACTTTAACATGCTGTCAGCAGGCTGTATGACATCCACTCCACTTTAACATTGTGTCAGCATGCTGTATGACATTCACTCTACTTTAACATTGTGTCAGCAGGCTGTATGACATCCACTCCACTTTAACATGCTGTCAGCAGGCTGTATGACATCCACTCCACTTTAACATGCTGTCAGCAAGCTGTATGACATTCACCCCACTTTAACATGCTGTCAGCAGGCTGTATGACATTCACTCCACTTTAACATTGTGTCAGCATGCTGTATGACATCCACTCCACTTTAACATGCTGTCAGCATGCTGAATGACATTCACTCCACTTTAACATTGTGTCAGCATGCTGTATGACATCCACTCCACTTTAACATGCTGTCAGCAGGCTGTATGACATCCACTCCACTTTAACATGCTGTCAGCAAGCTGTATGACATTCACCCCACTTTAACATGCTGTCAGCAGGCTGTATGACATCCACTCCACTTTAACGTGCTGTCAGCATGCTGTATGACATCCACTCCACTTTAACATGCTGTCAGCAGGCTGTATGACATCCACTCCACTTTAACGTACTGTCAGCAGGCTGTATGACATTCACTCCACTTTAACGTGATGTCAGCATGCTGTATGACATCCACTCCACTTTAACATGCTGTCAGCAGGCTGTATGACATCCACTCCACTTTAACGTACTGTCAGCAGGCTGTATGACATTCACTCCACTTTAACATGCTGTCAGCATGCTGTATGACATCCACTCCACTTTAACATACTGTCAGCAGGCTGTATGACATCCACTCCACTTTAACATGCTGTCAGCATGCTGTATGACATCCACTCCACTTTAACATGCTGTCAGCATGCTGTATGACATACACTCCACTTTAACATGCTGTCAGCATGCTGTATGACATCCACTCCACTTTAACATGCTGTCAGCAAGCTGTATGACATCCACTCCACTTTAACGTGCTGTCAGCATGCTGTATGACATTCACTCCACTTTACCGTGCTGTCAGCATGCTGTATGACATCCACTCCACTTTAACATGCTGTCAGCAGGTTGTATGACATCCACTCCAATTTAACGTGCTGTCAGCATGCTGTATGACATTCACTCGACTTTAACATGCTGTCAGCAGGCTGTATGACATCCACTCCACTTTGACATGCTGTCAGCATGCTGTATGACATCCACTCTACTTTAACATGCTGTCAGCAGGCTGTATGACATCCACTCCACTTTAACATGCTGTCAGCATGCTGTATGACATCCACTCCACTTTAACATGCTGTCAGCATGCTGTATGACATCCACTCCACTTTAACATGCTGTCAGCAGGCTGTATGACATCCACTCCACTTTAACATGCTGTCAGCATGCTGTATGACATCCACTCCACTTTAACGTGCTGTCAGCATGCTGTATGACATCCACTCCACTTTAACATGCTGTCAGCAGGCTGTATGACATCCACTCCACTTTAACATGCTGTCAGCAGGCTGTATGACATCCACTCCACTTTAACATGCTGTCAGCATGCTGTATGACATCCACTCCACTTTAACATACTGTCAGCAGGCTGTATGACATTCACTCCACCTTACCGTGCTGTCAGCATGCTGTATGACATCCACTCCCCTTAAACGTGATGTCAGCATGCTGTATGACATTCACTCCATTTTAACATGGTGTCAGCTGGTTGTATGACATTCACTCCACTTTAACGTAATGTCAGCATGTTGTATGACATCGACTACACACTGGTTAGAACTGTCCGTCAATAAATCCCCGGTATATTAGCTTATCAATGACTTGGCTCCAATCGGATCGGTGTTTTTGTAGCTTACACGTTATTCAAATAGACTGAACAAAACCTGATGCGTAATACGGATCAGCACATTTATTACAACTCTGTCATACAGTCTGTGCATCACACTGACGATAGTCACATCCACGTATAGGATGTAAGCAACAACAGATATGCGAGCGTTTAGACCAACAAACTAGTCTTTATATAGCTACTGGCCTATAGAGTATACGCAAGCATCCGTGAAAATGTACGTCATGGGTTTGCCTATTTACCCTGTTCGGTAGCACATTAATAATAACGACACTTTAGCGATGATTCTAGGTCCGTCACACAGTGTCAATGGATAGAGTCTGTACGATTATTACGGACAGGGCAAGGCATTGAATGCTACAACCACATGTACAGACGATTTCTTTAGAGCCCAAGCAACGAAAGGCCTCCTGCTTATAAATTGTAAAGCATTAATATCATGGGCCAAATTTCGACGGAAGGCGGCCGTAGAAAATAGATGTTCTTCATGGGTCTCCCACCTTTTCTCTTTGCAAAACGACCATAGTATTCACGGAACTGGATCCGCTCCTTGTAAAGTGCAAAGCAATCATACACAGCATTTATACATGAATAGCGATTATTACGGAAATAACACACCAACTCATCCAATAATTGTTTCTTTTTTCTCACAATGTCGATAAACACATTTTAATTTAACATCAGATAGCACGCACTATTTACGAATATAGTATATTGGAACAAAATCAAGATTATGAGTACGAATCATGTTCGATAAACACAATAATCTCCGTGTTTCGACGAAGAGAAACAGTAATATAGATACAACGTATGTTCTTCTTTCTCCTACTACAGCGACGAGACTGAGGCTGTATTGGTGGAACTGTAACAGTAACGTCATACCGGAACAGTAACAGTGACGTCATACTGGAACTGTAACAGTGACGTCATTATGTCGGGCACACCATTGGCACTTTAACAGTGACGTCATTAAATGGGCCACACTACTGGCATTGTAACGTCGACGTCATCGTTCCAGGCACACAATCAACATTGCAACCGTGACGTCATCATGTCACATGCATTCCTTGCATTCAGGTAACAATGACGTCACTATATGTAAAACACACTGACAATATTGTAACAGTGACGTCATTATAGGGACACACTATTGGCATGGCGGCAGTGACGTCATTATGCGCGACAACATGGGCAATGTGAGTGACGTCAATATATATAAGCCTGGTATAGATATCAGTCTGATATAGTAATATTTGTAATATAGACATCATTTTGATATAGATAACATTCGGATATAGATGTCATATAGACATCATACTGATATCATAGATATCCTCATGAGATATACATCCTGATATAGATATCGTCCTGATATAGAAAGCGTCCTGATATAGATATCGTCCTGATATAGATATCGTCCTGATATGGATATCATCCTGATATAGATATCGTCCTGATATAGATATCGTCCTGATATAGATATCGTCCTGATATGGATATCATCCTGATATAGGTATCATCCTGATATAGATATGGTCCTGATATAGAAAGCGTCCTGATATAGATATCGTCCTGATATAGATATCGTCCTGATATGGATATCATCCTGATATAGATATCGTCCTGATATAGATATGGTCCTGATATGGATATACGATATCATCATACAGATATCATGCCCAAAATTGATATATCCTGACTTATACATATGTATGTAAATCATTATTTGAAATCCCTTTAATATGAAATTGGAAACGAATGTCTTGACTTGAAGGCTTTGATGGGTCAGAATCTAGCGTATCCCTTCTTGCCCGTTAGCGACCTGTCCCCTTCCTCGCCGCCAGGGGCGCCACTGGTTCTCCCCTGACTCTGGGGTAGCGGGGGCAGACTCCCCCTGGGGGGCAGTGCGGGCGGCTGCCGCTCTGGTTGCAGATCCGGATACAATCCGACCGGCCCCCTGGCTGGGGGGGCGGGCGCCCCACCCCCGCCTGGAGCCAGAGCTCTCGGGGCAGCGGCGTTCGGCATCGACGCGTATTGATCCAGTTTGTGTATCCCCAAGCGCTGCTGGACCTCCTCGATGACGGGGTTGACGCGTGTCGAGATCCTGCCGACCTTGTCCGTACTCTTCGATTCCCACACCTTCCCGTACATCTCTGGGTTGTCGTCCTCGTCCTCATCAGGGCTACACGCTCCAGGGGGACCCACCGAGGCTTGGGCTTGCAGGTTCAGGGTCATCCTGGCGGGATGAGATCCGGAACTGGCGGAACTTTGTCCGGAGCTGCTGGACGCGACAGACTGGGCGTCGGAAGAGACGTGAACCCGCAGGTCTCTGATGACGTCATCGTGCGTTCCAAGGACGCCATGGGCAATCCCGCCTGTAATATGGAAAAAATGCTAAATCGTGCAAAGAAAACGTGGCTTTAAAGTTTACCCCCACAAAAAAACTCACATGCGTACACATTAAGTCCAGTACACACCTAAAAAGTTTCGGAAACTCATTAGTTGTAATACCAATGATGTGGACACTTTGTTTCCCAAATTCAAACATGCTAGAAGTTCGGACACAAAGTTTCGGGAACATCCCGGTACACACCAGTTTCGACGGAAACTTTGTTTCGGAAACAGCGTTTCGGAAACTTGTTAGGTATGTACTGGGCTTTAAAAAATAAACATCGAAAAGTGAAAACATTGTTTACTCTATTATTACCATAAAGAAAGTATTCTTGCTTCCATTTCAACGAAAACTAACATCTGGGCTAAAGCCCAACATAGCACCCCCCCCCCCCTTCCCTTGGTAATCAAATGGCGCGTCCCTCAGAGTACCTTGGTCCTGCCAGTGGTGCGGGGTCTCCGACGAGTCCGATACGGTGAATCCGGAATCCGAGCTCATCACGCCGCCCATCCCGCGACCGTTCTGGTACACTTGTTCCGGAATCTCGTCAAAGTCTTCGAAATCCTCTGAGAGAAAGAGCAACATCATCATTCAAACATGGGGCGAATACACTAAGAAAGTGTCAAAGAAGACGACTACTTTGAGTTTCGATGAATACGCATACCAATCTTAGATGTATGCGAACACAAATATACGAATACTTGTATGCACGTGTGCATCCATGAATACCTTATGGATATACTGTTAAAGAGTTATTGGATGGGGAAAGCGATTTGTCTTCTACAACTATTAATTCACTCGATAATGTCGATAATGCTATATTCCTTCCTGATTTGAAGATACAGTGGACAGATAACTGTGACTGTAATCTCATCTACTGCAATATCTGACAGTTATCCTCCCATGTAGCAATACAAATGTGAAACAACTGTTGATGTGCACCGATTGTTCGTGTATAGAATGCAAAATTGTAAAATAGCGAGTGATTTTTTTTCCAACACCACATTCGGTACTTTTTTCTCCTATCTTGAGCTTTAAAAAAACGAACAAACTAAGAAATATATATGTGCGACGCAACGACACGGAAGGTGGGGGAAGGTGTGAGGGTTGTGGTGTTGGTGGTGCGGGGGGGTATCCTTGAGTGGGTGGGGGAGGGGAGCACGTTATCCTTGAGTGGGTGGGGAGAGGGGGTAGGTACCTTCTCCCAGCGCGCCATAGATGGAGTCCGGACCACTCATACTGATGCCTCTGTGCTGCAGAGCGTCTGGGGTGACGTCACCGTACATGGCATCGTCATCCTGCAACCGGGAAGCCTATATCAGTGTTAACATCACGTTCTGCTAAATATACTGAACTAAAACCTTGGGAAATCCACATGTATGACGTCATCGTGTGGTGTACATTCTTGGTTACATAGCTATTACGTCACTATGTCAGGTACATTGTAGCCACGATAAGTGGGATGTCACTATGTCAGGAACATTGTAGCCATGATAAGTGTGATACCACGATGTCAGGAACATTGTAGCAATGATAATTGGGATGTCACTATGTCAGGTACATTGTAGCCATGATAAATGTGATGTTACTATGTCAGGAACATTGTAGCCATGATAAGTGTGATGTCACTATGTGGAGCGCACGACTTGTGTTGTCAGGGTGACGTCACTATGTGGAGCGCAGGATGTGTGTTGTGAGGTGACGTCACTATGTGGAGCGCACGACGTGTGTTGTAAGGGTGACGTCACTATGCGGAGTGCACAACGTGTAATGTAAGGATGACGTCACTATGTGGAGCGCACGACGTGCGTTGTAAGGGTGACGTCACTATGCGGAGCGCACGACGTGTGTTGTAAGGGTGACGTCACTATGTGGAGCGCACGACGTGTGTTGTAAGGGTGACGTCACGATGTAGAGCGGACGACGTGCGATGTAAGGGTGACTTGACTATGTGGAGCGCACAACGTGTGTTGTAAGGGTGACGTCACTATGTTGAGCACACATCCCGAGTACATAATTGGGACTGAAAAGGAATAACACAATTGGGACGATTACAGTGACGTCACTATGCTTGGCACCTGATTGGGGTGATGACAGTGACGTCACAGTATCGAGCAAACCATTGTGGTAATAACGTTGACGTCATTATATCACACTATTGCGCTGATAATAGTGACGTCACTATGTCGAACACATTATTACGGTGATAATGACGTCATTATGTCAAGCACACTATCGCTTTGCAGCCACGTCACTATAGTGCACAATATTGGGGTAATAAGTGTGACGTCACTAAGTCGAGCACAACATAGCGGTGATACTATAGTGACGTCACTGTGGCCATCACACTGTCAACAAACGCCGCCTGGCAGCGAGTGATCAAGTTTGTTGACTTCCGGCGAATGGCGGAGCATTGAAAACGAAGCGAGATGTGACAAAAATGGACCGGATTACAAGAAAACACACTACCGACCAAAGAAATGACTGTCGGGCAAAAGTCATAAAAGCTTCAGGAACCTAGGGAAGCACATTGACGGGTAGGCACTGCATATTTATTCTGTTAGAACCTTCAACTTGAGCCACGGGTCCGCGATTTTTGAAGTTTAGGTCTGGTGAACGCTATGGCTCTCTCCCTGGCCTTGGTCCGTTTACGGGCGTGGTCAGACAGGCATGTACTAGGGGTACATTTTGCGGTGATATAGGGACGTCACTCACGTGAATAGATCCCCGCACGGGGGTGCCTCGCGGTGTTGGTGGCTGGGGGAAGGCCGCCTGCGTCATATCCAACCCCAACTCCACAGCGAGGCTATCGGCCATAGACTGACACTTCTCATTCGCTGGAAGAAAAAATATACAAAAACTAAAATCAAAATACAAAATATATAAATCAATACAAGCCAGTTCTGGTTGAAATGTACGCCAAAGTCAGATTCGTAAGGCGTACATCGGATGACGAGAATACCAATTCATTGTCAATCAAATATATTGACTTGACGTCGTCTTTTTTATTGGAGAATACGTACTGTGGAGAACCCTGTCGAGGGTTCGCGGTTATCTTCATACGCTTACTTGATATCAATTGAAACAACAGCATTGGTCTCTGTTCTTGTATTTATTCCGCATGCACATTTCATATAGTATAATCGAGTATAAGTCCATTCGATAAGTCCCGGTCAGTCCTTTCCTTCTTCTCCCTCCTGTCTACCAGATTCCGGCCCCTTAAATACGGGATAGCCCCACCCAAAACTAGAGGTCTGGACCTACAGTTGAAGGTCCGGACCTACAGTTGTAGGTCCGGCCCTCGTCTTTAACTAGAGGTCAGAGTCCTTGCCAACTCCGGCGGGTAGGGGGAGAGGGTGGAGGTAGTCGCGCAGTCTACAGCGTGTGGTGTGGGCCCGTCCTGGCCAAGCCAGGCGGTCATGAGAGAGGGCGGGGGGAGGAGGGAGGTAGTCGCGCAGACTACAGCGTGCGGGACCCACAACTGTGGGTCCGTCCTGGCCCAGCCAGGCGGGTGAGGGAGGAGGGGGAGGTAGTCGCGCAGACTACAGCGTGCGGGACCCACAACTGTGGGTCCGTCCTGGCCAAGCCAGGCGGGTATGAGTGAGGGGGTGGAATGTGTCCCACCCCAGCCACTGGGAGCCGGACCTCAAACTAGAGGTCCGGACCTCAAAGTAGAGGTCCGTCCTGGCCAGGCCAGGCGGGTATGAGGGAGGGAGTGGGGGTGTGTCCCACCTACCCCAGCCAGCCCTAGCTGGACTCACCACACTATCTCCCACCAGGATGGCCGCTCCTGCGGACATGTTTCTACATTTGACAACTCATACACGTTAAAAATAACACAACTCAAAGTAAATTTCAGTTAACTAATGTCTTTAGACGCATGCAATCCACCGCAGGGTCCTTTGTCCGCTCTCCAGCTTGAGAATAACGTCAGTCACGAATCTCGGTGGCAGCCTCGCAGCTCCTCTGGTACCCTTGACCTCCCCGCGGTAGCCTGTCGGGTGGAACTCGTTCTCGCGTCCCCCGCCGCATGGCATCTACATTCCTGGGCGCCCCGGGGCCTCGCCCCCCGGCAGTACTGCCCCTTGCGGGTCTGCCCCCTGCCACTCGCCGACCTTGACACGGTTGAAGCGGCTTGAAGGCGAGACCGCCGAGCCCCCTCGTCACCTCCCTGGCACCCTGTACCGGTACGAGTCGCTCTGACTTGGGCTGTGATCTCCGACCTAAGGGCAGACCCGGGTCTTCTAACCGCTGGTCCGCGTCATCCCGCTTCCGTAGATGGCTCTCGTCCTCGGCCGATCCCCCACCAAAGGCTGCTGCCGATCCTCGGGGTGTCACATCACGCTTCATGCGTCTCAAACCCCGCCGAATGGATCCATAACACCTTCGGGCTTGACTGATCCAATCCTCCTGTTGGCCATCTCTCGCCTTCCAGCCGCTGGGTCCTACCCACCGACCTAGGCAACGCAGCCACATCCGCACCATAGACATGACGTGAGCCCACACAGCGCGCTTCCCCTTGCCGTTGCCGACCTGTGACACCGATGTCTGGGACACACTGACCCTTCGAGCTCCCCGCGGCTTCACGTCATCCACTCCATTGGATGACGACCACAGTTTGTGTTTCCGCACACAAATATCGCACCCACCGCAGGGCAACTCAGCCAGTACCTTATCCCCATGCGTCACTCGACCTCTCGGCATATCGCTGACCGGTGCCTTCTCTGCCGCGAGTGATAATCTTCCACTAAAAGATCGCTGCGAGTACTCGGACATTTCGCCCTTTTCCCCACGCGTCACTCTCCGACATTTAACCCGGTCGCTCAGCAGCGCCGCTTCACTCCGCGGCTTGTGGTGCTCTTCCGCGGTGGATCTCCCACCTAAGGCCGGAGTGGGTCCTCGGGGTGTCACATCGCGCTCCCTGCGCCTCATACCCCGCCACTTGACCTGACTCCAACGACAGAGCCGCCACACCCAGCCACCTCCCTCGGCGCCACTCCTCACACCCTCATCGCCGCCACATCTCAACCACGACATGACGCCACACCACCACATCAACAACACAACAAAAACACTTCTCCCGACGGGACGCGCCTCGTCTGCGCCGTACGCCCGCGTTTCCGATATTTGTGACACGCCGACCCTCCGTGCCCTTAGTGGTGTAACCTCGTCTACTTCCCTGAAGGACGACCACAACTCGTGCCTCTCTACACAAGCCTCCGCAACAAGGGCCGACGACTGGCCGGTAGTGCCGGCCCCTTCTAGTTTCCCTGATCCGCTGTGCTCTCTACGTCGCGCTGAGACGCTTGGGTCCCCGGCTGCGCCACATCGCCATTGCCATAGCTCGGGCAGGAACGCGCGTAGTGGCCGAGCTCCCGGCAGGCAAAGCAGCGCACTTCCGTCAGCCTGGCTCCACCCCGCGGTCGATCAGCCCATGTCTGACGGCTAGGTCGATCCTGTTGACTAACCCTCTCCTGCAGCAGCGCGCTCAGGCGGTCCAGCTTGGCATCAATGTTATCCATGAGACGATTACCGAAGTCCGAGAGCCTACTCTCGGTGACGTAACTCTCGTCACTTCTGGCCTTCACAGCGCGCAGCTTATGTCCGCGTCCCGCCACGTCCTCCAGACTCCGGTACGCCTCATACCCCTGCTGCGCCTGCTCGATCGTCTGTGGCTCCTTCATGCCAATAGCCACGGCCATCTGCTGATCGGGGAGCCCCTTCATGAAGTGCCTCAGGGCTATTGTGTCATTAGTCCTGAGGTCAGCCGTAGGGTAGCCCTTCCGGACCAGCCGCTTGATATCCGCAACATAATCCACCAGCTTCTCGTCGTGGCCCATCCGTTTGGCCTCCAGCTCCGCCAAAAAGGAAGATGCGGTTCGCCTCTCCTTGAAACGGGCCATTAAAGCCGTGACCAACTGCTCGAAACAGTTCGTGGCGTCATCAGGTAGCTGCTCAAACACATACTCAGCGGCCTCGCCCCTCACGCTGCTCCTCAGCCTGAACAGCTTCTCGGCGTCGTCCCAGCCACAAGCCGTCGCCGTAGCCTGAAACGGCTGCATGAAGGTCTCCCACGACTGGGTCCCGTCGAACGTCATCTGCTTCGGCAAGGGCACGCTATACCCGCCGCTCCCCATCCAACGTGCTGACAGTCCGTCGGCCGAGCTGGAGCGCGGCGAATAAGGGCTTCGACCTCCGACCGGACCCCCACCGCCTCCGAGCTGGCCGAGACTGGCGGTTGGAGGGACGGTCGTCGGCCGTTGTGCCACCAACTCTCGGACTCGGGACTCCGCCGCCTGCGCCCTCCGCATAAGCGTATCAGCTTCCTGTCGGCTGTCGTCTCTCGCTGCCGCATATATATTCTTCTCCTGCACCAGACTCTTTTCCGCTTCGCCAACACGGTAAATTGCCGCCTCCACCGCCTCCCGACGCTCTTCCTCCGCTTCCGCCACTGTCTTCTTGGCCTCGTTGACGGCCCTCTCCTTCTGTCGGTGTTGGTCTGCTGTCTCTGCCTCAGCGGCGATGACGGCTTCCCTCGCCTCAATGAGTTCCAACCGGAGAGCCTCCATCTCGGCTCTCAGCCGTGCCTCTGCTTGCGTGCCGGTCGCATCCCCACTTGCCTCCCTGATATCCTTCTTGGGCGGCATGTTCACTCCGATTTATCAATTCATTCACTTTCGATGACCTGGACACCCATGTGGGTGACATGGGAAAAGCCATAAAGCGTGGCAGTCGCCACGACACTTATGAACGAACACCACACAAATCCCCATGTTTATCCTGCGTAGCCTAGCCGAAACGCACTGTCATACTAATATCCATATGGTCGATCATATCCATTCACTCCCGATGAAAGCGCGTGTTAAAGTCTGGATCCCACTTCTGACACCATTTGTGGAGAACCCTGTCGAGGGTTCACGATTATCTTCATACGCTTACTTGATATCAATTGAAACAACAGCATTGGTCTCTGTTCTTGTATTTATTCCGCATGCACATTTCATATAGTATAATCGAGTATAAGTCCATTCGATAAGTCCCGGTCAGTCCTTTCCTTCCTTCTCCTCCTTGTCTACCAGATTCCGGCCCCTTAAATACGGGATAGCCCCACCCAAAACTAGAGGTCTGGACCTACAGTTGAAGGTCCGGACCTACAGTTGTAGGTCCGGACCTCGTCTTTAACTAGAGGTCAGGGTCCTTGCCAACTCCGGCGGGTAGGGGGAGAGGGTGGAGGTAGTCGCGCAGTCTACAGCGTGTGGTGTGGGCCCGTCCTGGCCAAGCCAGGCGGTCATGAGAGAGGGCGGGGGGAGGGGGGAGGTAGTCGCGCAGACTACAGCGTGCGGGACCCACAACTGTGGGTCCGTCCTGGCCCAGCCAGGCGGGTGAGGGAGGAGGGGGAGGTAGTCGCGCAGACTACAGCGTGCGGGACCCACAACTGTGGGTCCGTCCTGGCCAAGCCAGGCGGGTATGAGTGAGGGGGTGGAATGTGTCCCACCCCAGCCACTGGGAGCCGGACCTCAAACTAGAGGTCCGGACCTCAAAGTAGAGGTCCGTCCTGGCCAGGCCAGGCGGGTATGAGGGAGGGAGTGGGGGTGTGTCCCACCTACCCCAGCCAGCCCTAGCTGGACTCACCACAGTTATTATTCCTCCATGGAACATATCAACATGGCGCCTGATCTGAAGTCCGTGTTCAAGCAAGACAACGCTATATTCTACAGAATGAGTCAACAATACAAGTGTCTATGGTGGAAGCCCTCACCCTTTCACCGCGGCAACCTTCGTGCAAGCACCCTCACCAGGCCTACTAGCCCCCCCCCCCCCCCCCCCGGGATCCTGACCCGACCCCCCCCCCCTTTGGGGAGTCTACCAATCGCCAAATGTCACACAGTGGACACCAGCCTCCCTCCTATAGGTCCCATAGGTCGAATCCGGGTATTTCCACGCGATTCCCAGTGGGGTACACGGTTCATCAGGGTCCGCTAAAGATCACTTTGCTGGGGCCCTCAGTCACCCCACCGGACTGGCCGGCCAGTCTCTGTACCAATGGCCATGTCAGTACAGGTAGTCGGTGCCACGTGTGTTCCCCGCCCTCCGTGGGAGGCCGCTGAATATCAGGTCATGTTTCGGCGGCCTCACGGATTCACATTGGATCCTATCTCACGCCTTTAATCGCCGAAGAGATCCGAATAAACTGGCCACAGCGCAGCAGTGAGACGACGCCTTCGTGTCATCTAAAAGGACTATTTGAAACCTACGCATCCATGTTCTTGTCCTCAAATGATACCAGCCGTACACAGCCAGGCAAGATACAAAAAATATCCACCAGAATAAAACACCCTATTACGTTTTTGCGGCAGGACTACCGCACCCGAGGAGTGGGGGATTACACAGGAGACAGACTGGCCACCCCCCCCCCCCCAACCCCTACCCCACTCCGCCCCACTCCTCACCTCCACACCCACACGGTTCACCGTGAAGACGGGTGTCCGACTCGACGAAATCTAATCCCAGACCGTCTTAACAAGACGAAGACAGCGGTAAAACCGTTGCATATATTGTTCTCCATATCACCCTTGGTTAGAATGGGGACAAGGAGTATTGGACGGTGATGTCGCACCGGTGGTCACCATGGCAACGGGACGAGGGAACGTTCTCTCCAAGTAGACGGCGCTGATAGAATACCAGGAGCCCCATTAGAAGGTCCTGGAACCGGGGCTGTGACTGGGGCCAGGGAGGTTGTCAATGAGAGAAAAGCAACAGGCGGGGGGCGGAGGGGGGCGGAGAGGGGCGGAGGGGGGCGATCAACGTGTGGGACGCCGTTGAGACATTGTACACTCTTAGTGTAGTACGCCGTCAGATGGTACGCCGTCAGATGGTACGCTGTCAGATGGTACGCCGTCAGATGGTACGCAATCAGATGGTACGCCGTCAGATGGTATGCCTTCAGATGGTACGCCGTCAGATGGTACGCAATCAGATGGTACGCCGTCAGATGGTACGCCATGAGATGGTACGCCATGAGATGGTACGCCGTCCGATGGTACGCCGTCAGATGGTACGCCGTCAGATGATACGCTCAAATAGAATTCTTGCACGCATTAGCAATACCTTAGTACGCCACGGTATTCTCCACCCTGGTGGGCCTTTCTCTCAGCGGTACACTCAGCAGTACACTCAACGGTACAATCAGCGGTACATTCAACGGTACACCCAGCGGTACACCCAGCGGTACACTCAGCGGTACACCCAGCGGTATATTCAGCGGTACACTCAGCGGTACACTCAGCGGTACACCCAGCGGTACATTCAGCGGTACACCCAGCGGTACACCCAGCGGTACACCCAGCGGTACACTCAGCTGTCAGTACGTCACGCTTTGCCTTGTGTAAGTTCAACAAGGCAAGCACCCGCCACGAAGAAACAACAAACTTGTTTTAATCGACTTTCACATTTTAATCGTTCTCACCTTCGTAAGCTGAGTCGCGATCACAATAAACGCCTCTCTGAGGGACAGGGAGACGGCGATCGTGTTACTCCAGCCTGTGTCCAGACGCTATGGGTGTCTCTGGACGCTATGGGTGTCTCCGGACTCTATGGGTGTGTCCTGACGGGACATTGATTTTACTCCTTCTGGGCGTGTCCTGACACGGACTGGTAGTCAGTCAGTCACTAGCGTTACTCCGCGTGTCCCGAAGGCCTCGCGACCAGCTCCCCGGCGCGTTCTTGCACAGGCAGACACACAGACAGACAGGACAGCTGATGTTACTTCGATCAACGTCCTCCCTTCACTGAGGCGTTGTCAATAGCGACAGCCACTCGGTCACAGCCGCGGGGAAGAGAGAGAGACAGAGAGGGGGCGGCAGGGGGTTGGGGGGAGGTGGGGGTGTCACCACGCCGCAGCCCACCAGCTACAGCGAGAGAGAGAGGGAGGGAGGGGCGTGCTCATTACATACACCACGTGCTCCTCCGTGAGTAAGTAGTCCAGCGGTATGTAACTGTCCGTCGAGCACGTGGCTTCACCCCCAAGCCCCCCCCCCCCCCCCACCCCCTCGCCTGGTCGCGGGGTGTGACACACACGTCGGTCAGAGATGTTGCGAGGGCATGTTTTTTTCTGAGACAGCGGTCTCATGCAAGTGGTATGGGGGTGGGGTGGTACGGTGGTAGGGTGGGGTGGGTGTTAATGTGGTAGGATGGTAGGGTAGGGTGGGTGGTAGGGTCAGGTGTGGGGTGGGTGGTAGGGTGGGTGGGTAGTAGGGGTGGTAGGGACTACAGACAGGGGTGGGTATCCCACCAACAACTGTCGGGTTGGCCGCCCACTGACGGCGAGGGACGGCGTGGGTCTGGGTAGGGAGGGGAGGAGTATGGAGAGGAGGAGACGCAATGTGCGTGTCTGGGAGGGGTAACACAATCACACAGGAAGTGGGCGGCTTAGTTAGCATGTTTAGAAAGCTGCTTACCCACACGGCCCAATGATTCCCCCCCACCCCGCCCACCACCCAACCCCCCGCTGGCCTTGCAGCGCCGGCCTTCTGATCCTGGCGGGCCCGACCCCCCTCACGATCCGCTCACGACCCCCCTCACACACCCCGAGCAGGGTGCGAGAGGGCGATGGGAGTGGGGATGATAGCGGGTAATCCCTAGAGGACCAACACTTATTATGTCCTATTCATCTCCTAATAATGCCATTTAGTTGTCTTTTCAAGTAAAAAAAGAAGGCATTTCCTATCTTTGCTTCGGTCGTAGCTAACGGCTTGTGGTTCATGTGTTGTGCGAGGTGTAGACATTAAAACATACCGGTGGCGCCACCTGATGAATGAATTGATGAATGAAGAAATAATCCAATGCAAGAGCGGCTGAGTAGCGAATAGTAGATTCCTAATTATGGGGACGACTATAAAGAAAGGGTCAAGTTAGTTTACGAGAGTAACTCCCTACTAGTTGCGAAGCAAGGCAAGGTCTTCATGCTGCACAGAAATTTGCACAAGTGGGATTCGAATCACGTACCGACAGCTTGGGACGGCCTAGCAGAGCACACTAAACAATAGCCGAACGCGCTACCCACTGGACCACGGGGTTACCCCGTATTGTGGGGAGAAGACAGCAGCTACAAAACCATTTGTACACTGACATAGAAAAACAAACAGTGACTATGAAAATGTAAACAGTCTGAGGGCACGTTGAGTCAAGTATCGCATATTTGTCCTTTTTGTTTACTCACGAGTCATCTTTGAAGGAGAGCCCGAAGTATTCCTTCTCGCGGAGCTGGAAGTGGGACGCCACAATATCGAGCAGCTCGCCGGCGTACAGCTTCGGCTGTGGCAAAGTAGATAGCGCATTAAAATAAACACACATATATTCCATATGGCAGGGTAAAACTATTATATCCTGGCTGTATGGGACTATAACACATGTAGTAATGAGTAGTGATTCAAATCGCATTCGATTACAGTTCTACCGGACATTTAAAACGCCCATACACCTAGGCCAGGGTGATTCTTACAAAATTATTTGTAGGTCTGATCCCGTTAACTCCCGAGGCAATGTTTTGAGGCGACAGATTTAGATTTTGAAATTTTATAAACATAGGATGAGAGCTTCTCCGTATATGAATTACAGCTTCTGGCTGCCGCCCGGCCAGCCAGACTGGGACAGAGAAAGGGCGAGAAGAGAAACACACACCCAAAGGGCGACATGAAGAAAATGCGCGTGGGGGACGTCATGACGAAAGGGAGCTGCAATTCTAAAATTAATTTCGTCATAACGTCGCCGTTAAGGTCTTTTGGTCGTTCCACGCAGTTTTTAACTTGCGTGCGGGAATGTCGTGTTTAATAACAATATACAGGCCTCGCCAAATTTCTTTTTCCGCATAAAAAGAACTTCCCGTAATGCAGCTTTTACATAATTTTTGCACTATGGTCCATTTGGCACAGGGCTTTATGACGTCAACGTAAATAATGAAAGGTGGGACAGGCGATAAAATAAGGAGTGAATGGATTAATGGAGGTAATTCAGCCGACTACTGGGGGGACGCGTGCGTGACGTCACGCGATCTAACACACATAACCACACTATACCTGAGCAGAACACACCCACTCAGGGCTCGAAGCCGGAAAATTACTCTAGTATTTTTAGATGTAATTCAGATATGTTTAATATATTAGTGCTACTCCATTGTGCGTTCCGGCTTTGGGAAAACGGACGGAGGGCGGATACGCAGAGAGGTCAGAGGTCACTCGAGGATACAGTGGGGGTGGGAGGGGGGATGCAGTGAGCTTCCTAGTCGACATACCCCTTCCTCTGGTATGCAGTTTCCTGGAGTGGACATAACTCCCACCGGACAAGCCCACCTATCCCACAGTTACTACACGCTGGCTCAGGTGGAGTGCCCCGCCACCCCCACACCCCCTCACCAGCACTCCTTTAACATGGGAATTCCGTGGCTATGCATATCTCGGTGGACCTTATCACTATAGATATGACGGTCCACCCCCTGGCCGACAGTTTCCGTGTTGGTCTAGCCTCAACAGTCTCTCATTCACAACCAAGAGAGCCAGCCCATCCCGCAAAACATTAATTTCTGCTCGCTTCGTAGTCAACATTCCCTGACTCATAATCAAGAGCCGGAGCGCCCCAAAAATTCATCTTTACAAAATTCGCCGACTCATTACGAAGAGCCGGAGCGCCCCAAAAATTCATCTTTACAAAATTCGCCGACTCATTACGAAGAGCCGGAGCGCCCCAAAAATTCATCTTTACAAAATTCCCCGACTCATTACGAAGAGCCGGTGCGTCCCTAAAGTTAATCTTTACTCGTTCAGCGCTGATTTTCTGGCACTTATTTTTCGGAAACACGTGTTCGCTCTCAGCGGGGAGGGAGGTTTGTACCTACAGCAAGTTTGCGGCCAAACCCGCAATGCTGATTGCCCAGAAAGTTGGTTCGGTCCCGGCTCAGTGAAATCCCAGGGTCGGGAAACCTGGAACCAAGATTACCTACCGGACCATCTTCCCGAGCGGAGAGTGCGGCCAATCCCATGTTACTTCCCGAACACCTTTAATTAGTATAGGGGCTTCATTACCACCTGACGCTGGTTGTGTACCTACTACCCACTCACTGCCTCTCTCATCGGGATTAAAAAATGTAAACACGTGACTCGGGAGCAGAACATCTCTGAGAACCGACAACTTCCATCTATGTTTGTTCAGACGCGGCCAGGATTTGCTGACCTGGATCAACACCTGGTTTTATAGGACCTCGGGGTCTCTGGGTGTTAAGATATTGCCGCCCTGGCTGATGGATCAGCGCAGGTGGTGGTACACAAACACCACAGCTACCCACATACCATGTCGGTGGCCTTACTCATAATAAGCCACGGGCGGATAGCGCTAAAAAACAGATATTGAGTAGATTATATATATAGATAGTGGGGATGGGTGGTTGGTGTTTTAAGTAGGGATGGGTGGTTGGTGTTTTAAGCTAGTTTTAGTTGGTTGGCTAGTTTTTTTGTACATAGTAAGGAGGCGGAATTGGGGCACGGATTAAATCAATTGGGATATTGAGATGAAGGGATAAAACGGGGTTTGAACCCAAACTTGTTGGTTTATAGTTGACCATTATTAAGACAGCTTAACCTCTCTAGTAGTAGTAACCCCCAGCTCTTTGAAAAGAAAGATATGAGATTTGTATCCTGCACAAACGTAGACATGAACACAGGTGGGGCTCGAGAATAACCGAACGCGCTACCCACTAGGCCAGGGGGTGACTCCCACTTTGAAAACAGCAGCTAATGTGCAGAGAGCACGCGTTTTACACCAGGAATAATAAGATTTTGGTGTGAATCTACGTGTAGTTTACATATGATGGCTGTTACCCTGGTCTCACTTACCGGGATCACGAGCCATCAGGAATCCCGTACGCTGGGTTGTTACTTACCTGGATCAGGGGCCATCAGGAATCCTGTACGCTGCGTGGTTATTTACCTGGATCAGGCCCCATCAGGAATCCCGTACGCTGCGTGGTAACTTACCCGGATCAGGGCCCATCAGGAATCCCGTACGCTGGGTGGTTACTTACCTGGATCAGGCCCCATCAGGAATCCCGTACGCTGCGTGGTTACTTACCTGCATGAGGACCCATCAGGAATCCCGTACGCTGCGTGGTTACTTACCTGGATCAGGGCTCGTCAGGAATCCCATACGCTGGGTGGTTATTTACCTGGATCAGGACCCATCAGGAATCCCGTACGCTGTGTGGTTACTTACCTGGATCAGGACCCATCAGGAATCCCGTACGCTGGGTGGTTACTTACCTGGATCAGGACCCATCAGGAATCCCGTACGCTCGGTGGTTACTTACCTGGATCAGGACCCATCAGGAATCCTGTACGCTGGGTGGTTACTTACCTGGCTCAGGGCCCATCAGGAATCCCGTACGCTGGGTGGTTACTTACCTGGATCAGGCCCCATCAGGAATCCCGTACGCTGGGTGGTTACTTACCTGGATCAGGACCCATCAGGAATCCCGTACGCTCGGTGGTTACTTACCTGGATCAGGACCCATCAGGAATCCTGTACCGTGGGTGGTTACTTACCTGGATCAGGGCCCATCAGGAATCCCGTACGCTGGGTGGTTACTTACCTGGATCAGGCCCCATCAGGAATCCCGTACGCTCGGTGGTTACTTACCTGGATCAGGGCCCATCAGGAATCCCGTACGCTGGGTGGTTACTTACCTGGATCAGGACCCATCAGGAATCCCGTACGCTGGGTGGTTACTTACCTGGATCAGGACCCGTCAGGAATCCCGTACGCTGCATAGTAACTCACCTGGATCAGGACCCATCAGGAATCCCGTACGCTGCATGGTAACTCACCTGGATCAGGAGATCCAGACGGCGGTCGTCCAGCAGGATCACCTGGCTCTTCCGGCCCTCGCTCATCTGGAACATACGGACCAGCCGTGAGTTGGACATGACACTGAGAAATAATCCGAGCCCAGGAACTCCTGCTCCTGGCGTTAGCTCGGTGGCCGCCCTGCTGATAACTGGGCGGGTGGCGGTGACGGTGGAGGCGGGCGGGGGGGGAGGGGGGGTTGAAGAAGGACGAGCGGGATCACCCCCTACCCCATCCCCCGCGCCGTCGACCAACACCCCCCACGAGTAATAAAGTCGGTCTCTGCATGTCGAGAAAGAAGGTATCGCAAAGTATCATGGGTAATCACGGGTATGCGAGGGGGCAGTCACGTGGTTGGAGCAAAAGAAACACTCGAGGAACGCTGGTTTCGCGAACATAGCGCATCGTGATAATCCAGAACTGTGAATGCGCGTTCCCCCAAGCCAATCCAGAACTGTGAATGCACTCTCCCTGAAGCTAATCCAGAGCTTCGACTGCACGTTCCTCGCGATAATGCAGAACCGTGGGTGAGAATGGTCTCATATTAATCCAGATGAACGTGTCGGCACCTTCAGTACTCCGTCTGTCACTGTGAGGGGCAAATGTCTCGAGGCATACAAAACCAACGCTGATGACGTCACAACGTCGGGGGTGACCTTCTCACGACCGCTGGAGCCCTGCGGAGGTAAAGGTATGAGTAACGGCTGCCCCTTCCCGTCCCTTATCATCTCCTCCCATCTCCCCCTCTCCCTCCGGATCCTGATCCCAGCCCCACACCCGCCGCTGTCACCATGACGACAAAACTCCCAGACCCATCCTCCCAGCGTGAGAACCGATCGGTATTTCCGGCGAGCCGCCAGCGACACCTGGTGAGAGAGCGACCACATTTCCATATGGGAGCCTCTCGCAGAAGCCGATCGCACCAGTAATTCCAGCCAACACTTTTTCAACCCGGTTTTCTCGGGCGACTTTCCCCGGGTTGCCATGGCGACGAATAAAATTGGCGGACGACAGGGCAAAGATGAATTGATGTCGTCGGGCGTCCCTGGCGCCGGATATAGCTTTATGTTGCCATAACAACGACATCAATACCCGCAACAGCAGCAGCAGCCGCAGCATCAGCATCGCCCACCGCCGCAGCAGCAGCCGCAGCCGCAGCCGCATCATGCATCCATGACCGGTTTGCGTGCTATGCCGAGCGGCGTTGTCTTAAGGTGAGTCATGTGCATCACACCGTCATAGACATGCCCGGCCCTCTCTCATCTCTCCTACCCATCGCCTCTTCCTTCCTCTCCCCCCGCCATTCCGTTGTCAATTTCTTTGGCATGGAGAGGTGTTTATCCTGGTGCACCGGGCGGACAGAGCTCCCCCCCCCCCCACCCCCTCACACCCCACACCCCCCCTTGAGAGGGGTATGAGACTCGGACGACCCAGCATGTTACAGGGCTAGGTACAAGTCCCCAAACCGCAGTGTGTATCCTTTTGATATCTCTATATTCGCCTCCCCCTGCCTGTGTCTCCCTGCTCTCGCCGCGGTGATGTCTCCCGTTTGTGGCAGCAGCGACGTCAGACGGTGACAGGGCAGTTGGGAGGAGTAGGGGTGGGGGGGGGGGAGGGCTTTTGGCTGCGCGGGCGGCTTGAGGAACACGGTGCGATGGTCGGGAAGGAGAGATGAGGTAGTTAACGGGTAGGTGGTGGGCAGGGAGACAGCAGATCTACCTGGCCACCGGTCGGCCCCTCGATGGGAGCACTTGGCTACTGACTAGCGCCCTGCCAGCCCACGAGCCTAGGACAGACAGAGAGAGAGAGAGAGAGAGAGAGAGAGAGAGAGAGAGAGAGACGGGGACAAGCGGACTAAGCACAACGGGCGGTACCATTACTGCAGCGGGCTAATGCAGAAATTTAAGTATCGCATCGATCCCCGCTGCCCGCGCCGTCCAGCCGTCCAGCCCCGTATACCCCTGAGTCCCGTTCTCCCCAGTCCTTCCTCTGCCCGGAACCCTATCAATCCCTAGCGCCCGTTCCGTCCCACACTGCAGGAACCCTCCACTCTTGAACCTTGGTCAGCCTAGTCAGAGACCGGGAGACCGAGAGGGCAAGGGGCAAGGGGCAAGACAAATATTGCCCCTTAAACGTGCCCCACCCCTCCTCTCACCCCAATTTTCCCAAGACACTGGACCCCCCCCCCCACCAACGGCGCCCAGCCTCAGGTCTATTGATTGTTACAGAGGCCCATTACGGGTCCACTATTTTCCCTCCCCCCCCCCCTCCCTAGGGGCCGCGCCTCCCTCATCTGCTTCACCTTTCCGTTCATAAGAGGGACGCCAGGGTAGCTTGGACCGACGGTGGCTGGGTCAACATATATCTCCCTCTTCCAGGAATCGTGCCTACACCATTTCATAATCGGGCACGAGCGGCCAGCGAAAAAAAAACGATCGTCAGTCTGATTGGAGAAAGCCTCCAAGACCTCCTACAATACCATATTGGAAAACGTCAAACAGATACAAAAAAATACCAGATACGGTTGCCGTCTGCAAGCCGTGGTCGCCATGGCAACCGCACCTCTCATCTTGTTATCACCGGGCCCTTCATCCGTTGTCTAAAACGCATCCCACAAGACGGAAACTGATTTAAACTCTGCCGGCTCCAGCGCTGGCTTCACCTCCAACCCTGACCCCACCCCACCTCACCCCGCCTGTCTCAGACCGCCCTGCTAGACTTATACAGGGGAGGCTCACTGGTTGCGGCCTTTCTGAATCCGGGAACAACGGAGGCCGAGACAGAAAATGTCAGGATGAGCGGAGGCAGAGGGAGGGGGCAGACGGCAGGGGTAAGGACACCAGCAGCGGCACAGTGTGGCTGTGACGCAGAACGCCCGTTACACATGGCGTATTCATGGCGTACCAACAGTACGCCTCACGTGGCGTCTCCAGCGTGTGGCGTACCACAATCTGCCGCTCAGTGTCGTGGTACGCCGTCTACCGTGCGCCTCCACAGATGCCGTGACGTACCGGAAGGGCGATGGTACGAGGGCGGCACAAAGCGGTACGCCCCCCGACGACGGTATCCAAGTACTGGAAGCGCGACAGACACTCCATCCACTATCCAGCACCCCCTCCGGCAATCATCCAATTGAGCGATCACCGATCATCAGCTATCGACCACCATTCCGCTGAGAAAAACCCGGCTACGATGACGACCGATGTTGATCTTCGCGGTCCGCAGCTCTCCAACCTCCAAACCTATCGCCGTCGATAATGACGTCATCAGAATCCGGGCCACGTGACCCGGGCGATGGTGGGTGTCTCCACGTCCGGTGAGTGTTGTGATGGGGATAGCTGCCGCCCCGGGTCTGCAGCCGTCAGGGCGGGTAGAGGTGGACAGGCCATGGCGCTGGTGGCGGCCGGCAGGAGGCAGCACCTACCGGGCGGTTCAGTTGACGAATGGGGGTTGTGGAACGGTTCATACGTGTCCCAACACCCAGATACCCCTTCTCTCCCTCTCTCGCTCTCACCCAAACCCTTGCCCACTGCTGCCCACCCTCAGTCAGATGTCTTCCCTGGCCCTGATCGCTGCGTGTACCCTGGAGTCACCTCACCATATCACCCTCCGCCACCCTCCCCCGCTAATGGCGACGACAAAGGCCGTGTGGCAGACGTTACGGCAGTAAAAGGCAACCGTCGACGGTGGTGAGAACGGCCCGACGGGGCGGTCAGAGAGGCCGGCGGGTTGGTGGGTGGGGGGTACAGTGGACCCACCTCTGTGTACGGTGCATGGGGCCCCCAGAAGGGGATGTGTGGAGGGGGCTGTGGCCTGGAGGTGGGGCTGATCAGCAGTCAGTCGGCTTACGACGCTGCTTCATTATTAACGTCCACGGGGTGGTGCTGGCTCCGGTCTACACCGCCCCATTGTCTCCAGAGAGGAGGGGCGGGGGGAGGGGGTTGCTGGCTGATGAGACGGTGGGGCGACGGTGAGGCGGGACCGCGAATGCAAGGGGCGGGGTGGCGACGGTGAGGGCGGCATGGCGATCAGGAAGCGGGGTGGCGACGGTGAGGGCGGGGGGGTGACGGCGATGCGTGGGTGGCGACGGTGGCGCAGGGTAACGACGGTGAGGGCGGGAGGAGTGACGGTGGGACGAGGTGGTGATGCGGGGGTGGCGACGGGGGTGGCGGGGTGGCGACGGTGGGGTGGGTTTGCGGAGTGAGGGGGGAGCGGGGTTGACGTCGGGATGCCGTTCGGTGGTATCGCTGGAGTGAGGGTGGCTCGCTCGGGCGTTGACGCCACCACTAATACCGCCCGTGGGACCAGGTGGATGGCGGGAGGGGGTAGGGGTGCTGAAGGACATATACAATGGGATTACTGACGGTTGGGGAAGCGTGGGACCCGTGAGAGGGAGAAACTGGAGCACTCGTTGACCCCTGGTCATGAATAATAACATCGCAGCCACAAACAGTGTGGCCACCACCACAGATATACAGTGTGAGATGTATGAGACGGTAAACAGTGTTCCAAATGGACACAGCTTGACTACACAACATATAATATACAGACCAATGAAATATGCAGGACGGATACGCCTCGTCTTCAAGTGACCGACGGAAAAACCGGAGTGAATTAAGCTGCCATCTCAACTCAAAAGCAATGTTTTTCGATGCCTCACTCTTAGGAAAGGACGCATCATACCAATAGCCAGGGGTAACCTTAAATAGATTCCGTACATAACATGACAGTGGATGTATATCTACGTGGCTGCACCCCGGGGCTGCACCTTAGCCAAGGATTCTTGGGTGAGCATCATGGTAGACTGTTGCTGACGGCACGTAACCACGTGACCACGACTGTGTCCTCCCATTGGCTGGCCGTCCCAGCACCGACCATACATACACTAATAATGAGTGTCAGATCTCATCGCCGACTGGCATCCTGTCCATGCACTGCTGACCCCTAGCGGTTCATCACACAGCTTCAGCAATACTAGTCCCGCGAGGACGGGACAGTGGGGGTCAAGGTCAGGGTCACGTGGACACGTCCATCCGGGACCCTAATTCTATTTCCCTGACGACGGCGATCACGGACAACGGAGCTGTTAATCCACGTAATCCGATTGAGGGTGTGAAGGGGACGGCGCTTGGGGCCTGTGGGAAGTGGTGGGCGGAGTCGGCCCCACCTCTACCTTTACCTTAGAGGTCTGTGCCCCGGGGACCAACACCCAGCGAGCACGATCACCACCCCCCCGCCCCCACCCCCCTCCCCCACGACGTCCCGTACCCTCAGCCACCACCCGTGGGTGTTGTGGCTGATCCAGGACCATTGGGGAGCACTGGGGGCACGGGGTGCCGGAAAGCCTACCACCCCGCCCCCGCGCACTTTTGTCTTGCTGACGGGGCTGCCCCCCCCCCCCCCCCCACCCCCCCATCACCTGACAGCCACGACGCCACGGTGTCTCACACAACGGAAGAAGATTGCCGGGTGGAGAGTTGTACTTTACGAGCGATTCTCTCTCCATAATAACCTGTTTCCATATAACAACGTCAGTCCATAAATAACCCGTCTCCATATAATAACCTCTCTTCATACGGACCCCTCTCCTTATAATCAGCCCTCTCTATATACACTGTACCCTCCAGTGGTATTGGATCCTATGGGACACGGGTAGTGAACGACTGACCCCAGCGGCTAACCTCACCAAATACTGGGCCCAAGCGACAACTGGTCGGCCTGGCGCCACGCCCTGCTACCACCCCGGTCGCCAACCTTCGCCCCCCGGTACGCGGGCGGAGGGCGGCAGGGGTGGTGGGGGCGGGGGGCGAAGGGCAGTAGCTGGCGCCCGTTAGGGGCGCAACGTGCGCATCCACCCCACATCTTGGAGGGTGGGGAGGTGTAAGTTATTCCCGAATCTGCCACTAAGGTCGCTAGGTCGCAAGCTACCCCAACCCCGCCAGATGGGTGATGGGTGGGGGGAAGGGGGCGTGGGGGGGGGCGGGGGGCGCAGACAACAACGGTAGACCGAGCGGCCCGCCACACATTTCCCATTCCACAGGATGGCGATCCCAATCCAGACAAAGCCACTCCAGGTCAGCTGTAGCCGGCTCACAGATCCCGAGTCCTCATGAATGTCTCCAGACAAACGGCTCGGGCTTTATCCCCTCCCCCTCCACACACACATAACTCGCCATTCCCCGAATCGCGAGCTGTCTCTTTCCGGTCTGGAACGATGGCCTCACCGCCCCACTCCGCACCCCACCCCCCACCGCCCCGCCCTGAGAGCCACCTTCGGCCGGTCCGGAACGACGCCCGTATCCCGAGTAATTACTCGGATGAGCGGTGTTCTGGATCTTTATAAGTCAGGAAGTCAGCGACCGTAAACCAGTAATGAAATCAGGCCGGTGAACGCGCCCAATCGATAGCCGGACGCAGACACGTGACTCCTGAGCGATAATCAAGGCGCAATGTGCGTCTGTTATGTGTGCCTGTCTCCTGGCCTAACATTATATTAACGTGTACATCTAAGGGCGTCCGTAAATCAGTCATTTATACACAAAACAGTTTCAGCGGCGTGCGCTGCGCTTCGTATAATCACCTACCCTCGCCCCCCGCCCCCCTCTCGCTTCTCGCTTTACCGCTCACCAGTAACCGCGCCTTTAAAACCCCCCACCGCGCCCTCCAACCCTCCCCTCCTGCCATCACAACAGAGCGGGATGGACGACTGCTGCGGGCACTGCCCGGTCCTCTATCAAGCCTCGGGATGGTGCCTTACCCCTCCTATCAGGACATCGACATGACCCCAAGCGCCCCCCGGCGGCCGGCAGGGGAACCACCACCCCGAGGGCCCGCTCCACCGAGAAAAGGTGTCTTCCCGGCCCGATATCTCACCGCCATCTCTGCCGGAGATCGCCGGTGGCGCCAATCATAAGCCTGCCCCACCCCCAACACCCCCCAACACCACCCTCCTTCCCCTGCCGCTATTCTACCACACACTGCCACGCCCCGACAGCGGGTGATGGGACCCAGGAGGGCGGTGAAGACGTGGTGTCTCCCCGAACAAATCTCCATCGTTCCGAAGACCGCGGATCCGCCCAGATCTACTGGCGTCCCTAAAGGCAAGGTCATTTGACGCCAAGGTCGTATAGAACAGAACGTTGTCATATATTCCGAACTTTGACCCAAGATCATTCTAAACGACATGTGATAAGGAGACATCATATCTAACAATTAATAACGCAAAACCTCCCCTCCCAAGAATGTTTTGCTTGGTCAGTTTGTTTACCGCCCAGGAGGCAAACACCTGACATTTATATGTGACTACATGCATAAAGCTAAATAATGGCAGCTAATTAAGTCACATAATTTAAATGGTTCGCTAAGCATCCTCTGTGCACATGGTAAATTAAACCTCATACTACAGCCTAATTACACCAGTCGGGCGATCCATAGCTCATATTTGATCATCATTTCACTCCCGACTTGATT
>OZ025254.1:39775080-40025966 GCA_964019135.1 Arenicola marina | reverse complement strand
GTCCACGATGTTATTTATGCAAAATTTGTCGATTTGGAGGAGAAGTAGGCTTTTTAGTTCCGTAAAATACTACTTTTTGGGTACAAATTCTGTTTTCGGCAAATAGAATCACTTTTCTTTCGCCCATTTCCTATATTTGGTTAATCGGGCATGCGCGAAGGAGTCCACGATGTTATTGATGCAAAATTTGTCGATTTGGAGGAGAAGTAGGCTTTTTAGTTTCGTAAAATACGACTTTTCGGGTACAAATGGCGTTTTCGGCAAATAGAATCAATTTTCTTTCGCCCATTTCCTCAATTTGGTTAATCGGGCATGCTCAAAGGAGTCCACGATGTTATTTATGCAAAAATGTTCGATTTGGAGGAGAAGTAGGCTTTTTAGTTTCGTAAAATACGACTTTTCGGGTACAAATGGCGTTTTCGGCAAATAGAATCACTTTTCTTTCGCCCATTTCCTAAATTTGGTCAATCGGGCATGCGCGATGGAGTCCACGATGTTATTTATGCAAAATTTGTCGATTTGGAGGAGAAGTAGGCTTTTTAGTTCCGTAAAATACTACTTTTTGGGTACAAATGTCGCTTTCGGCAAATAGAATCACTTTTCTTTCGCCCATTTCCTAAATTTGGTTAATCGGGCATGCGCGAAGGAGTCCACGATGTTATTGATGCAAAGTTTGTCGATTTGGAGGAGAAGTAGGCTTTTTAGTTCCGTAAAATACGACTTTTCAGGTAAAAATGGCGTTTTCGGCAAATAGAATCACGTTTCTTTCGCCCATTTCCTAAATTTGGTCAATCGGGCATGCGCGAATGAGTCCACGATGTTACTTATGCAAAATGTGTCGATTTGGAGGAGAAGTAGGCTTTTTAGTTTTGTAAAATACGACTTTTCGGGTACAAATGACGTTTTCGGCAAATAGAATCACTTTTCTTTCGCCCATTTCCTAAATTTGGTTAATCGGGCATGCGCGAAGGAGTCCACGATGTCATTTATGAAAAATTTGTCGATTTGGAGGAGAAGTAGGCTTTTTAGTTCCGTAAAATACTACTTTTCAGTTACAAATGGCGTTTTCGGCAAATAGAATCACTTTTCTTTCGCCCATTTCCTAAATTTGGTTAATCGGGCATGCGCGAAGGAGTCCACGATGTTATTGATGCCAAAAATGTCGATTTGGAGGAGAAGTAGGCTTTTGAGTTTCGTAAAATACGACTTTTCGGGCACAACTGGCGTTTTCGGCAAATAGAATCACTTTTCTTTCGCCCATTTCCTAAATTTGGTTAATCGGGCATGCACGAAGGAGTCCACGATGTTATTGATGCAAAAATTGTCGATTTGGAGGAGAAGTAGGCTTTTTAGTTTCGTAAAATACTACTTTTTGGGTACAAATGTCGCTTTCGGCAAATAGAATCACTTTTCTTTCGCCCATTTCCTAAATTTGGTTAAATCTGCCCTCCTAACCTCGCCTAAAGACCCCGACAAGAGAAGGACTTGTGCCTAGATAAATCATTTCGCACTCGAACCAATGTCATATGAATATCGACGACATGCCACTTGTTACATGCGTGAAACGCTGCCCCAGCAGTGATCCCAGCTATGTGCAGGCCGCCTGTGTAATAACACCAAGGGTTGGATGAGAAGTCCCACGTTGGGGCTACAATATAATATAACATCTGTCTTATTATATCTCAAAAAAATAAACAGAAAAGGGAACTGAGAAGAGAGCGACGGCCAAGTCATGGACTAATATTTGCACGCTTTTCTCACAGCACAGATGCTCTTATCAAGCCAATCTTAGAATTGTCAGTACAGTACAGCCAACACACCAAGAACAGCACAAGAGGGATAGGCTTCAATTATGACGCTTTTAATTAACATGGTGGTGGTGGGGGGGGGGGGGGGGGGTCATTTCACGACAAAGAAAAGGGTCGAAGTCTCAATATTTCATGCTAGCATCCTCAACTTTTTTCGCAGAGTGTATTTCATGTAATTATAATTCAAGTCCCCGGATGTAGCACCAACATATCTTTGTTGTCGTGTCGTTTAAACTTGAACGAACGATCAATTCCATACATATATGAGGAATATACATATATTTAAACATCGTGTTCCCGGGAGTAAACCCCCTAATCTTTGAGAATCTTTACCTTACAGCACAAATACAGACATTTATTTGCACAGTTGGGATTCGAACCCCGCATTGACCGCGCCGAAGGGTCACTTCCGGACTGAACAGTGAATGACACTTCAGAAAGGAGGAAGGGCCGCCCCGATAGCTCAGTGGTTTAGAGCATTCTGGCCACCTGAGAGCACGTGGGTCAGGGGTTCGAGCCACACGGTGGCCATGTCTGGTCCAGATCCTGTGGCGTCAGGATAAAGATCCTACGTTCTTTCTGCGCAAAGAGTAACGGTAGGGGTTTACCCTTGGGACATGGCTCCGCTCTACCCTTCCGTCTCCCATTGACGTGATATGACAAGAATTGGTAAAAGCGTCCTGAATATACAACCAGCCAATCGGTATAGTGGATTCCCGGGCACGGGGACACAGTGTAGGTCTGATTCATGAATAAATGTGGGTTTTTGTCGACACGATCACGACATATACTTGTCTGGTTATTTATCATGATACGTCAGAGGACCAACGTTCGCTGTCAGGGGCGTGTGCAGGAATTCTTGAAAGGGGGGGGGGGGGGGAGGGGGGGGGCAATAAATGATACCGCCAGAACATGACACAAAAACCTTGTAAAGCCTGAGTCATCGGTGACCGTGGTGCACGTAAATACTATTGGCAAACTTTATAATCGCGGTAAGAAAGAATTCATAAACCACGAAGTTTGATGCATAATAAAGATAGCCGCCAGGGGGCACAGGATTTGAAAAAGAGGGGGGGGGAGGGGGGGGGGAGCAGATACACTTTAGGGTATGAAAGTGGGAGCACGTGCCCCATGGGTCCCCCACCCCCCCCCCCCTGGACACGCCCATACATGTGGCTTATGAGGCCCCTATATATACGTCATACTAATTTATGAGGACAGAGTCCTACATCTCGTAACTTCATTAGCACTTGTATGGCTACGATAGCTGGCTTAAGCACGTTCGTACACTCTTTGTGTGCTTCTCTGTGCATCGCACCAACTCATTGTAAAGAAACCTATATTCACTATCATGTCCTCAGACAGATGTTTTTTTGGGCTGTGTGGCATTTTGCGACTTTGGACCGCAAGGCGTTGCAATGCAAGGCCCACGATAACAACGATACGATACACTTTCTACTCGGAGAAAAACAATATATAAATGTAATAAGGATATGATTGTGAATATACGTTTCTTTTTGTGGGGATTGTAGAAATGGTAACATTGGAATTCCTAGTTTCATGTTTTTTTTATAAACACAAGAGACGATGTGGATTCTCTTTTCATAGCTTACGTGGAACATTTAGACCCAATTTTCCCTCCAAAATTTCCAGATATGTCATACTCTGATATCAAACGGGACACGGAGCCGTACAGGACCCCAACCCCCAACCCATCCCCTCGTAAGAAATTCGCCCCCTCCGCCACCCCGGTCGCAACTTTTCGGACAGCTCATGCATGCCCCTGTACCCCCCCCCCCCACCCCCCCTACAGTGGAGGTCACTATCGCCACGTACAATTCACCCTGCATATCTCCAGCATGATATATAAATATAATAGACGGGAATAGCCAGCCTTCAATGAAAGAATTTCTTCTCGACCGCCACCAAATGAGGTGGACGACAGTCCCTGATACTAAGCTTGTTCTGTTTTAATGCCTAGACCTACATTAAGAATGTTTGTGTGTGATTGATGTATCTCTCTGTGCTCATTGATGGTTATTTCTATGAAAGCAATAATAATAAAAAAAAAATCTACATATATATATATATAAGCCTATAGATATAAGCGCACGGCGTCCTAAATTTAGATAGAATGAGAGGTTGTATTAGGAATTAATCACTAAGAGTAATCATGATTATGATTACATTACCAATGTGATCGATTTCGATTAGGATTACATGAAAAAACACACAAAGGTATCGATTACGATTTAGTCATTGCGATTGTTCCATATTCCATTACGATTACTTTAAAATCGATTGCAATCAATTACGATGAGTGATTTACGATTGTTCCATATAAATGCAACGGACCCCCCACCCCCACCCCCCTCTCTGCGGGTTAATCAGTGCTGAATCCATCTTGTGCACCAACCGTCTTCCTTGGCAGACATGAGTTTGCCATAGGCGTCGATAACTTTCTTGTCCGTTGAAATGATATTCGTGATCTCGGTGTATTCATGGTTCAAGGGTTGGAATGCGGCTTTCACCTTCTTCATCTTTCCGTGAGTGTCGCTGCGATCCTGGAGTCAGAGCGGAACACTGAAAAATGGGAATTTCAATGATCCATTATATTTGTCATCCATTCATCATAGACCAATAACTTTACACCGCGGTGGCTAACCCCCCCCCCATGACAGACACGTTTTAAATTCCGCAACCAAATGAAATCTCATTCCCATAAATCCCATTATCGTAAGAAAATAGCTTTTGTGTGTAGCGAAGTTACAGGTGTGATCAGTAACAGGTTCGAGTCCGGTGTACTTGGTATTCAGGTAGTTTTTCAGTGTCCGGATGGCCGGTATTGAGTTGTCATTAAAGCTGTGTGCAACTCAAAGTGGTGAAATAAAGATATTGACGCTTTGAGCAACTTTTGGGAGTGGTGGACTATTTTATTTCACAAACGCCCCCCCCCCCCCCCTCTCTCTCTCTTATCGGTCGTTAGATCATCCCAATAATGTAAATCGATGCCAAAAACCTTTATCTCGAGTTGGGATACGTACGTGAACTTGTTCGTCCACTTGGCTTTTTGACGGCGGCAAGCTTGCCTTAGATCCCCTGCCTTAGACCCCCTGCCTTAGACCATGCCCTTTGGAATGCGTTCAGCCTGCATGAGACATATGCGCATGTCTCATATGTCAAGCGCAAGAATGCTTGGTAGGCTAGCTGGCCCGGGCTGACACTGTTACCATGCATTTACCACGGTATGCCAAACATATTATTATATTACGCTATTACGCAGTCAACGAAGATGGAAAATAATTAGTTGAAGTTTCGCTGCCATACAACGGTGGGCTAAAACACATGCGTGCCATGTAAATTAGCATTTTGATGGGAAGGGTTAACTTTGTTACGCAGTCAACGAATATGGTAAATAATTTCAAAAATAGCTCAAATAAAACAGAGTGCCAACAAAATTGCATAACATTAAGAAGCGCAAACAGTTGGATTTGTTAACATTTGCTTTATTTATCGATATTTATATACATTAACAGTATTTTGCACTGTGTTCCACGCAGATGTAAGGCGGTTTTAATTCCACATTGTGTTTCGCACAGATGTAAGCCGGTTTCACTTTCACATAGTATTTGATACAGATGTAAACCGGTTTCAACTTCACATACTATTTCGCACAAATGTAAGGAGGTTTTCACTTCCACATTGTGTTTCACATACCTATAAGCCGGTTTCACTTTCACGTAGTAGTTCGCATAGTATTTCACAAAAACGGTTTCACTTCCACATTGTGTTTCACTCATGTATGAATTGGCTCACTCTCGGGTTGAGGGCGTCTTAGTGCCCCAATGAGTCCTTTAATCATACTTCTCCAAAGCTGGGTGCGTCAAATAACCTTTCATGGCCCCAGTACGATGTTTGTTTTGTAGAGCTCAGCTTTGGTTTGAATGGTCGCACTTTGGTCACATTAGTCACATGGTCACATAGTCACGTATTTGTTCACAAGTACCAAGCAGCAGTCTAAGTAATCAAAGGAATGACATAGCAGTAAGCAAAATATTATCTGACCAGAAACTAAATGAGTAATTCACCAGTAACCAGAGGATTATCTTACCGCCAGCAAGAGAATTTTCTTACCGATAACCTGGGTATTATCGTAACAGTAACTTGCTTATATAACCAAACGATTAACTTAGCAGTAAGCAAATGATATTGTTACAGTAACTACTAACCAGCAGATTAACTTGTTAGCAGATAAACTAAATAGTGGATTAACTTATCACTAACCAATGATTAATTTATCATTAACAAGCAGATTAACTGACCATTAACCAATCGCATACTTACACCCACTATGGTTACGCATTTGATATAGCGGCGTGCCACCCCCCCCCTCCCCCACCCCACCCCCCTCCCCTACAGAATTACCGAAGTAATAAGGATAGCGATAGTAATAATGGACTTACCAACAAAAGTGCTGGCGACTAGCAAGTCGACCTTGCAGAGACCTTTGGCCGTCTAGACGTAATCCAGCAATCGAAAATGAACGACTCCCATTAACTTGTCCGACAGGTATAGAGCGTCAACTTCCTATGATGTTCCTTGATTCTACATAAACTATGCATATATACATATATAGCGAAATATGGGACACCGTAAATCATTTATATATGAATTATGTCCACACACGTTATCATCACAGGTAGACGTTGTGTAGAAACAGCCGTCCAAGGAGATAACTGCATAGGCTGCAACATACAGGCGCAAACGGTATCTCCTCCACGTAAGATCGGGTACGAACTGTCTCACTGGGTGGGTGAGGGCGGACTGCTGGCCGGTTAGAGTCGTGGCGGCCCTCCTCTCGCTGGTGGTCTGCCCCCCACCTTGGCCCCTTGCCCCCCTTCGCCCCCTCCCCCCCACCACCGCCTGCCCCCACCCAGCCCCCGCCCCTCCCACCTTGCCACCCCCCACCCCCACGTATCAGGGAGCCAGCAGGCGGGTCAGGTGAGTGAGTAGCCACCGGCGTATGATGTAAAATGAAGACCTTTGAGCTGTTCTTATCGCCTCCTGGGTTATGACAGTGCTATTCATCTGGTGACGACGGGTTTGCACGTCACGTACGCGCAACTGATTGCGTTTCAAGCAAACAGGGATCAGCAACTGTCGAGGTAAACACTCAAGGTGTTATGTGAATGACCTGGTCGTCACAATGAAAAGGAGACCGAGAACGAGAAATTCGCCGAGACAGCCATTTCTATAATTAACCAATGGAGGATACGGCCATTCGCTTTTAATTCAGGAATTGCTGACACGACCATTCTTATAATTCTGTCAGGATTCGCGGACACTGTCATGTCTGAAATTGGGGAATAGGAGACACGGCCATTTCTATAACTAGAGAATAGGAGACACGGCCATTTCTATAACTGAAAAATAGGAGACACGGCCATTTCTATAACTAGAGAATAGGGGACACGGCCATTTCTATAACTAGAGAATAGGAGACACGGCCATTTCTATAACTGAAGAATAGGGGACACGGCCATTTCTATAACTGGAAAATAGGAGAAATGGCCATGGGTCTATAACTGAAGAATAGGGCACACGGCCATGGGTCTATAACTGAAGAATAGGGGACACGGCCATGGGTCTATAACTGAAGAATAGGGCACACGGCCATAGGGTCTATAACTGAAGAATAGGGGACACGGCCATTTCTATGACTGGACAATAGGGGACACGGCCATGTCTATAACTGAAGAATAGGGGACACGGCCATGGGTCTATAACTGAAGAATAGGGGACACGACCATGGGTCTATAACTGAATAATAGGGGACACGGCCATTTCTATAACTGGAAAATATGAGACATGGCCATGGGTCTATAACTGAAGAATAGGGGACACGGCCATAGGGTCTATAACTGAAGAATAGGGGACACGGCCATTTCTATAACTGGACAATAGGGGACACGGCCATGTCTATAACTGAAGAATAGGGGACACGGCCATGGGTCTATAACTGAAGAATACGGGACAGGGCCATTTCTATAACTGGAGAATAGGAGACACGGCCATAGGTCTATAACTGAAGAATAGGGGACACGGCCGTTTCTATAACTGGAGAATACACTGTGAACTTAAATTTTGACTGTGCAAAATATACACTGTTAAAGACGATATATATTAAAAGGCTACAGTGTTAAGTCCAGATCGTTTGGAAAGATATGTAGTATTTCTGGTCCCAGGCCCGAATGGACTGCGAAAGTTCTACCCGCAGAGGCGGGTTTCGAACCGGGGACCTTTCGCATCCCGAGCGAACACCTTACGCGTTAGGCCAAAGGGAACTTCCCATTTGGCCCGAGGCGCTTGGTGTCTTTCATCCACCGGGCCTGGGCCGAGATATCACACTCCACCCTTTCCCCAATAGACTGCGACCTCGCAGTAAACGCCACCATGCGCCACGCCGTTACCCGGACGCTGGCCTTATCATGTGGCTCCGGGTGGCTCCGACAACCCAGGTTCGTCACCATCGGCACCAAATGTAGTATTTCTGGTCCCAGGCCCGAATGGACTGCGAAAGTTCTACCCGCAGAGGGGGGTTGCGAACCGGGGACCTTCCGCATCCCAAGCGAACACCTTACGCGTTAGGCCAAAGGGAAATTCCCATTTGGCCCGAGGCGCTTGGTGTCTTTCATCCACCGGGCCTGGGCCGAGATATCACAGATAGACTGCTAAAATAGAGAGAGTCAAAATTCGAACACCCCATACACATTGCTAGCAACGCCATTGATGTTTATACAGAATAAATATCCCAAATGTCTCTCTTCGCAAAGATTAGTTGACTAATTTACTCCCTGAGACATGGCTCTTTACCTCCTGTCCCCTTCCCATCCTCGCGATATGACCTACCGAGGTTAACTGTTAAAGTTTGAAGCGTCCTACTGAAAGAAAACCGAGATCACCTCTCACCCTGTGTGGTCCCTACCCCCACCCCCCCCCCCCCCCCACCCCCAACACACAAGTGTCCTGCAAGTGGGTCTCAGACTGAGAGTCCAATACCAATAGAGCCCACCTCAAACACGCGTCAGTTTTGTGGCCAGTTCACCATGGCATTTGTGTCGCACAAAGAAGTTTGTACAAAAATGTATGTTTCACGAGGAAGCCTGAGATTATCCAAATACACATATAAAAGCCCGGCAGGTATCACAGTCAAGTGTTGAGCTTGAGTAGCGTGCCATGCCTTGGCTCTGTTTGCACTCTGGTCAGGCGCGTGTATTCCAGAAACACTACAACTTGTAATTCCCGGTTTCGGTTTCAGGAAATCCGCTGAATATCTGTGAATAATATTCGATATCTAGCTTGCGTCCCACCCACAACCCACCGTAGGCTGCAGGCGGACTGATCATTCAAGGGTTAGAGCAATTCTTAGCGACCCTTGATAAAGTCCAGCTAATAGGACTAAAGGATTTTCAAGATATTAATCCCAATATATTATGCCATCAAAATAGAAAACAAAAGAAGTTTATTCGGGGGCACATTAGAAATATTTTGGTTGGGCGCTGTACGCATGAGACTGGCAAAACATGTGCTGTTACAAAACATGTGCTATTCCAGGAATTATGAAAGAAACACGTGGAGCTCCTACTGTGTTACCTTCTTTCTCAACTAGCCTAACATAGATAAATTAAATAAACCTTTCACTTGCTCACATTTAGCAGTTATACTGGAACCTGCATCTACGTCACTTGGCGTAAAAACGTTAAAGTTTTTTTTTTAAAGTATTTTCAATGATCCGTTTTGAGGACGAATGCCGTTTCCATGCAAAATCAACGCCATCGGAGAAATGTCCCCCCCCCCACCCCCGCTTGAGAGATGTGGACCCCTCCCCCGGTTGAAGCATAATTACCCCGCCCCGGTCATTGTCATCCCGCCGCCTCTTCCCCCCGTCTCAGGTCGGAAGTTCTAAGAGAGTAGTTTTGATTGAATCCCTCTTTTCAAATTCCTAGATCCGCTCCTGAAAGACGTGACTGTTTCTTTGTACTGGTTTTTATTACCAAATCTTTCAGATAGTCAACAGGTGCATAACTACATATAACAACGGTAAAAGGGATACACCTATGTTATGTAAATACAGGACATTATATCGGATAATAAACATTTAGCTGTTACATATTATACCTGTAATTAAACACATTTAAACCTAATGGGGAAGACATGTGTACATATATATCAGGGGACTGGTGGAGCGGGATTGGAGGAGAGAGGCTTACTAAATGATTTTTGAAATTCCAGTCTAATTCACATAAAAAGTTCTTACCACGCCATTTACTGCTAAAAACGAAGCGGTGTCGCGATCGAAAAAGTTTCCATTGTAAAGCGTTGCTAAAAATGCACCAGGTTGGGGATTCCCTGCCCTTAACTTTAACCTTCCGGAAGAGCCACTAACAAAAATTTGACTTTGACTTTGCTTCTCTAACCGGCATATTACGAGTGAAGCCAAATCCGGCGGTCTCATGTATATGAAGTTATTTAACACCATGTGAGAACAACACCTGAGACTATCAGGAAGACGATGTACATGTATCCCGATGTATATATTCCATGTGTGCATCACCACAATACTCTGTTGCGCATGAACTAAAGAGCCCTTACATTTGAGCAGCAGCTATAAATAGTGCCGGTATACAATGGAATCATAAGACATTTCCATATTGCTTCCAATGAAATCGCAGTTGAGGCATTTCTAGATATAACCCAAAATGCGATATATGGCTCACGTAACTTCTTCTATTGCATTTTAATAATACAAATATTATTATGAAATTTTAGTAGACTTCAATATTTTTAAAAGGCTGCCCCCCCCCACCGCTCCCCACACCCGGCTAGATCAGTTCCACGTGCGGTTTGCGCGGCGATTAAAGCAATTTACCAGCACCATCTCCCCCGGACAACTGTTATAGCAAATGAAGAGTTGTTCGCCATTCTGAGTAAATGGCACGCCCTCCTCTCTTCGATTTTGTGAAGGATTAGAAGAATCCCAAATAGAACACGCATTGAGTTACCTTGTATCATACTGTGTATTTTGCGGTTGGCAGACAGTATGTATTCAGTATATCAACACTCCCTTTGAATTATATTACGCCCCCCACCTCCGCCCTTCTCCCAACTCCCCTACTACACATGCAGTGACGCTTACGACCTTAATTTATGCCTACCGTCCTGCTCGTATGGGTCACTGATCTGGGCTATCCAGATAATTGCTGGTCCACCCAATAAAGATAACAGCTAGCCACTTGTATCCCGACCCTCACACGCCCCCCCCCCGCCCCCCCCCCCCACCTCCACCCACCAACACCCCATCCACACGTTCATTAATACTGGTTTATTGGTTGATAATACATCAAGTTATCAGGCCTTTGCAAATGAGATGAGGACGGGAGATCAGTGCGGGAATTGTACCCCCCCTCTCTCTCTCTTTAGTTATGGAATATACTCAACAAAGAAACAAAGTCAATGAAATCTGCTACGGAATTTTAAACGATGCTGTCAACCTCGGAGTTGTTCATGTGTCACTGTAATTCGTGCAGTTTTAATTGTGCAACGTAACTAACAGGTAAGGTTTAAATAAATGATAGAATATGGTTGTTATTTTTTCATTATGATATGTTCATTTATCTCATCAATTCATGTCATTGTATCATTGTCGGTCAGCGCTAATGTTTATTGTTGACTTTTATATATCGACGTTAAATATAACTTTATCTTATCTTATCTTATCTCTATCGCGGCTGGTGAAACCCGCCCTAGTGTAATATTATTAATAATTATCATTATAATAATGTATTGATTAATATAATTAATGTATTATTGTGTATTTATGGCACCGTGTTAAAGGTTATCGTTATCATGAGCACGCCTATCGACCAAATTGTCCAGGCGTCGCATATTGTATGTAATGTAGCACAGAAGCGTCGGTTTGTTCCTGAACCCTGAACCAGTGCACGGCTGGTGAGCAAATTATCAGCCTTAAGATTATTTTTCTTCTTGATGGCCTTCACCACAGCAGGTGTCGATGTGGGCTGAGGATAAACAGGGCGAGGTTCACCCATCTCATGTACGATATACGTGCCAAGACTTTCATTTTTATTATGACGTACGTTTTAAATTTTCGTCATATGTCGGTCGTTTTTTGTGTCTTTTATCAGGAAAATCTAAATCAGGCATTGTGATGCTAAATGGGCCAAATACAATACCGATAGGTAGGATAAATAACGTGCCTCAATAAGGACACTGGCGTGGTGGTTCTTAATTTAGCGCTGACCCAACAGAGGCGGATTCAGTTTCTACCGTCATTCAGAAATTCCGACTTAAATACTTGCCAGGTTTTTTGTACAAGTATATTTAGCTCGATGTATCAAGAGACCCCCCCCCCCCACAACCAACCCTTCGCCGCCAAGGTAAATAAATTGCCCTCTCGAGACCTAAGGTTATTCATGGGCGTATCTTTATTCGGGGCTGCGATGTGACGTCACGAATAGCTAAGTAGCCACGTGGAAGTTGTTGTGTAGGGCAGAAGAGCGCCGTGCCACTTCAAGCCTAATTGAGCGGTGGGTTTGGGGATGTTTGGATCGTCACAGTCTGAAAACCGGGCCTTTTTTGGCGTAATGCCGTCAAGATGTTGTGTCGTGGGGTGTACAGATTGTGAACTTTGATATGATACCACTCGAGCACGAAAAATGAGCAAAATGCACGGATACCGGCTTTGTGCAGGAAAGACGACACCCGACCAGCAACCTACTTGGATTTGGCCCGCGTGGTTAAAAAAACAAGAGATGGGCGGGCAAATCAGGAAGATAATACTAACCCAGTGGGCACACCGACGTCGTAAACTCGTCGCATTTACGTCAAGACGTCATAAGACGTCAAACCGACGAATAAACGACTTTGAAGGGCTGTTCGTTCCCACATCAAAAGTATGACGTCGCAAACCCGTCAGATATGCGTCCATAATCCGCCATCATTAGATCGACGCACGTTGTGTTGGTGCGTAATGATGCGTTTTCAGTGATTGGAGCCACATAGATGGCGCAGCTATTGCATTTCGCTGATTGTTAAAGTCTATACTCCGGTCTTGTCGGATTGAAGAAACCTAAGTCATTTTCACAGCGAGCACGTGACGGGAAACCGACATCATGTACTCGGTGGATTTACGCCCCAAATGTTGCTAGACGTGAAGCCGCGTGAAGAGTTCACGACGTTGACGCATATTTGTCGCTTTTACGATTGGTATCCGACGAGGAATTTTTACGGTATATTTTGGGCGTGCGTGCCATTGTCTTTCAGTCCCCCAGGTATCTATAACCCTTTCACGAGTTTATAATGCGGGCGCAACGACTTCCTGCCGGATAACGTTATCATGCGAGCACATAGTGAATATCATGAAGCTTTTTATGTGGGTGTTACATAGGTCTAAAACACTATTATTCTCACGCATAACTGTACTGCCGCAAGTGATTCAGCTTCATACCCCAGCTCCCCCACCCCCTGCACCCTCGCATCACTCCATCCCAGTACAATTTCTTCTGAACCAGACAGCAACGTTACAAGTAAAACACCAGTGAGATTTGTAGTGTGCTACAGGCGCTCAGATCAGTTGACGCGACGCCCGCCTCCAACACGTAAACTACCTGTGCAGCGTCCCAAAGCTCGCGAACTCGAGCTCCATTCACATTCAGTGAGGCAGATTGCGCTGCCGCCTTGCGGAGATATCGGTTGCAGATCGTACTTCGTATGCGCAAAGTTTAAAAATATTGCGGAAAGGCGAACGGATTCCTGCGGCCCGTGTACGTATGAGCAATAGATTCACGAATATTTGCTTATGATAAATACGTCACTGTCTAGCACTTGAAGAAACCCAAGTTTGAACTTTACATCATAATATAAGGCCAAAAGAAGACTTTAGAAATTGTGTTTTTTTTGACAAGACTTGCTCGTACGAGTAGCCTACGGTCATGCCACCCCCCCCCACCCCACTCCCACTGGCTGGCTGTAACTTATGCTATATGCCTACTGGCTGTTGACTCAGACCGTGGGACTTCCATCGACTATGAACCAAGCGTCTGTGAATGCATGCAGTCGAGAAGTCGGAAAAATCTACTACCTTGTATCCTTGCCTTAAGCCTCGGAAAAAGATATCAATGACTTGTGCTGAAATAAATCTTAAAATCTTACACTTGAACCAATACCATATGCATATAACTTATATATATCCGCTAATGCTCAATTGGCAGCAGCCGCTCTGTGACGCAAACATATTAAAACTAAAATGATCTAGTTGCCATGGCGCGTAGATTCTCTAAACAATACCGGCCTTATATTTGCACCGGATATACACATTCCATGCAAACTAGATCATTTCATTGTCTGTGATTTAGTAGATATTTATGAGAGTGGAGCGTCAGCATGAAGAAATATTGTTTGCATGATAAAACAGATAAAATTGCAGCACAATCGTTTGTTTGGTATCATCAAAATAGTCTTATGTTGCTTATTCACGTCAGAGTGATCACGACAAATTTGTGTTTCTTGTGTACTACATCATACAAATTTGCCCAATTTTTACCAATAGCATGTAATAAACACATTTAGTTTCAGATAGCCAAGAGATCAGGAGATATTGTTCGAATTTTGTGAATAATTTCACATTTCAGACCATAACAAGCATCATGATTCCCAGCCGGCAAGGAAGAAACAAGAATCTACAATAAGGAGACTTATCAGAATCTGCTGCGCTTATTAGTGAATGATCCAGCAGGAGGAAACTGAGGCTATATTATATGTAATCATAATTTTGTGACTAATTAGTATGTGTGTCTAAGCTGTAATTTGCTGAAGATTGTGAGAGCAATATAATGAAGTCAATTGCAGCTTTCCAGCCACCTGAATTTGCAGTTGGGAACTATTATTTTATTCATTCGAACACATTCCTGGTATTGGTAGAATGTCTGAGCAATTCGCATGGATTTCTATTTACTGTCGTTTTTTCGCTGGTTAGTAATTGGCATTCATTGCCTTCAGTAGAATGATTAAGCTCCACCGGTTATATAATATTTGTAGGTATAAAGCAAGGTATATATGTCAGAAAAATACTTGTTTTATGAAATTGCAACTCTTCAGGATCTATGATGATCAAAATTACTTCTGCCAGATGCAAAGTTCTATTGACATGATTGGCCAAACATGATTTTCCTCATGGCTCAGTGTTAATAATAGACACTGTTATTGGATTTTCTTTCTGGGATCAATATGTACCGGTCCTTTTGAATTGTTGTGCACTGAACATGCTGAATATTTAATGTTGGGTCATTATTCCTAGAATATTTTACATTTCATATTAACTTTTTGCTTAATTTGCATGTTTGCATCATGTTGTTATTCATATACTGTACCTTGTTTCTATAATATATGTTTGGAAACATGCATAATCAATATTGGATGCCTTATTTTTGTGTCTTTTGTGACTCAGTGACTTTGTGTGCAAAGTGGCATACCAACGAAACTGGTCATACACCAGTCGCTCTGCAGACGTCAGAAACTGGTCACACACCCGTCGCTCTACAGAGTCGTCACCCGCCGCTCTACATACGTCAAAAACTAGTTATACACCACCTTGTTATACACCCGTCGCTCTACAGACGTTAGAAACACGGCAAACACCCGTCGCTCTACAGACGTCGATAACACGGCTACACTCGTCGCTATGCACACGTCTGGAACCCATCAGGAACCCGTCGCTAAACACACGTCTGAAACTCGTCACCATACACACGTCTATTTGATTCGCAAATCCGACATAGTTTCCAACCAGTTTCCGACGACTGATAATGACGTCGTTTTGACCAGTTTACGACGAGTTTTGCCCACTGGGAAGTCGTTATCGGTTCACGAAGATAAACCCGAATCCCGAAGATTACTGCTTACTACAAAGGTGGTGCCCACATAACTTAAACAGGGGCGGATCCTAGTCGATAAGTTGTAAGCCCCGTAAGTCTAAGCTGTTGGACAGTATATATTCTATATTCCGGGGATCAGTAATGAAGTTAAAAATTGTCCCGTACGTATGCCACTTCGGGGGGGGGGCATGTACTACCTTGCCAGGGGCGGATCCAGGGGGGGGGGGGGAGGGGCGACCCGGCCCCGGCCCCACCATGTCTGGATCCGACCATGAAACCGGCCCCCTATCCAGATTTTCTGGATCCGCCCCTGCTTGCTGCAGTGATGGGGGTGCCGCCCGTACATACCGAGCATATAGAGAGTGAAAGAAAAGGAGGCGATTTTGTGGTCATCAAGAGAGAATATTTTAGTAAAATATAACCTTCATAGGGGCAATGGGTTTTTCCGTTCCTTCGGGAACGGGCTTTTCATTTCACCGTGAACTGGGAATGATAAAAATAATTCTTCGTGGACTGGGAATGGGATATTAGCCGACCGCCGTGATCAAGGATTTTTATTCGTCGTGAACTGAGAATTTTAATATAAAATAACTGTGAATTGTGAAATCACCAATTTATATCATGTATCCGACCCTTCCATTGTATGCGGAGAGTTCTCCATTTAATTCATCGTGTCCTGGAAATAAAGAAATTTGTTCTTCGTGATTCTTCGGGAACACGACCCCCCCTTGCCCTCCCCCCCCGTTCATAAGCAAACACTAACGTACAGTTATGAAACGCATAGAGGTAGACGCCAGCTGATTGAGATCTCAGAGCACGAGAATTACGGGACTATGCCAGGACGAAAGAAAAGAAAACAATAAATGTTCAGTCTCAGATGGGCACATTGAGATAAAATGTTTCTGCTTCGGGGAAAGGGAGAAACATGCGAAAAAACGGATATTTTGCTCGGCACAAATATGTACATAGCTGACCCCTAGTGCCCCCTCTCCCCAGCCGCTCGCCGCCCCCGCGCGGGCCCGGACTCCATTGGAGGCTACAGCGACGCCTAGCTGGGCTGCGTACCGGAGCACGATCGACCGCCGCGAACATTTTTGGTCACTCCGAACTTGCTACGGTACGACATCGGTCACATCGAACTATTTCCATTTGTTGCGGGGATAGCCACTGAATAATTATCCTTACTTTGGAAACAGCAGCACAATCTAAATAGTGTCAAATATTGATAAATGAAAGATAATAGTGAAGCATCGATATTTACGGGTTATCCCCACTTATCAGAGAAGAATCGTCGTTCAGAGTTTAATATTATCATGCCGGACAGCTCCTGATCGTGGCGAACCATACCCGACTTCCGCTTCAAAATTGCCCGCGTCCAAGACCAATCCGCCAAGTTCAATTCCTTATTTGTCGTATCGTAAGGAGTGCGTTCGCGATCGATCGTGCTACGGTACGGAGCCCTGATCAACCCACTGGTCCCAACTTGTACGTTGGATGGGGGACTTTGTACCCCGATAGCGATAACTTGTGCGAGTAACGAGCGTAGATCGCGCTATCCGGATGAGCTTCTTCATCTGACACATTCGATTCTTCAACCTTCTAGCTCTAACTATGTTATTTTGTTCGATATTCGACGTTTTACCTGCCCGATTCCCATGTTAAAGAGCCTGAGGTTTACATTTGTCTGCCCTATGCACGCACGCGCATGCGCGACTTACTTCGGTTTGTTGCCAAACATCGCAGCCCCGAATACCCTGTACCCCTACCATGCAATAGATAGACCGATCCACGCTGTCAATCATTCAATGATGTCACTGCTGCTTTTATCCAATCATGTGGGGAAAAAGGTCTCCCCACGCTATGTCGGACAAACAAGTCGGACAAACAAAGCAGCATGTCACTTGGCTGTTGTCAGTTTCAGAGATCAGTACTGCTCAATTGTACCTGCCACGATCTATGATTGTCAATTTCATACTCACGCTTACGGAAAAAGGACTCAAGCGGGGGCAGGGCCAAGTGTCGATAGGTATATTGGTAATGGCCATGATACATCTAAAATTAACAAAGTAACCGAAACTTAGATGCATCAAGGCCATAATGATGTGGACACTTTGTGTCCAAAATTTAAACATGTTGAAACTTCGGACACAAAGATAATACACCATGATACACCAGTGAAAAGTTTCGGAAACAAAGTTTCGGTCACAAAGTTTGGGAAACTTTGCTAGATGTATCATGGGCATTACATATTCCCGGTTGTCGGTAGTACACCACCCAATCCCCCCTCAATCTTTCATGGCACTGTCTTAATTGGCCACGAAGCTTGTTTGTGACTCCGCCCCCCTCACCCTGCCCTCCCCGACCCCCAACCCATTGATCACGACACATTGCGTACAGCCTTATCATAGCCATATAAAGAAGAAGGGGGTGAGTTGAGGGTCGCGGTGCGTGTGTGTGCATATATGGGGCGGATGGAGCGGTAGAGTGGCGTGTGTTGGCGCATCCAGGATCTTTGTCGGGGCCACATTTGGTGCAAATTTCACTCAAAGTACGTAACTAACATAAGAGCGGGGTCATGTTCCCAGAAAACGAAGAATAAATGTCTTTATTCAGATTTCATAATGAATTAAAAGATGAAGTCCCCGCATACAATAACAAGGGCGGATACACGATATGAATGTGCGATGTCTCCCCCCCCCCCGATTCACTGTTACTTAATATCAAAATTCCCATTCCACAATAAATGGAAATCTTTAATCACGAAAGTTGGCTAATGCCCTAAATTGGCGACACTCTCACAAAAGGGACAGAATTTCCGGGAGGGGATGGAGAGGGGTGTTGTATAAGGGGTGAGGTGAGCAGGATGTAGGGGGTGAAAGCTGTGGGGGAGAGGGGTGAGGGGGTGAGGGATTTGGTATAAGGGATGTGCTAAGATCTTGCGTTACTGCTCGGCTTGGAACTGCCGCTGTTCATCTGTAAATCGCGGCCCTGATCTCTCTCTCCGCTAGTTATAACGTAAGGCGGCGCCACATGGATGGTCACAATATGCGTCATTGTTCCCGGCAAAATGGCGCTCTGCTTGACATGGCTGGGGGCGGGTTGCCTTAAGTTTTTTTCTCCTTACCAGTCGGTCGAAACAAAGCGTTAACACTCGCCAATTTAAGTTTAAGATGTAAACTTTCAGTGCAGATCGCGATTAAATTAGGTTGGACACCCGCTTTAACCACTTTTGGTCATATCGCGTCAATGGGAGAAGGAAGGGAGAGTGGAGCCATGTTCCCGGGGGTAATCCCCCTACTCTTTGCGAAGAAAGACATGGGATCTAATATTCTTTATCCTGCGACCACACAGATATGGCAACAGCGGGGCTCGAACCACCGATCCACGTGCCGTTAGGCTCTCATGCAGGTTACCAAATCACTCAATGCTAGCGCTCTTGCCCACTGAGCTCTCGCGCCGGCCCCGGGGTGCTGGGAGAATATGGGCGGTAGGGGAAGAGTTGTGGGAGGCCACTGGTGGTGGGGTTGCATCTACATAATGTCACTTTGATATATAATTCGTCGGCAAACCCGACAGTGTATGATCAAGTTCTTAAGCGCAAAATCGACATGCATTCAAAAACAGCAAAACCACTCGATACGTAACTTTAATATTAAACATCCTGTTACGATTAATGACACGACAGTCGGCATATATATCCCCGATGGCCAGTTCACGAATAATGATTTTCCTCATTCCAAGTTCATGGTGAAATGAAAAGAAAATACCCCCCGTGGGGGGGGGGGGGGGGAGGGGGGGCAACCCCCATAATTAATGCCCATGAGGCGCCCCCCCCATAATAATACCCAAAATACACAATCCATGGGCAGATCCAGCTGACAATCATGCCACATGGGCACAAACGGTAGCGGATCGAGGAAATTAAAAAGGAAGGCGGGGAGTTAAATTAAAGTTACTGTAACACGGGAGGGGGGCACCGTTATACAAATCTGCTGGGGGGTGGGGGGGCACCGTTATACAAATCTGCTGGGGGGTGGGGGGGGCACCGTTATACAAATCTGCTGGGGGGTGGGGGGGGGGGGGTTCGCGGGTGCCTTGATGCCCTGAGAGAGCGGATATTTGTGATGAAAAAGATACCCGTAAAGAGCGGGGAGGGGGGGGGGGGGGGGGCTCTAAAAATGTGCGTTCATAGCGGAGCGGGTTGTCGCGTAAAAATACCCCTTCCAAGCGGATTTTGGCCTGTAGAACGCCCCGATCGAGCGATTTTGGCAATCCGCCCCTGTGACTACTTAGTCCACATCTTAGCTGGCGGGTGGCGTACACCAAAAGTTGAAAAAGTGCATCCGACCCAAGGGGGTTCACGTGACCCCAGTGACCCCTCCTTGGATCTGCGCCTGCCACATGGAATCTACGGAATCTGGAATTTTCGTCCGTCGCCTGGCGGGCCGACATCCTACTGTGGGAACTTGACGTGTGCTCGCGATGGAACGCCACCTAGTGAATGCAGAAGGTTGGAGACTGCAGCGCCCCCTGTGTCTCAGAGAGAAATCAAAGATGGCTTCAGGCGGTGGACCAACGATTGTTGTAAGTTTGTCTGAAATATAGCTTATGTTGTTGACATAGGTTCATCAGCTTGTTAATCGGGTATCTTTTGGAAGTAACTAAGACGTAAGCGTGCTATCGTAGGTGATCATTTAACGCAGACGCGCATTTCAGCCTGGTTTTGATAGTTTCTTCTATTATCGCTCACGTGTCAGTTGATGTTCGAATTTTTGAAATTGAACATCTATTTATAAATCATTGTTATGTGGTTGTGTCCATTCCCACTGGTTACTGTATACTTGTCTTGAAACTTGGGGCCAGAAAATTGGAGAGGGGATGAGGGGTCCACTTTGGGTCGGTTCAAAACCTTGTCTGACCGGGGATATATTTTTTGGAAATTCTTACAACGGCGGAAACTTACAAACTGCCAGCCCAAACTTTAGTGGCGGGGGGGGGGGGGGTTGCTGAGAACAAGGCAAGGAGGGAGGTATGACTAGATGCCTGTTAAAACTGGCATGTAACAGAACTAACAAACTGCTAACTAGGTATAAAGAGGGGTCCAGTAGAAAGTTGGGGAAATGGAATACCTAAAATATGGGAGGTCTAGTACCTATACAAAATAGTTAGGTTTACATCCAATTTTGCATATGTTTAATATTAAAAAATAGATCTTTGCGCTGTACACTAAATATTTACATGTTAAAGCCCCTTTATTATGTGATACAGCTAATGCAAAATATGACTGGTATATAATTCAATCCTTTTGTTAACTTGTAGTGGCGTAACTTGACAGTGAACCTGATTGGCTGTGAACACATAACACATTGTGCTAATCTGATTGGTTGTTAAGGAACAGATATCTAACTATACATCTTTGTTATTAACTCCTTTTATATTTATTTGATATAAGTAGGGCTGTCTAAATATTTGAGTCAATGTATCATACACAATGGCTAGAGAACGTAAGTGATAGGTTTTAATTTGGAGCAGGTTATTGGTGCTATTAAACAGCACAAACCTGGAGAAACCTTAATCAGCATGGCAGAATTTTTTTACTGAATGCTGATGCTTTGATGGATGCATGGGGAAAAGGAGCCAGAGCTGTATCAAATACTGTATTATAGTGCCATTTGAGTGTGTTATGATACTAGAGCGAGAAACTGCCTATCTTGGGGCATCCCTCTATTCTATGACTCCTTCCATTATACAGTCTTTTTAGGGCTTCCAGAACAGAAGCGTATAACACAGGGACAACTGTAGTAACTTGTTTATGTTGTTTACAAGACTATACAGACTGATAAGCAGTACTCAGTAATCTATCATCGTAAAAAAACTAAACAATTTTAGCTAAAATCATTGACACTTGGGTGAGCTTATCAGGGATGGCACAAAAGCTTCTTTTGCAGTAACTCATTGTATCATATTTATTCTGTAGGCCAGGCTCCATGCAGCTCTGGCCAAACCCCTGTACCAGCGCTGTTTTGATATCACAAAAATCCTCAATGAAACCAGTACTAAGGTAAGATTTTTTAAGGTATATCAGTATTATTTACTGGTTATATGTACCATTACTAGGTTATTTACAGTAGATATCAAAGAAATCTCATCTTTGTAATTATATACTTATTCTATCAAATTATTAGGTATATATTATATTGTAAAAGTGTTATTTGATATTTCTATTTTTTGAAGTTAATGGTTATCTATATTGACAAAATATATATTTTTGATATGATGTTTGTCTATAGTAATCATGGTTCTCAGTACATTTAAATTGAAAAGCTATTATTCAAAATGACTCGTTTACATATTAGGTGTAGAGTGCTATGACTGATATAAGCTGATATAATTTTTTAAATGCTATAATTCATTTTAAATACTGCATTCAGTTGTACAATGTGGATATTAGCACGCTCATGGTTTTCCCAACATGTGATGTTGGTCATCCATTGTGTTGGGAGCTCTAGGGTTTGTATTTTACTCTTGACACCTTATTGAGGCGAGATGACACCCTTTTTATACATGTCCCACACTTACTGGATTGCTTTAAAAAAAAAGATTTGCACCATTTTGTTTCCCTTTTACCCATTTTCTACGAGTTGCATTCACTGTTGCTCACTGCTGGCCCTTTCCCCTTGTTTTGCAGGAGCTGCACCCTCTCCTGCCCATTTTGTTAGAGTCCATCTTTGGCTTCAACAACCAGCCGGGCTGGGGTCTGGGCAAGGTCAGCCGGGGTTACTCCTACGACTTCTCAGCCCTGAGACAGCTTCTCCACCCACAGGGGGCGCTACTGCAGCTTGTACAACGCCTTGTGGCCGATCCCTACTATAGATATGAGTTCCCGCTCTCCTGCTTGCCTGTAAGTGTTATACATGTATATAGGTTTATTTCCATACAGCTTCGGCCACGGGCCCATGGTACAACACATTTTCACATTATTTGGTAACCATGCACAGTCATGCATAAGTGCATCTAACTCATGGATAATGGGGGGTTAACGGGGGGTTAACTATTAAGCAGTGTCATTTGATATTGATTGATTGTTAACGTTATAAAAGCTGAATTTGAGGCACGCTAAAACTGGCGTAATCTGACAACTGGAAACATTTTCAGGAGAATACAAAAGTCGCAATAATCAATAATTTAGAGTGCAACTTATATTAAGAAGTATGAGATGGGGGTCATGACGATATAAACCCAAAGATGATCATCGTTCGTTGGCGGCCGCAGATGAAATGATGATGTGTTGGCGTTATGTTTCAGTTTCCCACTCAGCGTGCCATCGAGGAAGGTTCGATTCCCCCGCTGTATGCCGACAAGCTGCAACTGAACCATGGCGGACAGGCCTTCGGCCTGGTCTCCCTCAGTATCCTTCATTATTTAATAGAAAACATCACTTGTTGTTGGTGAATAGAACTGCTATTGTGGATACATATTAAAATTTATCCAAGCTGGAAACTGCTGTTGTAGAAATTTTTCTTAGCTGGAGTATCCTTCATTATTTAATAGAAAACATCACTTGTTGTTGGTGAATAGAACTGCTATTGTGGATACATATTAAAATTTATCCAAGCTGGAAACTGCTGTTGTAGAAATTTTTCTTAGCTGGAGTATCCTTCATTATTTAATAGAAAACATCACTTGTTGTTGGTGAATAGAACTGCTATTGTGGATACATATTAAAATTTATCCAAGCTGGAAACTGCTGTTGTAGAAATTTTTCTTAGCTGGAAACTGTTATCATGAAAATTTGTCCTATTTAGAAACTGCTATCATGGAAGTTTGTCTTAGCTAGACGCTGCTGTCATGGAAATTTGTCCTAGTTGGAAACTGCTATCATGGAAATTTGAGATTTAAATGGTGCAAATCTTGAAAACTGCTGTCATGGAAGTTTGAGATTTAAATGGTGCAAATCTTGAAAACTGCTGTCATGGAAGTTTGTCCAAGCTGGAAACTGCTATCGTGAAGATTTGTCCTAGTTGGAAACTGCTATCATGGAAATTTAAATGGTGCAAATCCTGAAAACTGCTGTCATGGAAATTTGTCCCAGTTGGAGTCTCATATGCTGATAATCCTGTGCATGGCTTCATTTTTCTTGTACGCATACCGTTTCTTAACCACCAACTTACAGATGCCTTTGAATATTATTTCTTCCACTTCGTTTCCTTCGTCGTCAACCCACACACGGCGAGGGTGAGTGCTGGGCCCGAGCACTTACTGCTCATAGTGGGATCAACGGTTAAAAGCAGTGTATTATATTGTAACGGCGGGGGCCGGTTTGGTCTGTGGGCCGGTTCTGTCCCCGGCGTGAGTCAAATTAACGATCGCCCGATCTCGAGTTAACCACTCTACCCCTTCGGCTAAAGCGGTGATCCCTATAGCCTAGCCGAGGCTTGTATGAATGGTTTGACTCAATATGATATGCACGACTTACTTCTGGTCGGGTTCCCCTTATCTGGGCTACTCCGAGACAGCTGAATGACCCTGTGGTTAGTGCGTTTCATGTTGTTCTGTGACCTCTGTCACGCCAGCCATAATGGTGTCGGGTTCACGTCTTATTTGGCCGAAGTAAGTGAGGGATGAATATCACATACCCATCCTTGGGAATTACCGATTTATTAGGTGGTTACTGTGAATTCTCCAAGTCCATTGCATTTGTATCATGGCTCACTGGAAGTTTCATGTCCACAAAAAAAATGACCTGGTTTACAAGTAAAAAGGTTAAATTATCTTTCTCAACCAGCCAACCAACATATGTATTGGTGGGTGGGGGATCTGCATAATCTGTATAGACACATGGTATGATAAGCCGAACGCATACTTTATTGACAATATTGACAAGAGGGGAGGGTGATATTGTCACAAGCTTGTCTTGACCCCTCCACCTGTTGGTGTGGCCTCTATACGCCACTTCTCAGCCCTGGTGACTTCTATAAGTTGGTCACGTGTACACCCGTCTCGTCTTGTAGACGTCTGGTTGGACGAACCCAAGCGAGGCTCTGTACACCGTGCTACTGGAGGAGTACTTCAACTACCTGCTTCCCCTGGACGGCTCCCTGGTCTCCCCCGTGCAGCATCAGGCAACCAGTGGCTACCGCAGCCCCGCCGTGCCCCAGTCCCCGGCCAGGTGAGTGCCCCAGTCCCCGGCCAGGTGAGTGCCCCAGTCCCCGGCCAGGTGAGTGCCCCAGTCCCCGGCCAGGTGAGTGCCCCAGTCCCCGGCCAGGTGAGTGCCCCAGTCCCCGGCCAGGTGAGTGCCCCAGTCCCCGGCCAGGCGAGTGCCCCAGTCCCCGGCCAGGTGAGTGCCCCAGTCCCCGGCCAGGTGAGTGCCCCAGTCCCCCGGCCAGATGAGTGCCCCAGTCCCCGGCCAGGCGAGTGCCCCAGTCCCCGGCCAGGTGAGTGCCCCAGTCCCCGGCCAGGCGAGTGCCCCAGTCTCCGGCCAGGTGAGTGCCCCAGTCCCCGGCCAGGTGAGTGCCCCAGTCCCCGGCCAGGTGAATGCCCCAGTCCCCAGCCAGGTGAGTGCCCCAGTAAATGTTTAGCATTTATTTATAATAGAAATCTTTAGCATATACGTGTAATACAAATCTTTAGCATATATGTATAATAGAAATCTTTAGTATATATCTCTAATAGAAATCTTTAGCATATATTTATTATAAAAATTCTTAACATATAGTTATAATAAAAAACTGGCATATATTTATCATAAAAATCTTTAGCATATATTTATAATACAAATCTTTAGCATAATGTTCATTATAAAAAATCTTGAGCGTATGTTTCTAATAATATCAATCATTGTCTTTTTGTGACGTAAGCTCTAACCGACGACTAACCACGTGACCTTTTTCTCCACAGCCCCTCCATGTACTCCACGCCTGGGAGACACGTGACCCTCAACCGGTCCGGGCTGGTGAGCCTGCTGCGGTCTGGGCGGACCCCGTCAGCCTACTCCAGCCCCCAGCCCTCCCCACTCACCGACCACGGGGAACCCGAAACCTGGCGCTCCCAGACCTTCTTGCAGGTCGGTGTGGTACCCACTGCACTGTAGATCACAGCCATGTCTGTGTGGCCATGTCTGTGTGGCCATGTCTGTGTGGCCATGTCTGTGTGGCCATGTCTGTGTGGTCGCCGGATATAGATCCCATGTCCATCTTCGCTAAGAGTAGGGGATTACCCCGGGGGCATAGCTCCGCTCTTCCTTCCTTCACGCATTGACGCTTTTCAGGAATTTTTACCATCTCGAATTTATATTTTTTGAGCAAAACCAAATGCGTGAGAAAACATTGCGCACTTTTGATATGTGGGGTTCAGATATGGCAAACTTTTCTTTATAATTCGTTGATTGCGTTTAGTGGATGTCACTTTCTGTCTCGGCATTCGATGAGGCTTATAGCTTACAGCTGCGTTATGACATCGCTTCAGATTGTGGTGGAATTCTGGTTGAATCAGACGAGCTTGGACCTGGACAAGTATACCTACTCACATACAGCTGTAAGTATCTCGACAAGTATACCTACTCACATACAGCTGTAAGTATCTCGACAAGTATATCTATTCACATACAGTTGTAAGTACACGTACATTAACTGATACACAGTTGTAAGTACGACAACACACAGCCAGGTTGTAACAACGTAGGCTAGCATACACATAGCTGTATCTATAGGGGATTATATCCACTGAGAGAAAGCTGTACAAATTAAGACACCCTCTGTACACCTACCCACACAACTGTTGTCTATACACAGACTCCTCCTTCTCGAGAATGTCTTCACAACCCAAGTGCCAAATGCATTTAGAATTGAGCCGATTGTAATGTGAATTCAGGTAAAGCGGAGAATAACAATGAAATTCGCTGGTATGAAGTATATTTCCTAATGATATTATCTTTTTGAAAGAGTGCCTTTAAGTATGGTTTAATAGATTCGGTACGACAACAATGATGTGTTAGCAATGAACAATAAATAAACAAACATAGTAACTAGACAAAGTGTCATAATGAGTAATATCGTAGATGTTACTCATTAATAAAACACTGGACAGGCAGTAGCAGCAGCTGAATGTAGGGGTTTGTCTACTTGTTCTTTGAAGCGGGAATTCCACTCCGGGCTTCAGCGACATTTCATTGATCCGTATCAATACATGTTGTATGTAAGTACATTGGTAGACAGCGAGCGCCCCCTGGCTGGAAACTCGCAGGCCCTGTCTGTGGACACCGCTCTTAACACGTGGTGGGACTTATATAGCTTCCCGTGCCCTGTCTGTCTGTGGACCCCGCTCTGAGCACGTGGTGGGACATATATACCTTCCCGTGCCCTGTCTGTCTGTGGACCCCGCTCTGAGCACGTGGTGGGACATATACACCTTCCCGTGCCCTGTCTGTCTGTGGACCCCGCTCTGAGCACGTGGTGGGACATATAGAACTTCCCGTGCCCTGTCTGTCTGTGGACCCCGCTCCGAGCACGTGGTGGGACATATATACTTTACTGGGCTCTGTCTGTAAAGATCCTGCTGTAAGGTCATTGTTCCATTGGATTATGATGGCACGAATCACCTCCAACATCAGTTTTGCCTTATTGACGTAGCTACATTATGTTTTTGGAGGATCACCACGAGCATCTACAGTTCATCGCGATATATATTTACAAATGTGCTGAGATAAATAATGGAGTCTTCTACAACAAAAATATTCGGTAGTCTCAAATCTTCGTCGTCATCAACTGCTTCTAGTGATATATCCGCGATGCTAGAAATGCAGTTTAATTTTGTGTCCTTTACATGCCAGTTCAGCTCATCAACCCTAACCCCTGGGGTGTAAAACTGATGTCTATATATTCGTGCCAGTGTAACTCAGTAGAACATACCTTGGCATCTTGTCCCCTCCTCGCCTCGCCCGCTGTGTCGTCTGCTCACACATCCGGGTCCCAGCATGGCGGTCGCGGCTCGTGCTTAGTCGGTTTCGTACTTAGCTTTTCGCTTCTACCCCTTATAAAAAATGTACACATTCGTTGGTGAACAAATTTGCCTTGTATGTTGCAGGCAGTATAATTACAAAAATTTAGTTGTTTAATTATGGCTTGTGTATCATGGGAAAGTGAACGTTGATGGTGCTTCGCTTAAGATGAAACATTTGAGATATATTGATTTTTAGCTCTGTAGATTTTTTGGGTGTGTTTTATTCCCTACAGTGAACTGCATGCGCTCGTTCCAAGCCAATACTGCTGTCGAATAACTCAATAAACTAAAATAACTAAATTGTGAATTAACCCCGTGTATTTTCCTAGTGTATGGGTTGTTTTAGCACGTAATCTGTTTTACTGTGGCAGATATATCTAGCGGTTCTTCTGTTTTTTTAATGACTGTAGTCTAGCATCGAGCAGTCTATGTGATTATTCCTTTGTCTGAGCATTGGTTGGGCATATCTTACCGCCATCGTCTCCACGACGAATGGTGATACATGCATGAGACTCTGGCTGAGCAACGTTATATGGTTATGGTTTGCGTATTCAGACGTTATGATTTACTGTCTAGTGCAGATGGCCCGAGGACCTCATGTTTCTCTTCGTGCAGAGGCACATGTTTCTCTTCGTGCAGATGCACATGTATCTATTCGTGCAGATGTACATATCATAGATATGCATGTATCTGGAGAAGCGTGTTACTGTGTGGCGGACCTTCTATTCTATGGAGATACGCGTCCTGCGTCATTTGGCGCATAACAAGTTTAAATGACGCATTTCATTGAGCTGTGAGGGGACATGGTGACGCATTGTAAATATATAGTGAGCAGACTACGCAATATTCCATTTAAATTATTGTCCCATTTTTCGGATGTCCCATAATTTTAAGGAGCTTTAGGACACTGGTTTTTCTATCAGGATCACTGTCCGACACACGTATTCAAACTTAAGCAATAAGTGTCACAATAGCCCCCATCACCGATGAGCAAATAAAATCAATGGTACTTATAAAATTGCTTCTCTGTCATCGTTGGTAGTTATATCTAGGCAAGCAGACCGAGCAATCCTCTGCACAAGATCCACAATTTAGGCTTTTGTTTTCTCCCATATCAGTGCCAAAACCTTTAGTAGTTTCTCCAGTCATTGCTAGTAGTGAAGTCCCGAATCGTTGCCTCTCTGTAGTTTGTTGTAATTGTTAACTTGGTCTCACAGGCCACTCTATTTAAAGTAATAAGGTCCCTATTTTTTGTATTACCAACCTCTTCTCCATGTCAAATAAGTATATTCTGTCTTGAGTTTAAATCCTGAAAGCCGGTGGGTTGTCGGGAGAGAAGCAAGTTTGTTCACCGGAGCAGAGGTTGGTGGCCGGCTTTATATCCCTGTGCCTGTTCGCTGTTCGGTAATCTGTATGATGTCGACCGCGGCTCGCTATCACGTCCGCGCACGATAAACTAGTCAGCGCAGATTTATGTTAAAATTGTTGTTTTACAGACTCAAGGAGATATAAAAAATATGCATCATAATTTTGAGATACTTTTAGTCTTGATTTTAAAATGTAAAAAATCTAAGATGGCGCATGTAAGTATGCTATTTTAAAACATAATTAAGTATGTCAGTACAGCCGTATGTGATAAGCCACGCTCGGCTTGGTGTTTCCATATTGTCCCCTTAATTTATGTAAGACTGTTTAATCGCGCTCGTATTGTTCGTGTACACCTTATTATTTTGCATGAATTGAATTCGCTTGTTAAGGATTTCAATGTCGTTTAATATGACTTCTGTTTGTGTGGGACGTTTGTATACGTGTTCACGTTAGCCTCGGGCCATAAAGCTAGGAGCCTTGTTTCTCTGCCTGCTAATGTAGCGATACAGCATGAGCTTATAGGGCGTTTGGTTATCTTATTGTGACAATCTGGTTCAGCCTTTTCGTTTTGCGTTATCGACCCGGGATAGAAGGAAGACAGAGGGGGTGAAGAGATAAATCTGATCGCTATCGTTTTGCCATGACAGTATAATACTAATATCAATAGCGTGAGTTAGCAAAGCATTGCATCGCCCGGTCATCGATCTGGAACCGCAACAGAAGTTAGGTACCATGATAATGATCTTAGCATTTTTCTAAAATGACCTATTATCGCTCGGTGGAAAGGATGACTCTCGTTACCATAAATAACTGTAGGAGGGGGAACTGACTCATATAGATACCTTAGTGCATGATATAACAACTAAGGGCTGGGGCTCTGGGTATCTCCTCCAATCCTCCACCCCCATACACGCTCCTACACCCCGTTTGCCCCCTTTCTCTGCTCGCATCCCCCCTCCCTCTCTCCCTCTTTGGTTGCTGATTCTAATAAGGGGGTATCGTCTACATTGTGCTGAGTAGCTGTCGTTCTGGAATGTTATAATGTCAATACAAGCTGCGTCAGAGCAAAATGGTCCCAGCTCAATAAGTCTATATCATTATCGTCACTCTCATCAAATTATTTAAAAGTTAGCATTAATTTTCTTATTTCAGGTCGTAACGCTTGTTGGTGAAAGGCTTTAATTAACGTACGGCGTTATTCCTATTTGTCAGTTCCAGCAATATTTCATATTGTTGTTGGATTGTAAGATATGTAAAAAACGACCTAAAATGACCTAAAACCTTGTCACAGTTATGTTATGTAATTCAATGGCTCTAAATGCAAGTCAGTGGATGATCCCAAACAGTTGTGTATTTATTGTATGAAAAACTAACTTATATTATCTTTTATGATGACATTTATATATATATTAAATTTTCACCCCCCCCCCTCCCACCCCACCCCTGTCAGGAGAGTTTTCTTCCCACCTGTGATCACGTGCGCGTTGTGCGCATGCTCATCAAGCACCTGCATTACTTCGTGAACAGCGCGCGCCCGGAGACGCTGCACTCCCCCTACAGCATCCCGGCCACGTCCGCCTGGGACGACTTCAAGAGGTAAGCGTGGCTCAGATTGCCTGCCACGTGTCCACCAGGGGCCTAAGGGCCGGCCCGGTAGCTCGGTGGGCTAGAGCGCTCGCCTTGAGTGCTCTGGCCACCTGAGAGCCTAACGGCACGTGGATCGATGGTTCGAGGCCCGCTGTGGTCATGTCTGTGTGGTCGCAAGATAAAGATCCCATGTCCTTCTTCGCAAAGAGTAGGGGTTACCCCCGGGGACATGGCTCCACTCTCCCTTCATTCTCCCATTGACGCAATATGACCAAAAGTTAAAGCGTCCTGAATATACAACCAATTCACCAGGGGCCTAAAACACAAGTATGTCATTGTTTAGGCGGTAAACGGATACTGTGGAACAGTTTGTCTGGAGTCTTCATGACTTGTAAAAAGCTGGATTTAGGCTCCAGGCCACCGGAGAATTATATTTTATTGTGTGATTAAACTAGAAAAGACAAGATTTGATCCTGTAAAAACAACAAGAACACTCTATAGCAGGTGGATTCCTGGTTGTAGCGTAGCTGTGATCCTTCGTTCCATAGGTCGGTATTGCCACAACTAGTACAGAAGAAGTTGTACGCCTTCCTAAAGCACGGATTTGAAAGATGGCCGCTCGATTCCAGCTTCCGATTGGTGAGTTGCTCCTGTCATGTGGCATTAACGTACTTCTCCGAGTCACGTGACACGTATAGGTTCAGTCACGTGACACATGTTGGTCCAGTCACGTGAAACATATTGCCCCAGTCACGAGACATGCATATTGGTCGCCGTCTTGCTCCAATCACGTGTTATAAGTATAGGTCCAGTCACGTGACATACGTGTTGCTCCAGTCACGTGAGCGGCAGTCACGTCGTTACTTGTTGCTAAGCATGTTAGGGGAATCACTCAGCCTAGTTTGATGTAAATTCTCAGCAGCTATAGCTGAAAACCAAACCGAAAAATTATATTTCTTACAGGTGTGGCCGCCATTACGGTGTGCTGACCTCCGCCATCTTGCTGCGTAGGCTTTGAGGATGGAGCTTTATGTCGGGTTTCTTTCTGTTTTTAGATTCTGGAGACGTGGTTGAGCTTTCTGCAGCCCTGGCGCTACACAGACCCCAGACAGTCTAACCGTGAGCTGCCTGACACCAGGAATAGGGTCATCGACCTCAAGTGGTGAGTACCCCCCCCCCTCTCTCCCTTCCCCCTCTCGCTCCCAGCCCCGCCTATTTCATTATCACTGGTTCTCTGTGGGCACCGGGGAATCCCTTCAGGCTGGTTCCTTGATACCAACCGCCTGGTTCCTTGATACCAACCGGCTGGAGCTTTGTAAGTGCAGGGGAATAATATATACTACTACTGTTGATAATAATAATGATGCCTCCCGGTCGCTGCACACACACACAAACGCATTGATACGCCTGCTACCAGGCTCCATGCCAATCGTTCGGACCGATTATTGATCAAGTTTGTATCACGCTCTTTAATATACAATCCTTTCTCACTCGTCAAACTTCGGCTAATCGCAACTTCGGTTAATCGCAACAATTTGGCTGGCAAACAGCTGTTGCAATTAAGCGCGCACTGTACTTGTAGTTTGAATGAGCGCAGTTTTAAGTTGTACCTCGTTTCTCTCTGTTAGGCGTCAGTTTGTGGTGGAACACATGCTCTTCTACTCGTCTCTGATGATCAACTTCCTGTTGAGGGCGCTCAGAATGGACCTCAGCTCGGCCAAGAATGCCTACATGTTGTACCGCGTGGCCAAGGTAAGACAGAGGTCAAACGTGGGGTCAAGGTGAGACGGGGGTCAAGGTGAGACGGGTGTCAAGCTGAGAGGGTCAATAATGGAATCTGTGCGAGAGAGGGGTCAATGTGAGGCAGAGGTGAATCGTGGGGCCAAGGCGAGGCAGAGATAAAGTGTGGGGTCAAGGTGATACGGTAATCATGGTGTCAAGGTGAGACAGGGGTCAATCGTGGGGCCAGTGTGAGACAGGGGTCAATCATGGGGCCAGTGTGAGACAGGTCAATCGTGTCAAGGTCAAAGTGACATTGAGTTGAATTGCGGGGCCAAGAGGGGACAGGGATCCATCATGGGGTCAAAGAACGACAGGTCAATCGTGGGTTAATCATACTTATTTTGCAAAACTATTTGACTGGGTGGAAATAGTATTCTCAGAATAACAACACCGGCGAAAGGGTATTAGATAGCAAGATATTCGCTATCTCTTGTCGCATAGCAATCATTGGGAGGTAACTTTTTATTCATCCGATTGTTTCAGGTGTTCAGTTTGCCGAACCTGCGGCATATGATAGACGAAGGTATGTCTTGTGTCTTCGTCAGTACACAGGTGTCATAACCTATGCTTCGCCTTGTGTGTCCATCTGGCACAGTCAATATTAGGGTGTGGACTACTTGACACCTTTCATGGTTCGTTGTTTGTCATGCAGAACGTAATGGAAGAAACTTTACCAAAATTACGAGTAGTAATTCAGATATATGCCGTCAGTGTAAAAGAAAAAGAATAAAAACAGTCGTACAATATTTGATTACATGAAATATAAATGTATTGAAATTATTTAAATATTCATTTTCAATACAAACACATGAAAATTCATTCATTAAAATATGGCTTCATCGAAATTCATTAATTTGATATAGCTTCATCGAAATTCATTTATTTAGATATAACTTCATCAACATTTATTTAAATAGAAAATCTTAAAAATGTTATGATTAAAATTACAATTAATGTTGAGAAATACGATGTTGAATGTTGGCCGTTGATTTTTCCAGCGGAGAGCGGTCTGTATGAGCCTAGCCCCCACTTGACCACCACCCTGGGAGCCCGCTCTCCGGACATGGGAGCCAGCTACCTGTCACCGACCCCACGTTACCTTGGCAACATGGCCAACGCAATCCACCTGCAAATTTCCGATCTGGAGGGACCAGGCTTCAAGTTCATCCCGCTGTTTGGTCGGGAGGCGTTACCCGTGGTGAGTGGTTGGTTGGTTGTATATTCAGTACGCTTTAACCGCTTTTGGTCATATCGCGTCAATGGGAGAAGGAAGGGAGAGTGGAGCCATCTCCCCGGGGGTAACCCCCTACTCTTTACGAAGAAGGACATGAGATCTTTATCCTCCGACCACACAGACATAGCCACAGCGGGGCTCGAACCACCGACCCACTTGCCGTTAGGCTCTCAAGTGGCCAGAGCAAGGCGAGCGCTATAACCCACTGAGCTACCGGGCCGGCCCCCCGTGGTGAGTGAATGCCACGTGAAATCATGAGAGGATGTTTGTGTATGTGGGGGTGGGGGTGGGGGGGTGGCGGAGGGATTCTTGTGTGAGTGGAGGGCGGGGGAGGGAGGCTGGGCCGTGGCATTCTCGATGGTTTGTGTGCAATACAAGAACATTATAGAACTATTTATCAAGTAATGTAGAAAAATATGTATAAAAAAATATACAAATATCTATAAACATATGTGTGTGCAGAATAAATGTGCCTTGTCTTTTTTTCGCAAAGAGTGGGAAGTCACCTTTCCTCTCTACTTTGACCCTTCCCATTGTCGTGTTGTTATCATTAGGTTACAGGTTATAACTTTTAAGCTAGCCAATGAAGTCATAGCATGGTTACTACTTTGTCCGCCAGGTGAATCAACTGTTGGCGTCTATGAGTCGCGCCAAGGAGTCGGCGGCCGAGGCCAGCGCGCGCAGCGGGGAGTCCGGGGGCGGTTCCTTCTGGAGCTGGCTCGGGATAGGTCCCATGGTGGACTACAACGCCTCCAGGTGAGTATTGGAGTCCGGGGGCGGTTCCTTCTCGAGCTGGCGCGGGATGGGTGGGTCCCATGGTGGACTACAACGCCTCCAGGTGAGTACTGGAGTCCGGGGGCGGTTCCTTCTGGAGCTGGCGCGGGATGGGTGTGTCCCATGGTGGGCTACAACGCCTCCAGGTGAGTACTGGAGTCCGGGGGCGGTTCCTTCTGGAGCTGGCTCGGGATGGGTGTGTCCCATGGTGGACTACAACGCTTCCAGGTGAGTAGGAGGGTCCGGGCGGTTCCTTCTGGAGCTGGCGCGGGATGGGTGGGTCCCATGGTGGACTACAACGCCTCCAGGTGAGTAGGAGGGTCCGGGGCCGTTCCTTCTGGAGCTGGTTCGGGAGAGCTTCATTAGGACCCAAAGTTTTCCCAAATATTTTTATTTTCGCTCTGGGTTCAATCCGGTTAAAGATATTGACGGATTTATTTCGAGCAGTATACATGATGGGGGAGATATGCATGTCGTAGGTTACGCACGAATAGTGCATCTGTGTCATAACCTAAACCAGTCTAGCGGGCAGATTTTCAATTTGGCGGGTACTCAGATGCTGTTTACCCGCCCCAAAAAGGCCTTTTTGTCCGGAGAAAATCATCAGCACTAACAATTTTATATGACATGGCTAATACTTTTGTTTATAAAAATTGTAAATTGCGGGCTTAAAATGCGACCGGATCGGCTGGCGCCATGTTGTGTGTATACACGGAACCCTAATTTTTTACCGGCCAAAAAAACATTCTGGCTAATACCCTGTTGACTTGTGCCTTGACAGGTACATGTCTGCTGATGGCTATGACGAGACCAGCACTGACGTCCACAAGGTCGGCGCTCACCTGGACCAAAGTACAGCTCTCCTCTGTGAACTTTTCCAGGTGAGCCAGTTACGAACTGTTGGGATTGTGCGCCGATTTTGCGCAGTTTGAAGACTGAACTGGACCAAGAACCCTCACGGGACATTGCGATGGGGTTGGGGTTGGATGGTACTTGCCAGAGATGCCGGTGCCAGGGTTCGAACCCGTGACCTATTGGTCTGCGTACCTAAGTGGGCTAGGGTGGCTCCTAAAACACCAATCAACTGTCTGGTATAAAATCTGGAGAGTTTTTATTTGCAGCCGAATATTGAATTTTTGTTGACTTCACTATTATTTAAAGCGAATTATTGACCTCTTGTTGACTTGACAATATCATTTAAAGCCCAATATTGATTCTTTATTGATGGACTTTATTGATGATTCAGATGGACGCTCCCGAGCGACCAGACACCAAGACTGTCACTTGGGGCAGTCACGTGACGAAGGGAGCCAAACCGGAAGTACTGACGCCGGATGTGTACGACTCGGATGACGGCGCGCGACTTAGTCCACTTGGACGCTACCAGGTGGGAGTGTGTGGGGGTGGGTGGGGGGGGGGGGGGCAGGGGAGGGGGGCAGCGCCATGTCTACAGTGGTCACAAACAGTGGGATTTTTAAAATTTATTTTCAATGCTACCGTAAACTGTACCACTACCGTGCAAACTAAGAGCGGAAAAAATGTTTATGTCTTTATCCCATTATTAAAACATATTTTATTTAATATTTAGGTAGAATAGTCAGTTTTGTATGCTGAGCATTTGTGTAATGTGTACACGCATTCTAAAAAAAAAAAAGAGTTATTTATTAACATGAATTTAAGCACGATTTTCTGCAGATGAGGTTTAACGGTACTTTTCATTCTATGACATCATTGGATGTTTGAAGCATGTGTTACTGATCGCGTGACGTCATCGCCGCCAAGCCCTGCTCGGCACTCTCTCCTTGTTATACGGCGGCCGGCCCTGTAGCTCAGTGGGTTAGAGCGCACGCCACGTGTGTTCTGGCCACCTGAGAGCCTAACGGCACGTGGATCGGTGGTTCGCGCCCCGCTGTGGCCATGTCTGTGTAGTCGCAGGATTGGGTTCCCATGTCCTTCTTCGCAAAGAGTAGGGGGTTACCCCCGGGCACATGGCTCCACTCTCCCTTCCTTCTTCCATTGACGCGATATGACCAAAAGTGGTTAGAGTGTCCTGAATATACAACCAATCAACCAACCATGCTATACGTATCTGGTCACGTGTCCTTGCAGATGATGAACGGCTTGCGGAAGTTCCACGTGGATTACCATGGTGACCCCGACTTGCAACCAATCCGCACCTACGAGATAAAGTTTCTGGTCCGATTGTTTCACAAAATGACGACATTTTTGAACGACCGGGTAAATATATGTGCATTTGGCTCATCTGCATGCTAAGGTCTTTGTGAAGGGCAAAGGCGAAAAGTCGACGCATGTGTGTTCAAATAGCAATATAATGGACGTTTATTGAGGTCTGTTTTGTGAATTTAGCTAATTCGACATGTCTAGTTATAACTTGTAATTTCTATGTGTTATTTCTATGTGTATAATTCTAATTTGTTTGTATAAGTCTAATTTGTGTGTGTATTTCTAATTTGTGTGTGTATTTATAATGTGTGTGTATACTTCTAATTTAGGTGTATATTTCTAAATTGTGTGTATATTTCTAAATTGTGTGTATAGTTCTATTTTTCTGTGTAAATTTTTATTTTTCTATTTTTCTGTCTCCAGTTTGGGCCAAACTTCGATGACATGTATCACCGTGACGACTTTTGGGGCCGCTGTTCCCGAGTCTTGTTGACTCCCCGAGTCACCAACGCCTCTCCCACCCAGCGCAAGGCACTGGCACCGGTCGCTAAGCAACGCCTGGAGCAGTACAGCCACCCCCATCTCAGCTTGCGCCACCTAGCGACAAACCAGACCGTGGGCACTTTCATATTCGTCTGCCTCTTCCTCTACATGTGGTTGGGCTTCCGACCCATCAGTGTAGTGCTGCTCCTTCTGACCTTCACCTTCATCTACGTGTCGTGGTGCGCCACCTGGCGACCGCCCCCGATAAGCCCGACTCGGCGGTGAAAATACCGCGTTTCCCGCCTATTTTTGACGCAATGTCGTCTGCGTTGAGACTCAATGGCAGTGACACGGATACATGGGATAAAAGTGTTCATCTATCAGACACGCACCGTGCGACAGAGCACGTGACCAAAAAAAAGACGCCTAACATGTCACGTGACAGGTGACACGTGACCAAGGATATTGTTAACCAAGGAGGATGCCAGGAGAACCGTTCCCCTAGTCTAGTCCGGATCATAGCTACAGCTAACGGAAGCGTGAAATAGTGGAGTATCGCCTGTCATACACCAAATGTTTAATTTGAATGCAGTTTCACTTTCTGCAATCATATTGACATTACGGGAGATTGCAGGACATAAGAGCGCAGATTCTATGAATGTACTTCGTCAATAACAGCTGGGACAGCCTCACAAGAAACCGCGTTAACATCTCTCCCAAGAGTGGACAAATAATAAAATCATCTGTTGACTGAACAAGGCAAGATTGATGTCCGATATTACCGAGAAGTAAACTACGGGAACAACTCGATCTTTTATTTTTGTATTAATTATTGTCAAGTAACCATTGTGTTGTCCTCATGTTCGCTAACGTCACAAATAAAGCTTTGTTTGTAGCAATTGCTCCCATTTTTTTTTAAATGCGTTAAAATTTCAGTCTGGCTAAACAGTCTGGGAAGTGTGTGGAGCCTGTCGCCCTTCTCACCAGGTTTAGTGAGTGACTATTGATAGGTCGGAAGAGTTAAAACTGCTCATAAAGCAAATTATCATGTACATTGAAATGTTCTGAAAAATATTCTGGACATATTGTCTTACTGTGTAAGTGTTAACTTGAATGAAATTGTTATATTCTCGTGTGATAAAGGGCAGAGACATTCGAATTGATGGCGAAATACAGAAAAGTCACCCTTTCTCATTCGAGATGCACCAATTTGGCCCAAAGTAAAATACATTGAAAAATTATTCAAGATGATCGTAGAACGATTTTAGTGTTCCACTAGCCTGAACCATGTTGTCCTGGCAACACTGCTGCCCTCTGGTGAGGCATTTCGTAGATTGAACGGTTTGAATTATTCAAGGTCTGTGCACGATGTAGCATGTTCAGGACGCCTTAACCAATACACCGATCCACACTCCGACACTAAGCCCCGCCCACGCTTGTCCTTTCTCTTTATTCGTCAGTATGAAATTAACAATCATAGCTGATGGTAGGTACATGTGAGAAGTACTCTTCTCTAAAACTGACAACAAAGTGGCATGCTGCTTTGTTTTTCCGACATAACTCACGCGAAAGACCTTTTTTCAGCACATGATTGGATAAAAGCAACTGACCTTAGTGAATGATTGACAGCCTGGATCGATCTATTCTGGTCCTATCGCGTCAATGGGAGAAGGAAGGGAGAGTGAAAGAAAAGAAGAGATATATAAGAGTAATGCCACATTTTCTGATTTATATATTTATTAAAAAATTCTGGAAGACTTCAGGACACAAATATTCACCATATAAAGTCCATATACAACTGGACAACATACATATACTTACAGATAAGTCTTTGGTAGACTAGACTAACACCCCTAGCGCCAGATTTAAGTGACATCCTACGTCGCACACAGTATATAATGGCAGGAACACAGTATGGATAAAATACTTTCTTCTTCAGGCTGTAATCCGAGACTTTGCTTGGAATAGAATCCTGCACCCGTTTTGTGCCCCTCGCCTCCCTCTCCACTAGTCGAACGAGCATGAAACTGCAGCATCCAAACTTACATCACAGAATCCTTTCTTATATAAGGCTGAATAAATCAAACACAAGATATAAGAGCCATCGTAAAGGCACTTTTTCAAAATATTTGAAAATTCAATATTGTTTGAGTTTTCTTTTGTACTGGCCACTATCATTACTCTAAATTCAACTGTTAGACTTGTACAATGACTCATTATTAGGGGAAATGTTAGCCACGACGTCGAGCCAAGTCAGTCTAAGCACGGAATTGAGAGCTCTACGCTTAATTGTCGTCTTGACCAAAGTTCGTAATTTCCATGAACTGTTATCGCGACGTAGAATGTAAGATAATTGGTACCAATCTGTAAGTGTTATTTGACTAGAGCGTATTCGCCTATACAACTGGAAAATGAATCCTTAAACTCGAGAATCTTATTCACAAAGACGGTCGGTAGTCTCGCTAAAGAAATCAGAAACTGGTTGACAGACAACTCAATCCAACACGACCGGGTGTTCCTACAATAAAAAACTCCAGGACGTAAGATTCCGGAATGGTTCTTAACAAATCAGACCCCGATATTAACACCACTTTAAACACGTACAAAATTTGACATATTCAGCTAATTGTTCCCACAAGTCTCACAGCGTGCCAAAGCCATCATGCCGTAAACATTATCTTTAAAACGTTCCGTTATACAGAGGTTAAAAATACGTTTCCTCGCGGGAAATTGTTCGTTGCCAGGAGTCACAATGTACGTCCATAGGTCAAAGTTCCCTGCCTCATGTGGAATGGGTCAAAGTTCCCTGCCTCATGTGGAATGGGTCAAAGTTCCCTGCCTCACGAGGAATGAGTCAAAGTTCCCTGCCTCATGTGGAATGGGTCAAAGTTCCCTGCCTCATGTGGAATGGGTCAAAATTCCCTGCCTCATGTGGAATGGGTCAAAGTTCCCTGCCTCATGTGGAATGGGTCAAAGTTCCCTGCCTCACGAGGAATGGGTCAAAGTTCCCTGCCTCATGTGGAATGGGTCAAAGTTCCCTGCCTCATGTGGAATGGATCAAAGTTCCCTGCCTCATGTGGAATGGGTCAAAGTTCCCTGCCTCATGTGGAATGGGTCAAAGTTCCCTGCCTCATGTGGAATGGGTCAAAGTTCCCTGCCTCATGTGGAATGGGTCAAAGTTCCCTGCCTCATGAGGAATGGGTCAAAGTTCCCTGCCTCATGTGGAATGGGTCAAAGTTCCCTGCCTCATGTGGAATGGGTCAAAGTTCCCTGCCTCATGAGGAATGGGTCAAAGTTCCCTGCCTCATGTGGAATGGGTCAAAGTTCCCTGCCTCATGTGGAATGGGTCAAAGTTCCCTGCCTCATGAGGAATGGGCCAAAGTTCTCTGCCTCATGAGGAATGGGTCAAAGTTCCCTGCCTCATGTGGAATGGGTCAAAGTTCCCTGCCTCATGAGGAATGGATCAAAGTTCGCTTGCACGGAATAACTTAGTACGCATTTCACAATGAGCCCGCGTTTGAAGCTTTCACACCTGTTTCACGACATTGCAACGGTTTGGTATCAGTTAACAACGTCTACTCAATGATACATGGGACCACCACATAGGCACAGGATTCTCATCATTGATATGTTAATTGCCCCTCCTTTAGGTCGCCATGGAAACACACACAGCACGGAGACGTATTTCATCACAAAGAAAGTCACTAACAACAGTTTAACTGTGTCACATAAAACAAAACCTTCTCTGTAAAATAAAATAAACCAATTCCACATATGGGGATTCAACAAAAAGTAAATCCGGAAATGTTTTGAGATTTATGTTCGGGGCCGTGTGACTGTCCTCATAATGTCCAGAAGGGCGTCCTTGGCCTTGATCCGGCCGTCGGGATCATCTGGCTTGGCGCACTCCTCCACCAGACGACTCAAGCCGTGTTCCTTATCCAATTCCTCCGGCACGGAATGCAGAAGCCCCCCCTGGCGGCCGTCGAAGGAAGCGTAGCGGGAGAGTAGTTGGTTGCAGACCATGTAGTAGTTGTGGTCGGTCACGTGTCTGGCGCAGAGGTCATCAGAGGTCGCCGGGATGCAGGTCGGGTGACTCGCCCGACAGCGTTCAAAATCAACGTAGTACGGCTGGTCCCATCCGGGCTTCTGGTCTGCACGAGATATAATATAGTTATAGTCTATCAGTTATAGATATAAATACCAATATGTTGTGTGAACATTTCATATTATATATATATATGTATATTCAATTTTACACTAAAGACAATCTGCTCAAAATCATGAATACCACTTCATCTCCACACTACACACATATATATGTAATCAAATACTTGAAACTGCATATCTGGGTTAGTTGTATATAATTTAGACTTTAATAATTAATTAATTTGCTAGATCTTTGTTGTGTAATTCAATATCGTGTGGGTATGAATTTCACGTTGTATGTTCCATGATTTTCCATATAGCTGCTCTGTGCAATACCCCTGTATCGCCATTTCTTACGAATAAATTAGCAAATAGCAAAGACAACAGTGAGGTGGATCTGTGTCGGGCCCACATGAAAAATTAATTTTAATTTTAACATAACGCAAAGGCATTTATTTCCGCTTTTAATTTACAAACTTCATACCTTTCTTAACCTGCCACCGGTCCACAACAATGATGCCTTGCGCGTTCACGACCTTGAGCTGACCAAGGTCATCTACAGCCAGCTTCTCAAAGGTCAAGTCCGTCCAGTAGAGTCCGAACTGAGACTTGTTGTCGGTGAACCTCTCAGCCATCTTCAACACCTGATAGGCCAACCTCGCCTACAATGCCATTCACGTTTTCAGAAATGTAACGTCGGTTTTTAGGTTACATTAAGGCTCAATTAGGAAAATGGGAAAATGACGTATAAATTCATAGTATAAATGCATAATATAAATTCCTTTTGGTCCTTGATGAGTAGTAACTTCAAATATATTAACGAACCAGTTCCACACCTGACATTTTGGTTTTGTCTAAGCGCAAGATATGTTTGTCTTGCGCTGCAGGAGTTACCTTTCTCTGGGATTTTTTTTTCTTAACTTAAAATCTTCTTTAAAAAGAATAAACAAGTTTCTTGCAAAAACAGATACACTAAGCCAAATCCATGTCTTGAAAAGGACACTGCGGATTAGACCAAAAATAAGAAAGAATCACAAATATACAATGGGTTCGGGAGACCCCTCGGGAAGGGACTCCAGGAGCTTACCCTTGTCTCCCAGGGGGCGCTGATGTAGTGATCCAGAGACTTGCCGACATACTCCTCGACCACCATGCGGCCACAGGCGCCATAGTACTTGGGAAAGGGAAAACCCTGCTCCTGGGAAAACGTCTGTCAAGAAAGAAAACAAACCGCCGTTTGATTGCAAACCTAGAGGATGGGTGCAACACATCTTATTTAAGACCGATTGAAGAGATACAACACGATTGACTTTTGTCGTTTTACTATCAGACAGAAACGTTTCTTCACAATTTTAGCAAAACGACATCGAAAAATATCTGCTGTATTCACGGAGTAGTGGTTTCTATATATATATGTAGTCATCAAATGTTTCTTTGCTTTTCTAGATAATGGTGGCTATGTTTGTGAAGATCATTAAAGCCATCTAGACTCGCCTCAACGGGGGTCACTATATAAGTCATGAGAGAGCCTCACTTACATAACTGATGATCGCTTTATAAATGTCCTCAAAACGATGCTGAGGCCGTCTTTACCTACCTGAACGATGGTCGCTTTATACAGATAATTAAGATCTTCACGTACCAAGACGGTGGTCGCTATATAAACGTCTTTAACGCGACCTTGACTTAACCGACGGCAGGGAGACTGCTATATGCACGTCATTAGTGTCATCTTCACTTTCATGGACGCCGGTCGCTTTGTAAATGTCATAAAAGCGATCTTTAGTTACCTAGATTCAGTCGTTTTATAAAGGTAATTAAAGCGATCTTCATGTACCAGGACGGTGATCGCCATATAAGGGTCATTATGTACAGCTCACTTCACTTACCTGTATTATCGCCAGTTCGCCACTATGTACAACTCTCTTCACTTACCTGTATTATCGCCCATTCGCCACTTTGTACAGCTCTCTTCACTTACCTGTATTATCGCCAGTTCGCCACTATGTACAGCTCTCTTCACTTAGCTGTATTATCACCCATTCGCCACTATGCACAGCTCTCTTCACTTACCTGTATTATCACCCGTTTGCCACTATGTACAGGTCTCTTCACTTACCTGTATTATCGCCCGTTCGCCACTATGTACAGCTCTCTTCACTTACCTGTATTATCGCCCGTTCGCCACTATGTACAGCTCTCTTCACGTACCTGTATTATCGCCCGTTCGCCACTATGTACAGCTCTCTTCACTTACCTGTATTATCGCCCGTTCGCCACTATGTACAGCTCTCTTCACGTACCTGTATTATCGCCCGTTCGCCACTATGTACAGCTCAGTGCACTTACCTGTATTATCGCCGGTTCGCCACTGATGAGCAGCGTGGTCACCAGTTGCATCTTCTCCCGCGCGCTCAGATCTACGGCATCCAACTTCTCCATGGAATAATGCATGATGGTCTCCAGCAACCGCTCAGACGGACAAGTCATCATTTCCGTTTGCCCCTTGACCTTTTGCAGGATCCATTTCGTCCCAGACTGACCAGCCAGCTTGGAGATAGCGGAAGTGACGTCACAGTCGATGGGGAGGCCACCTTTCATGCAGATCCTCTCGTCGAGCGCTTGGAGCTCGTTCGTCTGCGCGAGACGTTTGATGGCCACCGTCTTGTCGCCATAGTAACCGAAGAACACGTTGTTGGCGTACAGGAAATGCAAGAAGCGCAGGCGCGAGAGGCCTGAAAAGGAGACTTCCCCAGAGTGGAAGTTGGGGCACACATGCGTGCCGTAGCAGGCTGGGCATTTGTCCAGCTGGGTGAAGGCTGGGCTCTCGAAGGGGTTGGAGATGACGGTGAAGGCTAGCCAGCCATAGAGCAGGAAGGATAGCGCCAGGGACAAGCCGAAGAAGAAGCGAACCGTGCCAGACATGCCTCCCAGCTTCTTGAGCATGAGTCGCTGGTAGCGGTAGATGCCCAGGTCGGCCATGATGTCCTGTCCGTAGTTGTAGCTCGACCTGGAGCGGCGTCTCATGGCGTCCGATGGCCGATAGGGGGCGGCACCGTCGTGACTCCTGGCAACCACCAGGACTCAACCAGGCAACATCGTGCACCTCTAGAGGAAAGAAATGACGAGAACGAATGCTGAACATATTATAAACCAAGCTGAATTAAGCAAAGTACAAAGGAAAGATGGAGGAGATTTGTAAGTATCTACAAGGTCACAATCCATCATCATTGCTCTACCATTTCAAGTATTGTAACGACCGAGTGGGCTGCGGCCACTTAAATTTGATGGGGCTGCATGATAAAAATATTCCATAACAAAATAATTGTCCATGAACAAAATTTGTCTATTCTTGTTTTTCGGCTGTCTAATTCCAAAGGTTATAGCGACTTCCATGACTTCCAAAGTGAAAATGCCAGGGTGACCCAGAGGCTATTGTGGAGTTATTTGCAATGGTTTTTGTTGGTGTGATTGATTGGTAATTGGGCAGTGAAAGATCACTGAAACTTATAGAAATTTGACAACAAATTTATTTAACTTAAAATGACTCCCAGTGCTACTACTACGAAACCACTAATGTCACTACTACTACTACTACTACTATATATACTACTCCAAATCTGCATCTGGAGCTGGTTCTTGGGCTGGCAATGGGGCAGTCATCTGGGTAGATCAAGCAGCAAATAAATTAACTTCATGACAACGTCGACACAATGTTATTTTTTGTTGCGATAAAGTTAGACATTCAGTCCAGTATTACAATGTGCCTTCTGTGAGGAACAAATGTGTATACTATGTTGAGTTAATATTAGAAGCATGACTGTCAAAGACAATCAATTACATATCTTCATGATGTCTGATTTTTTAGAGAACGTTGTCCTGACATTGTGAAAAGTCTCTCTCGATTTCTCACCATTTTGTATTTAGAACCACTGCTACATGCAGCCAATTTGTATTAGTCACTACACATGGCAAAGGTTTTATTATAGGCTAGAAAATATTAGTTCAATGTTTAATTGTGACAAACATTGCAACAATGTTTTCCTGATGTCAACTTTGAGATGACATGATTACAACCAAAAGCCAATGTTGTGCGAATGTTGTATGCTTGCTGGTTTGGGCTCCAAAGAACAAGCCAGGATTTAATTACATGCCAATGTGACTTTGGAATCAGAAAAAGTTCCCAAAGGGCTACCAGTTCCAGCAGGAACTAAGGCAAGGCACGGAAGTTGTAACCAATTTAACACGGCAAGGCAGGGATGAATTTAACAAGTTATCAAAGGCTATACACATGGCATTGTATTGTGTTTTTTTTCAATGCTGTTTTCTCATTTCTCCATATATGCTACGGTAGTTAGCCACCAGTAAATGGGCTAAAACCAGAAATTATATGAGAATTGCAATCATAGATAAAATTGGGTGAAATCAGCATTCTGGCTACTTGAAGAATAGCAAACATGCTCATATTCCAAAATTACGCCAAAAACATTGGCAGCATGTAAATTCTGCATTATCCATGCTCATTACTGCCACTGGGCTAGAAGAGATTCCCCAAAAGTTAGTGATGCTCATTACGCCAAAAATTGACTATGTGCAAATTCTGCATTGTCCATGCTCATTATCCCCACCCCAGCCACCACCTAATCGTTGAGGCACTGACTACCTATAATCCGCTCGCTCATGACTCGACTACCCCCCTCTCCCTTCCTTCCCATCCCCCATAAATCCTTCTGCCGTTCATCCATTATGAGTATATAGTAAGTGAACCGGTGATTGTGCAGGGGTACGGCCTTGTCGACTGCGGGATGGGTCGACCGCGGGCCACTTGAACCGCAGGAGGGGGGTGGAGGGGGTGTTAGGGGGGTGGGGGTACATGTTGTAAGGGGTGGTGCACACTGATGGCAGCATCCAGTGGAGGGGTGAACGCTGCCCATTGTTAAAGGATTAAGGCTAACAATAAAACGATTGTGCGCATCGTTGGTGGCGAATGCTGCCCGTTGTTGTTGTTGTTGATTACTGCTAGCAATAAAACGATTGTTACAAGGTAAGGTTGCAAGATGCTTGACTTCCTGATTTGCGATTACACAAAAGTGGATCAGAGCCTATCCGTAATATGGGTAGGTGCTACCTAAAGAAAATCCCACATCGTGCGATGCGTAGCTTTGGCGGGATCTCATTCTAGATATTTGTTTACTTCCTTGCCAGGTTCCCTCTCGCGGGATGACAGATGATGGATGATGATGTAGCAACTTGATGTATAGGTTATTGTGTAAATAAAGTCGTTGATGTGTGTTTGTGTAGTAAAACTGTAGTTGTCCGGTACCGTTTGTTCCCCGTTAACAAAATCTCAACATGCATCGCTCTCACCAACACCGAACCTAGACCTCGCAAATACGCAAGACAAAGAAGCCAGTCAATTGCCAAGCGAGACAACAAATACGTAAGTATCTAAGCCGCTTAACACCGCCAGGTACCCCCACCACCAACCCACCCCCACCGCCTCACACTCCACCCCAACCCGCGGTCCAGATGAACTGCGGTCGAAGCAAGCTGCGGTCGTACGGACCCTAGAGCATTGTGCAGGTACCAGTGATTGCGCACTTGCCGAAATGCACTTTCGTTATTTTATTCCTACAAAAATTTTCTTACCAGACAGTAGCCTGAATGTTCAGATGTTACATTTCAACAGTCTCATTACAGTCACAAGAACAGAAGAACAGAAGAACCGTGTCAAGACTGTACCGTCTAAACATTCAGGCTAACCAGACAGTTGGCGCAAGTGCCCCCAGGCAAGCCCGCTTCTCTAGGGGCACAACTGTAACAATGTTAAAATCCTTCGACGTTAGTAGGGAATCGACTGTAGCTTTTATTATAATGTGTGCTTGAACAATCATAGTGTTTATATATTCTATATACCTTGTTCTATCATCTGACATCAATAAAGTGTGTCGACACTCTGTTGTTTCTGTTATGTTTTCGCGAAGAAATGTTGGAGCACACAACTGTTCCCGACCAGCCATCCGCCATATTTGTTTTTGGCGGATGCCGGTACCTGTGATGCGACTTGGTTCCTCCTCTCCGTTAGCATATGACTCTCCGCTAGAGGGCCTTGACAGTTGCTTACTTTGGACTTAAGGACAATAGCAGCGCCCTCTTTTACGGGTCATTGACTGTTACAAAGTTTGGGACCCAGGCTACAAATGGTGGCGGGATTCGCCAGGTGGCGCTGCATACGCATGGCGGTTGGTAGGGAAAAGTCACATGCTCCAACATTTGTTGGCGAAAACATGACTGCAACAATCTAGTGTTGACACACTTTCTTGATGTCAGAAGATAGAACAAGGTATATAGAATATGTAAGCACCACTATTGTACGCGCCCACATTATAATAAAAGCTACAGTCGATTCCCTACTAACGTTGAAGGATTTTAACATTGTTACCGTTGTGCCCCTAGAGTAGAGAAGCGGGCTTGCCTTGCACCAAACCAGACCGATGCCTTTCTGTGTGACAACTACCTTGACGTCCATTTTGTAAGATTCCAAGCAATCTGCATATTATTTTAACCATCATTTGCTTTGTGCACAATCACTGGTCTGCTAACTATACACCTTAATAAGTACCGCCCCCACCCCGGCATGCCCGGGGTTTCCTCCCGACAAGTCACTAAATTTAGACATTCATTTAGGCCTACCATCACATCCTCCATTTCATGCTATGGGTAGTCTAGTTTGAGAGATGCGTCCTTGATATAAAAAGCTGACAATCACTTATCTCTTTCTGTAAATTTTAGTTTAATTATCCAATTTGTTATATCTTAACATTTGCAGTTTCGTTTCAGAACACGGACCAACAGCTGCACCTCGACAGCTGACACACCACCTGTCATCAAGTCACATGACTGACATGTGACGCTTTGTGGAGTTAAGCTAAACACCGTAAACATTGACTAATGCCAATAAACATATAGATCACATCTCCGCGTCATAACGCAGCCGCTAGCGGGTCTTGTTCACATCACATCGAGGGCCGAACGCGATAGCTCAGTGGGCTAGAGCGCTCGCATTGAGTGCTCTAGCCACCTGAGAGCCTAACGGCACGTGGAGCGGTGGTTCGAGCCCTGCTGTGGCCATGTCTGTGTGGTCGCAGGATAAAGATCCCATGTCTTTCTTCGTAAAGAGTAGGGGGTTACCCGCGGGGATATGGCTCCACTCCCATTGACGCGATATCACCAAGCGTGGTTAAAGCCTCCTGAATAACCAACCAACCAACCAATCACATCGAGCCTTGTTTGGACTCGCCATGAGCCTGCCTGCATGTCTGGGGCTCTTGGAGAGGTGAGATCTAGGTGTGAGTGATATATGGTAGTGGCTTGTTTTATTCTAATCGTACTTATAAAAGCTACAACATTATATGTTATAAACTGCCTTATATGTGATAAAGTACCTTATATGTTGCAAAGTATCTTATATGTTATAAAGTACCTTATATGTTACAAAGTACCTTATATGTTATAAACTACCTTATATGATATAAACTACCTTATATGTGGCCGGGTAGGCAATGTGTTTTCGGTGTTTAGGGAAGTAATAATTTTATTTGAACGTTGACTCCCATGAGCCTTTGCGCGGGGATTCGCGGACTCGCTCCCGCCGCGCGTTCCCGCGTCACTTGCTCCAGAGGAACCGAAGGGAACAGACACACTGTTTGAATACTGGAATCGCTTACGTTTTATCCCCGGCCACGACACTCCCGGATTATTGATTACTGCGAATAAAGAACGAAAGGTCACACCGTGTCCGTGGGTCCATTAATCATCGAAGCTTACAACATATATGTTATATGTTATAAACTACCTTATATGTTATATGTTATAAACTACCTTATATGTTATAAACTACCTTATATGTTATACACGTCCTAAGAGTCCTTACATGAAATAGATTAAGGTCCATGTATATGTTATAAGTGTTTTTATATGTATAATAAACGTATATGTATGTCATAAGTGTCCTTAATTTTCCCTGCTAAAAATGTTCTGAAAAAAATAATTCTATAGACTTTTTATAGAATATTTCTAAAGAAGTATCCTATAGAACTTTAGGACAAACCTCCATGCTGCCTATAGGACGCATGTGTAGAACTCTATTGACATGCTATAGGACGCATCTGTAGAACTAGACATGCTATAGGATGCATCTATAGGACTCTATAGACATGCTATAGGACGCATCTATAGAACTCTATAGACATGCTATAGGACGCACCTATAGAACTCTATAGACATGCTATAGGACGCATCTATAGAACCCTATAGACATGCTATAGGACACTATATATAGACATGCTCTTGGACACCATATATAGACATGCTATAGGACACCATCTATAGACATGCTATAGAAATCTATAGACATGCATGCTAAAGGACACCGCTATAGAAATCTAGATATGTTATGGGACACAGCCATAGAAATCTATAGACATGCTATGAGACAAGTCAATAGAAAGCTACAGACAAGCTAAAGGACACCCCTATAGAAGTCTTTGGACAGGCTCTAGAACAAGTCTATATAAATCTAAAGACATACCACTGATTCGGAGGTCGTCAATGCTAGGCTGTATACCACTCCGATCCCGATGGTATGCTGAAAGGTATACCACTCAGGTCCCCAATGGTATGCCGAAAGCTAGGTCTACGCCTATGGCTATACCACTGGCACTGAGGTTGTTAATGGACTGAATGGCATAGGCTACTGAAAGGTATACCACTCAAAACATCAATGGTAGGCTGAAAAGCATGCCACTAAGCCGAGGGTCTGATTGGTATACCTTCTACTATATCATCGGGAACCTCAGAATCTGGTAATCCTGTGTGTGAAGCCACTGTTGTAGGTGAGGTAGGTTCTCGTAACGTCGTCAGTCAATGTGTAGGTATCTCTTCTTAACCCAAGGCTAAGCTGTCACCTGTGAGTGTGTCACTGGTCACCGGTCAAGCCGGAGTATCTCGCAAAATATGGATTACTGCATAATTATGTCCTTCATGTGCGTAAAGTGTAATCTGCGTAGTAGACCGGTTTCGTTGGTATACCACTATGCAGACAAGAATCGCAAAAAGACAAGAATAAGAAATCCAATATTGATTATCCACATTTCCAAATATGCCAAGGTGCATCGATCTAATGATAACGGATTATGGACGAATGTCTGACGGGTTCGCGACGTCATATTTTAGACGTGGGAACGGCTAGTCCTTCCAGGTCACCTATTCGTCAATTTGGCGTCTAATGACGTCATGACGTAAATGCGACGAGTGTACGACGGCGGTGAGCCCACTGGGGACATATCTTCCATTTTAAATTTGTTCATCTGCCCAAAATACGAAGTCTCTCCACTTAGGATTTGGAAACTTAGGACCAGTGTGTCTGAATCGATATCGACCAGATTCTATTGAATATGTTCTATAGAGACGCCATTTACATATCTTAAAAATGATATAGAACAGTGTTTCACAGCAATTCTACAGAATATTTGTCCCATAGAAACACTATAAAGACATCTCTAGAAACACTATAGAACATTGCAGTGGGGGCAGGGGGCATGGGGTTGACCGAGGAAGTATTGTCATGAGGAGGGAGGGGGCGTCGCGCTGACCGAGGAAGTTTTGCCATGAGGAGGCAGGGGGCGTCGCGCTGACCGAGGAAGTATTGTCATGAGGAGGGAGGGGGCGTCGCGCTGACCGAGGAAGTATTGTCATGAGGAGGGAGGGGGCGTCGCGCTGACCGAGAGGGTATTGTCATGGGTAAAGGAGGCATGGAGCTACCCGAGGGAGTATAGCCGTGGAGGATGGGGCGTTATTGTCACAACAAAAAAACACAACTACATTCATTCAATACATTTTGAAACACATTTTTCGTGACAAGAGAAGAAGCCAAAGTCGATTCATCGGAATATATTTTTAATATGATACTTTTAACTTTTTCCTTAAACATGTATTTAGATGTGCAAACATTTGTCTTTCTCAGCCATTTATTAAATATAGGCCAAGCTACCGTTTTGACAAAGCTTCCAATATTTGACACCTCAAACAGCTTAACTTGATGCAGGTTTACCCCCCTTTTGATTTATGTATGCAAGACAATAGATTACACATATAGATAATGGTAATTTATCAACCGTGATGTTTATTTATGTTTGTATTATTATTTATTATTATTATTATTATTATCATTTGCATCATGGGGTGTAAAGTTATCAAATGCATTTCACTTCATGTTGATCGTTTATTCCGTGCAAAAAAACCACCAGCCGTACACCTAACGTATCTCTGCCCCGATACACAACACTTTTTTACGCGTCTTACATTTTATTTCAGGGGCGGATTCAGTGGGGGGGGGGGACCCTCCCCCCATTTAGGGTCGAGCTGTATACCATTTAACATATAAAAGCCTAAAGCCCCCCCCCCCCATCCAGCATATCTGGAGCCGACCGTGAACCGGCCCCCCCCCTGATCCAGATTTTCTGGATCCGCCCCTGCATTTACTTAATTACAATAGGAAGAGTCGGGAGGGGGTGGGGTTGCACCTGCTTATGGTGCCCCCCACTAGTATTTAGTCCTTGCCTTTTCAGTGGTTTTGCTACTGAGTACACCCATCCCCACCGACACCCTCCCACCCTTTGATTTTTGAGCGGTCTTTGTGCCCCACGCCCCCGGCCTTCCCTTCCGCCGCATCCCTAGCACCCATCGTCCACACAGCCACTTCGTCCCCCCCGCCACGTGTATCCAAACATACGCATGTCCAACTCGTACCTGCGGATCACCTCCCGCGCCGTCCCCGGGTGACCTTGCTCAAGGTCACGCAGTATGCTATCGTACCTATCGATGTCCCTGGTCATGTTGAAGGCTGGGTTGATCCGTTTACGCTTGAAGGGCGTTCCGTCCCCAACGCCAGTGAGACGCGACATGGCGCTAGTGTCGTCTGCCATCGTCTCCGATTTGATGACGTAATCGAAGTCGATGTCACAAGGGTGGCAGGCTCGCTGGTAGTCTTCCCAGTGGCAGTTCACCCAAGTCTCGTCCAAGACACGCCGCGTAAGGAAATCGTTGAGGTCACGCACGCCTTTGCCGTCTGACATCCCCATGACTACGACTTGAAAAAACGCGGAGACGAGTCGTTGCAACGGATGGCGCACGATGGTAATCCTGGTGAAGTTAGACGAGGAGAAGAGCTGTTGCGCATGCGCCAAGGGGAAACCTTTTACTCTGATGAAATCGCTATTTCGCAAAAGACCCTTATTGCTTTGGTCCAGATACGCCGTGAAATTGCGAAAACGAGGCATGTAGTTGTTGTCGTTGAGGCTCTGGAAGAAGCGAGTGGACGCAGTGCTTCCGGCCTTGTTGATGAGGCATGCCATAACGCGCATGCTCGTGCTAAAGATGACGTCACCGAGGAGTTTTTCCTTTCCGCGCGTGCGTGCGCGTGCGCGTCCGGTTTTGCCAGGGGTGGAGCGCTCGCAATGTTTTAACATCCTCTCCCTTCTCAGGGTGAATACAGACATTTGGTCTGTGGACAAATCAGCATTGTGTTCTGGAATGCAACATATATAATGTAAATTAAACATACGGACCAGACGCTACGATGGGGTTATAGATAAACGTATTTACACCATTCTGGCCATATGCTTCGAGTTAGTCAAGAACATAAAGGGTAATCAGAATGCGTGTAAATGTAATTATTGCGTCCCGCCCAGGATAGTTAACTTGTAAGGGTGAGAGAATAGAGAAGTTGTTGGGAGGTTGTTGCATTGCCGTCATCACATGTACATTTACCCTGTCAGCCTCAAGTCCTTTCATCATTGTCGTCCCATAGCAATTGTGCTAAAACTGATTGCATTATATGATTTAGTTGCTGCTACATCTAGAAAAAACTGATTCTAGAAAAAATTGATGCGTTTTCAAATCTTATCTGCATGTTGAGCAACAAACCGCGGCTACGATATTTGGATTTTAGAGGCCGTAGTACACAAGAAAAGCTAGACATTCCCACAGGAGATGCACTAGTCTGGCAACTCTGACTAGTCTGGTATTTTAATAACATGTCCTGTTAATTATGGTACATTGTATATCTACATTTATATATTAAGGAGTCCAATACATGATTCCAGTTAACAGAAAGTTAAAAGTCTCTCGTGAAAGCTATCACGACTCGTTGCAGAAGTACACAGCACCATTGCATTTTGTTGTTAATATGACTTTGGAAAACAATCGTTCAAATACACGAAGATGAGTTGAATAAGTAGTTTTCTTGCGTAGTGACCTTTGTGGTTGCTTTATGCCACTGAAACTCCAGGCAAATATGAGAATGCATGTATTTCTTAAAGACCCCTGTGAAAAAATAACCATGGTTAACCATACTATATCATGGTATACCTGTACAACAACACCATAGTATACCATGCAATTTTATAATGGCATACCATGATAGTTTTTCATACGGGGATCATCGGATCATTATATGGAGGGAAAATTGCTTGTGAGTTACTTTAACCAGCGGACTTTTCAGGGGAGTATTGTTAATGCTTGTACCTGTATCTGCACCTTGGCGATGCCTGTGTCTGGACAGGTACTCGGAGGGGTAGGTCATGTAGATCAGCAATATACCAGCCAGGGTTAGAAACAGGATATTCCAGCCACGCCGCCCCATTACGGCAAACCACTGTCATTGGAACAAAGTCCTGTTTCTTAACATGGCACAGTCGTTATGCACTCGTAATATTCATAATCGTTATATCTACAATCGTTATACATGTATTTACATTCGTTATACAATGGGTATATAGACAATTTTTAGCTATGCATCCGTTATATAGATACAATTATTATATATAGTCATTATACATAAAATCGTTCCATAGATCTATTTTTTTTATACATACAACCGTTATATACAGTTATTATATATTCAATCGTTCTATATAATCATTATAAATACAATTGTTATGTAGACAATCCCAGTGGGCTTACACTTAACTAATTAACGGCCAGACAATCAGTGGATTGGAGACACAGATCTGACTTATGCCGTGTCGGAATTTAGGGGTCAATATCAAATGACGATTTTAAAAATATGTCTGTATCGCGTGTCGCTATTTACCCCTTCCAGACCCCTGCCTATGATGTGAGTGTAAACCAGCGTGTTTCTATGAAGCGTCACTTCCTTGCTTGACTTTCATTGATGCACCTTCAGCCTCATAACATATACAAATATACCCACATATCTCATATTGCAACCGTCACTAATCACAAACTATTTTTCTATCCATGGGATCAGTTGTTTCTGCTATATGTAAATGAAACCATACGTAGGCTATGCAAGTCTACTTCACGACAAGGAGAACATATGTCGTTCTCTGGTCTATAATAGAAAATATGCAACCAGAAGGTGACTTTTCTGACTTAGAAAAGTATCACTATTGTATTACATTGCTGGATTATGCATCCGACCACTACGGACCTAAGAGCTACGGCCGAAGGGGATTGTTCGTACGTAAGCAACGTGTGGCTTACCTGAGGAACTGGATTTGAAACGCCAATCTAGGCTCGCAGTGAGTATAAACCTAGACCAAACGATTCACGGTTATTTAATATTAAAATTCCCCGTTCACGATGAACGAAAATCCTTGATCACGGCGGTCGGCTAATACCCCATTCCCAGTTCACGAATAATTATTTTGCTCATTCTACGTCCAGGGGGGAGGGAAAGAAAAGCCCAATCCCGAGGAACGCAAATACCCCTTGCCCCCCCCCCTCCCCCCACCCCAACTTCTCTCTTGCCCCACGGCAATAATTATATTTACTGGCATTCTGACTACCCATTCATTTAGTCATAAGCACAAATGCCGTTAAAACAATTCTTTCTACTTAAACCTAAAACAACATCGTCTTTTGCAGACGGACGGATGCCATCCAAGCTACGCAGTGGCGGATCTAGAGGGGGAGGGGGTTAGGGGGGTTGCAACCCCCCCCCCCCCTTGGGAACCAGAACATACGACATACATGTTAACATACATGTTAAAGTCCCAAGTCTTCAGAGAGCACCCCCCCCCCTTGAGAACCTGAACATACACTGTTAAAGTCGGTTTTTCCGGGCCCACCCCCCACCCCCCGGTCGCAAGTTTTTCAGAGAGCACACTCCTCGGTCGGCAGTTTTCAGAGAGCAACCCCACCCCTTTGCAAATTCCTAGGTCCGCCCCTGCTACGTGTGGTTTATGAAGACGGCCCTAGGGGGTGGTATTCATAAAACACACTTAGGCTGCGCATCACATTTCCAGAAGTTATTTCATAGCTACCGATCAACGGATTGGTGTGTTCTACGTGCTGTTTCAAGTAGATATGATAGTAGTAGCAGCAGATACAGCATATACGATGGCTGCGACGGCAGTATCTGTATACTGGGCCTGATACAACTCATGCGTAAGCTGTCAGGTATATGAGTCACGCCGCCAGTAACTGTATAATGGGCCTGACAAAACTCATACGTAAGCTGTCAGCTGTATGAGTCACGCCGCCAGTAACTGTATAATGGGCCTGATACAACTCATGCGTAGGCTGTCAGGTGTATGAGTCACGCCGCCAGTAACTGTATAATGGGCCTGACAAAACTCATGCGTAAGCTGTCAGGTGTATGAGTCACGCCGCCAGTAACTGTATAATGGGCCTGACAAAACTCATACGTAAGCTGTCAGGTGTATGAGTCACGCCGCCAGTAACTGTATAATGGGCCTGACAAAACTCATGCGTAGGCTGTCAGGTGTATGAGTCACGCCGCCAGTAACTGTATAATGGGCCTGACAAAACTCATGCGTAAGCTGTCAGGTGTATAAGTCACGCCGGCAGTAACTGTATAATAGGCCTGACAAAACGCATGCGTAAGCTGTCAAGTGTATTCGTCACGCCGCCAGTAACTGTATAATGGGCCTGACAATACTCATGCGTCAGCTGTCAGGTGTATGAGTCACGCCGGCAGTAACTGTATAATGGGCCTGACAAAACTCATACGTAAGCTGTCAGGTGTATGAGTCACGCCGGCAGTAACTGTATAATGGGCCTGACAAAACTCATACGTAAGCTGTCAGGTGTATGAGTCACGCCGGCAGTAACTGTATAATAGGCCTGACAAAACTCATGCGTAAGCTGTCAGGTGTATGAGTCACGCCGCCAGTAACTGTATAATGAGCCTGACAAAACTCATGCGTAAGCTGTCAAGTGTATTCGTCACGCCGCCAGTAACTGTATAATGGGCCTGACAAAACTCATGCGTAAGCTGTCAGGTGTATGAGTCACGCCGCCAGTAACTGTATAATGAGCCTGACAAAACTCATGCGTAAGCTGTCAGGTGTATGAGTCACGCCGCCAGTAACTGTATAATGAACCTGACAAAACTCATGCGTAAGCTGTCAGGTGTATGAGTCACGCCGCCAGTAACTGCATACTGAGCCTGACAAAACTCATGCGTAAGCTGTCAGGTGTATGAGTCACGCCGCCAGTAACTGCATACTGAGCCTGACAACTCATGCGTATAAGCTACGTTGTTCATAATGATAAGGACATGAATTAATCGCACGAAAAACGACTTTCAATTTCAGTACTTTCTTCGATCTAAAAGAGCACAAACCTTTGTCCTTCCCAAAACGTACCTCGGTGTGTTGCAGAAACGTTCCGCAAACGTTGTTAACCACTCTATATATGTCGGCGTCGTGTATCCTCATGTTATTTAAACAGTCGATCGTGGCTGTTTTAAAGTTGGTCAGCCCCCTTGACGAACGTATATTTGCCTGGCTATATATGAAACAACTTAATACCACCTGATGACTGCAGTGCCCATCCAGGGAAAAGGCGTGTGTCCGCTTGGTGTCCGTGAGTAAACGTCGGGAGCAAACAGACAAGTGAACAGTCGTCCAACTTGGATCGTCTCCCTGCAACCGCGGGGACCACGGTGGACACACTCAGGAGAGGGGAGAGGGGGGGGGGGGGGTGAGTTCCGCGGGTGCCCTTTAACGCCTGGGAGAGCGGACATTAGTGATGAAAGAGATACTCCGACCCGACCCGGGGGGAGGGGGGGGAGGCTTTGAGTTGCCAAGAGAAAATGCCCCTACCGACCGGATTTTGGCGGTAAAACGCCCCGATTGAGTGAATTTGGGCGATGAACCTCCCCAAACCCAACAATGAATTAAGTACCCCCTCCCCGGGTGGACACATGCCCACCCACCCCCCTAACCCCCGCCTCCTCATCGCTCCCCCCCCCCCAAAAAAAATATACCGAACATCTACTAAAGGTGAAAAGAGACCGTAACGCTTTTATTATTTGCTCTATTAGGCCTGGGCGCTAAGTCGTGCGGCGATGAAAGTGAAGCGGCCTTGAGCATAAGACTGTGCTGTGCTTTGCTGTACTGTTCTGTGCTGTAATGTGATGTGCTTCTAAAATATAGCACAATCGGGGTAATTGGGTACTCTACCTCCGTCCCCAATTATTGGGAAATGCTTACCAGAGCCAATTTGCCTCCTCTAGCCCTGCGAGTTAAAAAAAGTGTTCGCACGACTCAAAATTCACGGTTCATAAGACTTAAATATCACTGAAGACAAAACAAGACTGTTCCGACGTATCTGCTACATCGCAAGTAGAAAGCGGTTCACGTATTTTTGTGTGTGCATGGTGTCTTATTGTCATAGTGTCTTACAGATAGGGTCATACCTGCAATGATCATAGATCTAGCTTGTTCCGCAATTATTTGATTGCATTTCCCTCGCCGCTGATCACATTCTCATCCGAAGTAAACATGAAGGTGTGAATTCGCTGTCTCGTAGAATCAATAAAGTGCATGCAAAAAAATTGTGTCTTGAATGTTGAAGACCATGCTTGGGGACGAAAGAAGCTGAAATGCGTCTGCTTTTGACGCCGCCGACACCAGTGCGACATGAGGTAAGGGGTGAATATAGACGTCCTGTTGATATTTGCGTGAAGTACACCATCGAGCCATGCTTGACCGGTTCCATACAAGATGGAGAACACACGCCACCTCCTTCGCCTTGAATGTACACACCGTCGTCCCAACTCCCACCTTTGTTAAGTTCCTAAGGGTCTTGAAAGGGAGGGAGGGGGGGATCCAATGTCCAGCGTCGATTTTTCAAAATTCTTAGTGTTGAATGTCGATTTTTCCGTTTTTTTTTCTCAAATGCCACTATCTGTGTCGATATCATTTTTTCAGATCCTCAGTGTCGGAATTTGGGGGACAATGGCGAATGTCGATTTTTTTCAAATATGTCTGTGTTGCGTGTCGCTATTTACCGCTTCCATGAGCCCTGTTCCTTCTCATCACACCCACCCTCCCTCACTACGCGTGTTCCTACCCCCAACAGCTGTCTGGTATGCCTGTCCCCCCGCGTCACCATGGTCACGTAAGCCCCAACCCGGCTGAATTGCATCCACTTTCTAGTCACCCGACGGCCCACCCACCCTACACGCCGTGAATACACCCCACGGCCCACCGCCTGTGAGCAACCCCCTTGCCAGTCATACGTTAAACTAAAACAAATAGTTCTGGGTGTGGCCAACTGTTAGCCAAGAGACGTCGTCAGACCAACGTGAATCTATTACCAAGATACTAGACTCTCCCAAAACCCACCGATGCGAGGACATGTACAAGTTAAAATAAGTAAAGGTAAGTTAAAGGTCTATTTCTTCGGCCCATAGCACAACATATATACAGATTATGATATTAACACAATTAACTTAATTATGAGAACAGCTTTAGGAAAACCGATCAGAGATTTGTTGCTTGGTAGATGAAGTTTCCAAGTTCTGCTAGCTTAACAAAATTCTCTGTTTTCGGTATATTTATGAATGTCTGCCTTGTGCAATTGGAAGCGTACCTTAAGTATTTAGTTCCTTGTACAAGTTAAAATTACAGAGGAAGTGATAGTCGTCTTTCACATAGCCTAATGGATGCCATTTATCATTTATATTACAATATGTACGTATCCGGTCACACCCTAAAACGTTTTCGTTTATCAAAAAGCTGCAGGAGAATGTCGACAGACAGATCATTACACCAACTATTAAGCGTTTTATAACGGCAGTTGGTTTCAACCCCCTGTGCCGCCAGTGTCATTGTTGCCATTTTATTCATCAACCACTTTATTGCTATGATCAACCCGTCCTTGCAGCCTTTTTCCAATGATAGATGTAAATAGACTTCCTATTGCAGGGATCAGTGATATGCCCCTGTAGTCACTTTCTTGATTGCGAGAACCTGTTTTATGTATCGGATATATGATGCCTTTACACCAGGAATTATGGAGATCGCCATTGTTTAGTATACCGTTAAATCATCTTGTCATTATGTCAGCGGAATATTTCAATATTTCGTTACGCGGACCGTCATACCCTAGAGCTTTATTGTTTTGTAAATTCATGCGCCTTAAATATCTTTTTACCTTCATGACATATAGCTTGTTAACACTCATCGCATTCGGTGTTATGGTCACAAATAGGAAATATAATCTATATAGGTTAGATATATAGGTATATCTAGCATACATATATAGGTCGATATGGGATAGATATATAGGTTTATATAAGATATGCATATGTATGTCAAGAATATTTCTATAGGACTATATAGGATATTTTACAGAATAGGCCTATATAGAACATAAAATAATATATATATGTCTATATGATATGTATTGGTCTATATATGATATGTGTTGGTCTATATATGATATGTATTGGTCTATATATGATATGTGTTGGCCTATATATGATATTTGTTGGTCTATATATGATATGTATTGGTCTATATATGATATGTGTTGGTCTATAGATGATATGTGTTGGCCTATATATGATATGTATTGGTCTATATATGATATGTATTGGTCTACATATGATATGTATTGGTCTATATATGATATGTGTGGGTCTATATATGATATGTATTGGTCTATATATGATATGTATTGGTCTATATATGATATGTATTGGTCTATATATGATATGTATGGGTCTATATATGATATGTGTTGGTCTATATATGATATGTGTCGGTCTATATATGATATGTGTTGGTCTATATATGATATGTATTGGTCTATATATGATATATATTGGTCTATAAATAAAATATAGGTTTATGTCTCCATGGCAGAAGAAGAAAAAAGGAAGCGGAAACACTTCTCCGTATGAAACGGACAGCGATATTGCAACCGAACGCAGCGCCGCCTAGCGAATTAGAAGCATGAGAATGCTTGATCTTGGCGCTCACTGTCGATCTGAATGGGGACGTGAAGCGATATACGTCCTAGTCATCCTGTCACTAGGACTGTACATCTTGATGTTCGGAACCGTAACCCCAAACCGTAAACCCAGTTCCTGGACGGCGTCTCTCGCTACAGAGCACGCGAGAGACGCCCGAGCCGCGTCCCTGTTTACAGAGCCCGCGAGAGACGTCCGGGCGGGGTCCCTGGTTACAGAGCCCGCGAGAGACGGCCGGGCGGCGTCCCTGGTTACGGAGGACGCGGGAGACGCTCGGACGGCGTCCCTGGTTACGGAAGACGCGAGAGACGCCCTAGCGGCGTCGCAGCAGACGACATTTGTTCAAGGTCAGTGAGTAGAAATTTGTGCAGAGGTCGTTATGGTCACGTTCAACAGCATATTTATCTTACCTCGATTGTTTAGCTTAAAGCTGGTCATACAGAAATGGTCGACCTACATTATGATGTTCACAATATTTTCGGAGAAATGTCATGGACAGGGGTAACCCCCCGTACTCTTTGCGAAGAAGGACATAAGGAGCTTTATCCTGCGACCACACAGACATGGCTGCAGCGGGACGCGAACTATGGATTCACGTGCCGTTAGACTCTCAGGTGACCTGAGCACTCAAGACGAGCGCTCTAACCCATTGAGCTACCGGGCCGGCCCCACGAGTTTTTAGGACATAGTACACAATAAGTCCCCGCACGATATGCACCAAATTGGTCAAACAAGTGCCTTAACAACCTGCCCTGATATTTATTGCGTACAAAATATTTATTTTCTTATAAACCCAAAACCTCAATACACCATTTCCATTCAAAACTGCTACACTTAAAGTTGCATGTCAAGCTCTTTCCCGCCAAAACGAAAGTAATACAAATAAGAATCAGCCCTTGCATCCTTCAAGATTTCTTTTGTCTATACTCCACCCATGCCAGGCTACCAAATAGTGTCTCTTAGCCTTGCCCGTGAAATCAATTTACCACAAATTTTCATTTTAGTGGTAAACGTCATCAGTTTGTATGCTTCGCGATGTTTTGGTATAAGTAGCAGTCCCGCGACACCACAGAAGTAGTAATAATGAATCAAAAGTTGGACAATAAAAAAGGCGTGGTATCCTGTTTTGCCGGCGGGAAATGAAACGATGCGTTTTGTAAATGTATCATTATTTTACAATGAATGTTTAGCATTTCTAAAGTCGAAAGGACGTATTATTGAAGTTGACGAGTTTGCCTGGTGTGACATCCTATCTGTACTGGACCCCCCCCCCTAGACGGGGCCTAATTACACCCAGAATCTGTAAGTGTTCTCTTACATAAATGATAATATTGTATGTTTACAGAATATGTTGTTATGCGATGACGTCATCTTGACATATCGTGAAGTCCAAAATAATATCCAGAAAAGATCTATACGCAATCAAAGCGTCTATACGCGAAAATACGAAAAACTGCCTGAGCTCTTATGGCACCCAGTCGACGGCGCGTCGGACAGTCCTATTATACCTGAAATGTTTTTGTTTTGTTTTTGGCTATTTTAACAGGAGACACACAGCATCCCAAGTCATGTTCCTTCCAAACGAGGCGACAGAGAATGCTAGACGTGTGTCGTCACGCGACCTCTGTCTCCATCGAGAAAGGCCTTCACCTTGCACGGCAACAGAATGAGAGTCTTGCCCTTGGGGCCATAACCTTTGACACAGTAACCAAAGTGCTTAATTGCCGCTTGAACAAGGTTGCCAACACCGCCGCCGACTCCTTCTTCGCTGGACTGAACGAGGACAAAACATTATCCTACTTCCGTAAATATTCTGCCTTCGAGGAATCGATCTACAACAGTAAGAGAAACTCGAGCTTGTTCGTTAAAGTGCGCGTCTTTCCTCTGGCGCAGTCGCTCAAGAACCATGCTAAGTACCGGAAAATGATTATCGTGCGTCACCCACTGCAGAGACTCGTGTCCGCCTACTACCAAGTAGTCCTGATGAAGATGAAGGATGGAATTGGTATCAAAGATTTTAAACAATTCATATCAAAACGTGTGTTGAATGCCACGTGGCCCACCAACTACCACTGGCTGGATTATCAAGACTCTTGTCACCCTTGCGCCATGGATTTCCACTATAACCTGAAGATAGAGACCCTGGATTCGGACATCCAGGAGCTCAACGGGATCCTGGGTCTGGATCCGTCATACACATTCCCGCATAGGCGGGTCAGTAACAGCCATCGTCTCACCACTACTTCCGGGACGTACAAGTATGACTCGCTGCTCCGAGACCTGGAGCGAGAGAGCCCAGCGCTTTTCCAGAAACTCCTGGACAGGTTCCGAGTCGATATGGAAATGTTTGGTTACACGTGGGGTCGGGAGGGCAGTGGGTGTGACTATATAGACGAGGAATGCTGTTGATGTCATTAATTTGGCCGTGGCCACATTACTGTTGGTTGTAACATCTTCTTTGTCTCCTCTTTCTTCCTTTGCGTCTGTAAAATCTTGTATCCGTGTATGTACGATTATTTCAGGAGCGTTTAGCATTCCATCACTAGCATACGTACAGTTTATGCAACTATGGAACTTGCGAGAATAATTAAATACATTGCGTAGTGTTTCACACACTATTATATAAACTGATATATTTTTTGAGTTCTTGATCTTAATGCATTATATGGCAGATGCCTCCCTCACAATTATATTAATTGTGTCAATGTCATAAACTATATATATGTTACACTATGTGCCGAAGGTCGGAAGTACGAAACACACCTTTCCCTTAGCCTACTGCTTCCTTCGATCAGCGGCCATGTTTATATTAATTCTTGAAGCAGCCTACTTACATGCGCCATCTTATATTTTTTACATTTTAGAATCAAGGCTAAAAGTATCTCAAAATTATGATGCATATGTTTTTATATCTCGTTGAGTTTGTAAAACAACAATTTCGACACAAAACTACGCGGACTAGTTTATCGCGCGCGGACGTCCTATAGCGAGTCGCGGCCGACATCACACAGAATACACAACAGCAAACAGGCGCTCAGGGATATAAAGCCGGCCACCAACTTCTGCTCCGGTGGACAAATTTGCTTCTCTGGATAGCCCACAGGCTTTCAGGATTTAAATTCACGACAGAATATGCTTATTTGACATGGAGAAGAGGTTGGTAATAAAAAAAATAACAGAACATATTACTTTCCGCAACATAGTTTTACACGCAGATGCCAGATACAAATTTGTTGAATAATCCACCCTCATAAACCGTTTGGTGCTATTTTACCGGCAAAAAGTGTGTTGCTTCGATATTTATTGACAGGCTTCAATTAAAGCACACGGAGGCTTTAATTGAAGCCTGTCGATAAATATCGAAGCAATTTATTTTGCTCTTTTTTGGAGGGAGGATGCCTTTTTATAATGGAAAATGTCCAAGGTATTCGTACCACCTACCACCACCCTTCCTTGTTATACGGGATGTGCCTGACTGCCATATGTTTGTGCCCCCCCCACTTTTCCCTTGGTCGTACGATTTCCGAAAACTCACTCTACCTACCACCCCCCCCCCCCCCCCGCCCCCGTACTCCCCATTTAAAACTCCTGGATCCGCCCTGAGCTTACACTAACACCGGCAAATCTAGCGTCGCCAGAGACTACCCAATATATAACATCCTCTCATTAGGTGCTCATGCAGTTCTCCAGCACTCGGTGTCCCTAACTGTCGGTAAAATTATTGGTTCATACGTACGTTATCATGCAGCTGTTGTCCTTAACTATATCTTCTTTTCTTATACGTTTTAAGTAATCAATCTTACTATATTTTGACAAACTCCTGGACCGGCGGGTCCGCACAAACTTGGCGTGAAGGGTTTCGTGAGTTCAGAAGCAGGCGCCCTCAAACGTCACCAGTTCATATGAATCCCGCCTAGCTCGAATCGAATGGACTGGACTTCATTGATTTACGTACTGTTAGTAACTTATAACGATTAATTAGCCCCTATTTTCCTAAACGGTCGTCACTTTCTTCGTAATCTATGATTTTAAGACCATTTTAATTTCAATTTTAAGATTGCTTCAGGCGGCCCTGTCGATTCGCTTGTTTGATGAAATGGGAACTTTAAATTCAGACTTGGCGAAAAAAACATCACTATGCCGACCCCATTCGTTCACCTCCCACAACCTCAAACCTTGTCGTGCGTAATACTCATTTCGGTAAATAGACGCACACAGGGAACCGGACAGTTTTTTGTGGACATTGACACCGGAGACTAGTCAACATGGCCGAGATGGAGGTGGAACCGCTCATCAACTCTACAACTGTCGTGTCGCTGGCTGCTACAGCGGTTATGGCTGCTTTATCTTACGCTCTTGCCAAAAGCGTTGGAAGGAAGTGCTCCAAGACGGACAAATTTGTTCTATTTTGGCTGATTTGGGATGCTATGATACATTTTTCAATTGTGAGTAGGCCTATACTAGTATAGGCTATAGGTTATACTAGACAGTATAATACTAATAGGTCAGACGTCAGTATATACACGAGTCCACCCCGCTCCCCCCCCCCCCTCCCCCCAAGCAAGCAGTGCTAGGCCCTCTAAAGAGTAAGTAACGGCGCAATGTCGCTAACCTCGACAACTGGACAGGGATGCACTGACAGCGGGGAAGAGGGGATGCATGCAGCTACTGTACCCCCCAACCCCACCCCTAGTGCCTCCACCCCCTCCCCCTTCTCTTCAGCATCTGTTGATTTGCTATGCCTGTGGCATAACTTGTCAGTAGGCCTAAACTCAAGATATCCACATGTGACAGTCCAGCCACACTGGCCTCTGTGGACCTATCTGTCCTATGCCACATATCCAAGCGGAAGCCAGCCATATTTTGTATGTTCAGCTCTACATTTGATTGCATGTAGCAATTCCCTTTGGTCTAATGCACTAGGTATTCGCCCTGGATGCGAAGTTAGGATACTCTCAGCATCCATTCGAGCCTGAGACCAGAAATCTTACAATATTATAATCTATTAAAATTATAGGTAACTGCTCTGGACTAGGCTAGTTTAATATGTAGTATTTTTGAGTGATATGAGGATTATCATTAGGTAATTTAGCCTCGGGAGACCCACTCTGTTCAGCCGCTAGGTCTCGGTTCCAGCCTGGGTTTTGCATGGGGACTTTTAAACAGAATAGGCGCATTTATTGTTTGGAAGAATTTGATAGGTAAAAGATTAATCTATACAAAAATATGATATTTAGCCCCAGTGTGCCTCTAGATAATTCAGAATTTCCAAATGTGCCTATTCTGTTTAAAAGTCCCCGTGCAAAACCCAGGCTGGAACCGAGACCCAACGGTGGAAAAGAGTGGGTCTCCAGAGACTGTAGGTAATTATGCCTTTGTAGCTTACATTTTTCAGATTATAAGAAAAGTAAGTTATTTTGACATTATATCTCTTCAGGAAGGACCCTTTGTCATCCTCTCCTTAACAGGGACGGTAAAAGACTCATCCCATTGGGCTGCAGATATATGTAAGTACCCAGATCTGACTGCATAAAGAGAAGGCTGACATCACTGACATTACTGCTATACCTTATACTATGAAGGGCAGTTAATATGACTACAATCCATATTAATATGGCTATGTACAGCCTGTACAGTCTATGTTAATGTGGCTACAGTCCATGTTAATATTGCTACAGTCCTTGTTAATATGGCTGCAGTCCATGTTAATGTTACTACATTCCATCTTAATGTGGCTACTGGCCATCTTAATGTGGCTACATTCCATTTTAATGTGGCTACAATCTATGTTAAAGTGGCTACAGTCCATGTTAATGTGGCTACAGTCCATGTTAATGTGGCTACAGTCCATGTTAATGTGTCTACAGTCCATGTTAATGTGGTTAGTCCATGTTAATGTGGTTACAGTCCATGTTAATATGGCTACAGTCCATGCCTGATGCCTGTGATCTGCCTAATGATGACGCTGTCTTGGCCTGCAGGGAAGGAGTATGGTAAGGCCGACAAGCGGTGGTTGGTGTCAGACCCAACCATCGTGTCTCTGGAGGTGCTGACCGTGTTCTTTGACGGCCCCCTCTGTCTGCTGCTGGTCTATGCCATCGTCAAGAACAGGTTCTACAGACACTGGGTCCAGCTCACGCTGTGCGTCTGTGAACTCTACGGAGGTGAGTGACTGGAATGTGAAACTTGTCAATCAATTGAATTGCCGTTTTTTACGCAGTGTGCACTGGAGCCAAGAAAAAACCCCACATGTTTTGGCTAAGTTCAGTGTACTGTTTTTCCTGCCTGGTTTCCAGGAACTAATTACGTAATCGTCGTCAGGTCGAAGCTGGAACCGGAAATTTGTGTGGGTCGGCTAGGGCTTCCTTCCTACCCCCCCCCCCGCCCTACCAACCTCTATACACAGTTAACGTTATTAAATCACCGTTCTAATCTCATGCCCCTAGATGCAAGAGCTAGCGTGACACAGCCCGAATAACTGCGACCAGTACTAGACAGACAGCAGTCACGATATCCCATACGATGGGACGAATACATTTCCAGTGATTAGAACGTGTGTGTCAGTGAACATTAAGAACATAAGCGAAGAAACACAAAAAGTACCAAGTGCCATATACGTATATAACTCTAATGTCTTGAGGTTAAGTGGCAAAAACCGTGCTCACAATTTGATGACACAGTATACAAAAACGACATCTGCATGTACCAGTCTGACAGAAAATCTTCTTCTACAGTTTTTGTAAATATATTGTATTGTCTTTATGTCGTAAGGACCTATAATGATTTTCGCCTAAAACAATGCTGTATGAGCCGTTAACAATATATATATGTAATTTGTTCCAGTTTTGGTACATATGGCGTTGTCTTTGCGACAAGGACCCATCACGATTTTCGCCTGAAATATTAAATATGTTTCTCATGTCATGTCATAGGAAACAATTTATGAGCAGGTATATATCCTTTTTTTAAAGCGTTTTTAATATCTACATTTCTCCCTCCCAATTCCCCCCCCCCCACCAGGCTGGATGACCTTCTGCCCGGACTGGTTGCTAGGCAGCCCCAACCTGGTGACGGACAACGCCCTGTACCTGTGGGTGTACCTGGTCTTCTTCAACGGGCTGTGGGTGGTGGTGCCCCTCGCCTTGATGTACCAGTCGTGGGGGGCCATGCGAGAAGCCTTCTCCCCGCCACCCAGAGCTGCTGCCATGACAACGCACAAACAGCCCCACGCCAGGTCAAAGAAGACCCGCTAGTCACGCCACCCCCACCCCCCTCCCTCCGCCCTCGCCTCGCCTCACACCCGCACAGATCGTTCCAATGAGCGCCGTCGGAGGGCGCCACCACATAGTCATTCTGTTGCCGGATAAAAAAATGGATCATCGATTCGGATATTATTCACGTCGCATGTCCTGTAATTCGTACACGAAGTCCCGTGTTTTTAGTCGATGTTGTTACGTATGCGAATGTTAGGAAATGGCACTGAAGCTGCAGGTGTTTATTATCGTGTTTTACGAATGTATTATTGTCAATGATGTGTCTGTACCTGTGCCGCACGTAAACGTCGCGGCGGAGATTTAATTAATTGATGACTTTTATACTTACATTTGAGGTAACATTGGTCGCTAGTTAGTAGTTTGAATCTGTTGATGGGTATAGAAGGGACAACTTACCTGTTACGTTTACATCGTGAACGTACAAACTACCCTACCCATCTCCTATTTCCAAAGGTGTCAAACAGCCTTGACTTAATCCTGTTTTGTCAGAACTTTGTCTTAGGGGTTAGATGCCTTTGATCTCTCTAATAACGTTGTAAAGTTGTATTGTGAATTATGTGACGTCCGCAATCATCCTACACTGATCACCGTGTATGTATGCCACAAATAATAGCTCGGCATCTGAAATCAGCAGCAAACAAAACCCAAGTCTTTCTTGATCTACATGTGTAACACACTGTTGTTCAACATTTTACAATACTATCCAAATAAATTATCCTCTTTAACTTTGGTGTTACGTTTGTCTTTCGCACCAGTTGAAGTTGGTTCCTGATCTGCCAGTTATTGTTTCCAGTCTTTTACTGGAAATATGACTAGTATCATAATAGTAATTGTATAGTTTCTCACAAAACAATTTTCCACAGTAAGTAGTAGTTTTCTTTTCAAATTTATTTTTTTGTCCACTGTACTGAACTTGATATATTATCAGATGTATGAATAATATCGTATTTCTGTTTATGCTAAAAGGTAAAAAAGAACCAAATTTCGATTCATCGCAACTTATTTGTGTTTCCCCAATATTGACCAAGTTTCCATACATTTAGACCATTAAAGACATTTCCCAGGAGGAAATTCTTATGGTATTCCTCCCCAGCATGAGTTTGCCTTTCTGCCCTCCCACTGTTCACATCCACCCACGTCTTCCACACAAGATTAGTTCCTTGTATTAAACATAGGCACTTATCTGACGTGGAAAAAACTCCCAGGAAATTAGTTACACTAAAGGGTTTCCTAAATAGAGAAAAACTAAGCCAGAATTGTGTCAAAATGCAGACTCCTTGCCGGTAGCATTTTCATTACTGTGGCATAGTTTCCTGGTCACATATCGTTTTAAGGACCTTTTATGAGTCTGGACCGGTCGCTGTACCCTCCAATGTAGAATATGTTTTTAACTGTGAGCGAACTGACTGGGAGGGTGGGGTGGGGGGGGGGGGGGTAAACCCCTAATCATCAAACGGTAATTGTCTCCTGTGACGGTGAACTAAACACGAACGCCATAATTTAGTCCTCTGTAAACACCTCAACAAGCACTGATCCCAGCCAACCGGCACAAAGAAGAAGGTCGCGTGCTAATAAATACTGTCTAAGCAATAACAAGAGAACTAGTTTCTACGCTATGATAAACAAGCCCACGTAACAGGAAAGACCATGTTTTATGGTTTGTATTTTATAATAGACTTGCGTAACTTGTACTGAACTTGATTACGTCAGAAACAAACTCTATTTATCTGATTATATGTTTGGTTTCTATCCGTTAATCTGTTTGTCCGGTAGTCATACCGGATTATATACCCCACCCCCATGCCGCCCCAGCACTAGCTGGGTAATTGGCCCGCCTCGTGATAGCCTCCTTATCTGATCAAAGTCAGTTGTTTGCCGGTGTAACTCGATCCTGTTAGTAACAAGATTGTCAAGCATGTTGTCTTGTTTTGTTTGGCCTGGAACAGGAAGCGCTAATAATTCTAGCTCCAGTGGGCGGGTACTGGAGGTTTCATATCCCTGTGTAAGGAAACCTCTTGTACAAAAAACACACTGCTAGCGGTGCACAATAGAACCCGACAATGACAGCGTGTATGAAAGCTTTTGCCCTTGCACATAGTGCTTTGTACCTCGGGCTTTGTTCATTCTGCTGAGCATTCAGGCAGCCACCGCCAGCTAATCAGCGAAAGGCTCAGTAAGGAGTTTGATGTAAGATCCGGATGGGGGAAGGACCTTGCCCTTGGCACTATTTGGCAGCACAAAGTTATACCGTGGTTCGCTATATCGGCCAGGTGGCCCGACGGCGCATTATAATGGGTGTGTTATACGAATACAGTGAAACCTCCCTTACCCAATCGCCTCCCTAACTCGATCGAATATTTCCAGTCCCGACGGTCGGCCTATGTCTTAGCATTGCAAGAGTATTCTATGACCCGACCACCTCCCTACTCTGCAAGCCGATCGATCATTTTGGTCCCAAAGCCCCATTTCATATTCCCTAAGTCGTGATGAGATAGCAAATGTTTCCCCTGGGAAATGTTTTAAGGTAAGCCACCCATAATAGCAAGGTAAAAGAACTCTGTATTTGTGATTATTTTATGAAAGTATACCCAATTACACACCTTCTGTTGAATTTTTAGGATACTTTACCGTCCCGTTAACAAAATATTCTCCATTTTCCAAGTATACCCCCATTTCATAAAATGACCAAAACTTGACACCTACCACGAATATGTAATTTTGCTACAATTCAGCTCAATATTAAGTCATTATCATCAGTAATAGCTCTTTGGAAAGCTTAAACCTAGTGCAATACAGGAATGATATTCAACAATGTAAATAGTAGCCACAAAAAAAACAGAATGGCAATAATAAAGTGCAGTTATGCAAAAACAGGACCGCTTTTTGCCAAAATTCGAAATCACCACCTTCACAAAATTGGCTATAATTTCATCAAAAATTAAACTCCTGACACCAAACCACGTTTAAAAACTTCTAAAAACATAGTTCTTGTAATAAAAATAAAGAAAAATATAAGTAGCCGTGCAAATTTCCCGAGAAACACGTCCTGAAACTTGAAAATGTTATTTCAGAAATATTTTTTGGAGCAGCTTATTTCACACCAATTATCAGTAATTTACGCCTTGTGCTCACATTTTAATAAATCTGGTTATATATAATGGTCTCCGATATAATTATGATCTACACGAATGCTTTCTGAACTATTTACACGTTTTCTCCACGTTTTTTTCTTGAATATTCGGAATTTATCACGAAGAGCCTTTCTCGGGGAAATACCCTGTGAATGACGCCACAAATTGGGGATTCCCTGTGAATGACGTAACGAGTTAGGAATTCCCCTTTCACTGACACCCGCCGATGTTTGTCGATGTTTACCGAGGTCTTCTCTAAATCGCCAAAGCTTATTATACGATGTTCTATTTATTTTACCTATGTCACCACTTCTTTTGCTGTGTTTTATTCGTGCTTTGTTTCATTAAGACTGCTTAAAATATCAGGGCTACAGCCCGCCGATGTTTGCCGATGTTTACCGAGGTCTGCTCAAAATCGCCGAGGCTCATTATGGGTGGCTTACCTTAATAGTCTAGTCTGTATAGAAACTAGGTCAATATAATGCGGAAACACAAATACGTTGCTACGAATTGAAATTTGGTTCTTTTTGACCTTTTTCAGCATGAACAGAAATACGATGTCATTCATACATTTGATAATATATCAAGTTCAGTACAGTTGACAAATAAAATAAATTTGAAAAGAAAACTACTTACTGTGGAAAATTGTTGTGCGAGCAACTATACAATTACTATTATAATACATGTCGGCTGGCGGAAGGATTAGTGTCATCGGCTGAGTGCAATTAGTAGAACACCCACTCTAAGGCAATAACGCCTGTGGACAGGATAGCACTCTTGAAATGTGTGAAAAATGTTTGCATGTTGTTACAGGTTGATAGAGTACACATTGTACATCTTGATCACAAAACTTCTTTTGAACACATAAAATCGGGCGATGCCACATGTGAGCGGCGTGAGCTTTGATGATCTTGATAACAAAACTCCCTCTAATTATAACACTCGCGTAAGATACAAGTAGCGGCTATATAAGATATGGATATTGGTCTTGTGAATCATTATCTCACTGAGCATCATGGCAGCAACACAAACAAAATCCGTGTTGATAGCGAGGAGTTAGACTGCCATATGAACCGGGTTTCAGAAGGCTCGCTGATATTCTGTAACCCGAACACCCCCCAAGTCGATCGATGAGCGGCAGTCCCGTCGTCGGTCGACTTAGAGAGGTTTTATTGTATGTACATTTATATATATATGTGCAGTCTGCAGCATTGAAATTCAAGCCCCCCACCTCTTAAAGTCTGGATCCGCCCCTGACAATACTGACGTCAATCACCATGTATGACGTCGGTTATTGTTGTTCTGAGCCTTTGTTATGACGAAAATTTTCAATTTTCGTCATATGTCGGTTGGTCGTGTTTGTTTGTCTGTTTCTATATATGTATATATATATGTATGTCTGTTTCACGCAAAAACGGGAAGTCTTCTTATGGCCTAACAACTGCATGCATCGGTTCGCAGTCTTCAGTACCTTATAGCTACGGAGTAGGGCTAGAACGTACTCGTCACCCAGGTCAAAAGGTCAAAGGTCAAGGTCACAGCGATTTTTTGAAAAAAAAACTAAGAATGCATATATCTCCGTTAATATTAAAGCTAGAGATTCCGGCTGAGATGTAAAATGTGCTACACTTTAAGTTAGTCATTTCGAGTAAAATGAGGTCGTACGTATTGCGGAAAACGCACTAAATGACCTTTGTCAGTTTTCTCGCTTTTGGGCACATTTGCCATCAAGCTATCGCTATGATGTTCTAATATGCCATAGAAATATGAATTGAGATGAGTTGTGTCGAATCTTAGAGTTCTCCGATGCGTCACGTGACGTCACGATGACGTCACTTTTAGTACTTAAAAAAAATCGTCAAAAATCAGGAAAAAATCCCAAAAATGAGTGAGTAGCATTATATTGTAGGAAACGTAGTTCCTCGTATAGCTACAAACTAAAAACAATATGTTCCTATCTTACTTCCGGTTCCAGGGCCGACGGCAGTTCTCTATGGGACTTCCCATGTTAAAGCGCTGTATCTTTAGGCTGGGAAAAATGTTTTGTCGCGTATTTCACAAGTGCCTCCATCAAACGACACCGGCATTTTTTTCTTAGTTATACATGATACATAGTAGCCTCAGTGCTTATCGCATGCGATTGGAGCAAATAGTGACGTCACAGGATTTTTTTGAAATTTGGCCAATGGTGAAAGATACGGCTTTTGGGTGTTAACAGAGGCTCCCACGGGTGTCCTATTCAAGTCATCACTCAATGCTTGCAGCTGTGGATGGATAATACTAAGCTGAGTCATAATCTGTCAACATGGTTCCATAGCCACATTACTTTTCGGTATATAGTCGAAATCGTTTAACATGGGATCCTATGGGGAAAAATGAACTTGATCGAATATGACCTACTACCACTCAAGCTAGTTCAGTCTCCTTCGCCACACAGTGAGGTAATATTACCTGTAAGCAAGTTATAAGAAAAACACGGCGATATCTTTATTACTTTTTGTTTCCATGGCAACGAAGCCACTGGCCTAATGATAAACATACAGATTCTTGCCATTGAAAGAAAAATCGTCAAAAATCAGATAAAAATGCTAAAATTGCATTCTTTTCGCCCACTAGTTGCCAATAAGCATCTACAGATCACTTAATGCTTCAATCAGGCGGATGTTGCCCAGTTATGGCGCTAGAGTGCTTCAAAGTGGGACGACACCTCTGCGGGGACACCAATGATGAGTGAATGGAGATTGTGTCCATCTTTAAAACAACGTCAAAATTAAGAAAAACATGCCAGAGCTGTGATCTTTACGCCAAATGGTAGGGACCATCGATCGGCAGAGAACTAGTAAAAGAAACAAATGAGTTGCTATATCACTTCGCATGCAGTGTTCTTTGTTCTTGTCCTAGGTCTCTGTGTCTCCGCAATGATGAACTAATGCAACTTTTGGCCATTTCGTCAAGCCATAGCTGAAGGACTATTCTTTCTATCGCCTAGCTCTTCAATCGAATAAGTTGTGGCAGTAAACCTTGGCGTATTGCCACTTGGACGTTGTCGTGCGTCACGTCATAACGTCACTATGACTTCATGACGTCACACATCGTACGTAAGCTATTACTCAGCTATCATAAGGTATGGCGACTTTCGGGTCGCTTTACGTTGCAGGTCGTGTTCAGGGACAGTTTGTGCCGTGTGTAACTGTTTTGGCGCAGGGGATAAGTATGCGTCAAAAATGACGTCATAGCTAACGTGCCCCCACGAAATGTTGGGTTTGCTTTACTTTTAGCCACTTTGGCAATAGCTGTCATAACCCGAGTTGATAAGTAGATATATTAAAGAAATAGAAGCCATCTTGAGCATTTGCGCGAACGTCAAATGACGTCATGTCACGTCACGATGACGTATTATTAGATAAAAAGTAAAATTCGTAGCGCCATTCATAATGAGTCAAGCTCCGCCTACAGTGCCACACTGCCTGTCGAAGGCAGCATTTAGCCCAAATTGCCCCTATAAGGCCCTTTAGCCAAAATTGGCCCTGACGACTCGTAACGTCGCCATTAATACAGCTCCTAAATGTACTTATGTATTTTCGTCCTCGACCTATGGTCGAATATCTCTTGTTTTGGTTTAAGTGGGTGAAATACTAGCATGACATTAGAACAATCATAGGGCATGTCAGTTCTCGCGGGTTTTACTTCCGGCCTGGCAGTTTGGAGACAAACAAACGAACAGGTGCTTTGTGTTCAGTGCACAGTCTGACTCGTCCCCGGCGTAACAATGGATACCGCTTGTCTCTTCCGCAGACTGCCGCTGCGCGGCGCTACCGCGGCTCCGCGTATACAGTCTGTAATTGTCCACCATGTTCTGTAAGCGCCATTACGTTATTCAGTTAACACTCGATCCCCATGATCTAGCCGGCTATAACCGGTCCCGCGTTGCCCGGGCTGTACAGTCACTACGGGATCCTATCGAGACCCCACGAGCCATGGATACTTATGCTCTACGTCGATGTCTAGTAACAACGGCCTGTGCGTGCTGCCTACCTTCCCGTTGTTTGCCATCACTCGTTCCACACACAAGATCGGCTAGTTTAAAAGCTGTCTAGCCGGTAATATATTACATAAATCTACTCGGATGGTTATAATTCTGATATGCACAGAACTTCAGTGGTTAGTTGTGCATCCAAGGACACAGGTCGTTGATGCTAGGCATTGACGTAGAGCATAAGTGTCCCTGCCTCATGGGGTCTCGATAAGATCTCGTAGTGACCGTACAGCCCTATGTGCTGCGTGGGGCTTTCCATATCGTATGACGTAATAATCATGATGACTCGTATGTCTGCGCGCGGTATCTATGGTTACGTAACAACGCTCCTTATAGGGATATAAAGTCTCGTTCGCCAAGACTTCCGGTTTACTTATTTTGGAGACAAACAAACAAAGCACGTGTTCGGAACGAGTTTAGAATCTCTGCGCACACTGGTATCCTCACTATCTGTGACTTAGGCGTGACGTATATGTTACACAAAGACAGAGACAGGGAACCAGACTACCTGCGCAAGAGCCAGGCGCCGAGGGGTGGGTCCATTGCGGAAGGCCCATCGATATGATTAAGAATATTTAGGAAATATAGCTGCACAAAACGGATAGACGACACATTTTTCATTCATTTGCGCCATCACCATGACGAATATTTGTTATGACGAGACAACACGGCTGAGAAACTAAATTTTTTTTGCATTTCCTACTAAAACGAAGCATCATGACGTCACACGGACTCTCCCCGGTGACAACGTTGGCGCAACGCTTCAAACAGAAAATGTACAAAGAATGAAGAATCTTTATCTTTTCGTGATCCAAAAGTGATACGAAAATATCCAACTGCTCTTATTTTACCTTTACCATGTGGTTTAATGACGCACTCGTGTGTTGTTACTCCATGCACCGCACATTTTGACAGCGGAATGGTTAAGACGATCACTTGCTGTCGCCATTTTTGTTACCGCGGAGGCACGTGAAACTCGCTGTTGTGGGAAACTCGCGAAAGGTCGGGTGCATGGCTCTATTTAGAACGCTATTTTTAGCTTTCGAGTGTTTTGAAGACGGATTTTTCCTTGTATATTCCCAAAGTTCGGCGCTTCATCGCCTCCAAATATTTTAACGCACACCTCCCATAGCCATGTTTAGTGAAATGGTACTCATAGGCTTTAGATTAAACCTGGAAAGAAATTGACTAAAAGCTGCCTATACTTCAACATGGAGCACGTGTGTTTGTTTGTCCCCAAAACTAAAGTCTCGCGGCATGATCGCGATAACTGTATAGCCCTATATGTGGACTGACCAGGCGAGGACAATGGTGTTCCGTTTGTCACAGAAATTTAAACATCGATGAGTTGCTTCAAAATACAACGCTTCCAACTGTCTCACTGAACGGACCACATGCATTATGGGGAGGTAAATGTCTTATTTTAACTATATTATTATTTTATAGTTAGCAATGCCTGGACCAAAGCAGAGAAAAAATTGTCCATTCTTCACGCACGTGTTTCTCATTGGTCCCGCAAAGACCTAAACCGGAAAAAACCCCGCGAGAACTGTACAGCCCGTTTACTTCCGATCTCCTGTATTCCTGCTGTGGTTTGTGTCGTATAAAGTATAAAGATCGTTCAAATGAAATATGTTGGCTTTGTCCATATCGGCGTGGTGGCAGCAAAAGAAACAAACCCTTGCCGCAAGATACAACGAACCGTATTCATTTGTGACAAGCTGTTACCCTCAGAACACAAGACACATATAATACTACGGCACGGCACGGCACGGCACGCAAAGGCTCCTATTATCGCTCGGGTAAACATGCCCCATTGAGAGGTTTGACTAATCACACTGAATCTCTGCCAGCAGCCAACAGGAAAGCTGCTGCACCGAAAGATGCCCAAATGGAACTCATGCTCGGACAGATTACCAATTACTGTTCCGTAATATCACGAAATTTTCGTCTATGTCGCAACAGGACATTTGGAGTAGTACAATGAGACAACATTATGGCTTGCAAGCAACAGACTCCCCCTACTTTGATCTAACATCGATTAACCTTCAACCGGATGAGAAGCCAGAAGATTTTTATCGACGTCTATTAGCATTTGTAGAAGTTAATAGGATAACAACAGAGTGTGGTGTCAGTTATCATGAAAGTCCTGTGATTGTGGATGAAGAATTAACCGCCACTATGAAAAATACAATTGTTGTGTTGTGGGTCCATCTAATTCACCCAAACTTTCCACAACTTGTTAAACAGCGTTATTGTGCACAACTTCCAAATAGAACAGTAGCATCATTGAAACCTGAAATATCTTAGGCTCTATCATCATTGCTGGATCAGCTACACACCATTGATGACAGCAAATCTGTTCGCACCAATACTGGTTATAAATTTCCCCCAAGGACAAGAAATCCAAAGTCGCGTGTGTTATGCTAAGCAGGTGGAAGGCAGAACTATTCCAATCACTACCTATTAAAATGTAAGTTTCTTCCCGACGCTGATGACGTGCCGTGATTACATCCATGTGAAGCTGAGGATGAGGATGATGCAGATGAAAAACCTGAACACTACGTCACTGATGAGGTCAATAACCCATTATTTGACAATCTACCTACCAGACGTTCCCATGTAGATCTAGGATGCAAAGATTCACCCATTTCACTAGCATATGTGAAAGGACCCGTTGAACTAAGGTATGACTGAAGCCAACTACATACATGTAAATACTTCTTAGATCAGTTTAAATTAGTAATGCTACACAATTTCATCCAAAGCATTACACTTACATGTAAGCTTATACTGTGGAAATGGAAAAGCGGCAGTACTGATCTAGTCTGTAGTTCTTTTTAAATTGCTTGCCAAAATAACCATTAAGGTGATGATGTAAAAGAATGAAAGCAATTTAGAAAGATATTGTTATCACAAGAAATATGCACTATTGTTCTTTCGAAATTTGCCCATTTGAATGGTAGTTGCATTGATGACTGAAAAGCTATAATGGTGACGGTGATGGCTGTCCATACTTGTCACCCGATCACTCCAGATCAGTGTAAACATTGGCGAATCATCTAGCTGTTGTGCGCAGTTTACTGAGCTTGGCCAGTATTATGAAAAATTACAAGTTCAAAGTCTCTACCAATATGTTGACACTAAAAAATTAACAGTTCTTTATGTCACGGAATCGATTTTGACAATTGTCACTGGATTTACTTTTCATGTTTATCTCCTTAGATTTATAGAATCAGGACTGTGTGTATTCCAGGTCTGCTTTATACGTTTTCCTACCTTGGTATCTTCTAGCCAACTCTGCAGGTGCGATAAATTCAAAGTCACGAGCATTATTGAAGCAATAGACAATGCTAGTTTGCAAAACTGTCTGGGGAAGAATTCCAAGGCGTCCGACCATATTGTATGTTGACGCTTGAACTAACGACAAGCCCCACCGGTGGCTGAGCGGTGCCCAAACGGCACACAGGTTAATGTGAAGGACGTATCAAATATAAGTAGAAGGTACCAATTTGATCAAAAGAGGAATGAAATCTGGTCCTCTGAACTAAGTCAGCGTGCTGTAATTCAACTGATAGAGCAAATCAAAAGGAACCGAAAAACCCAAGAGGACATAGACTCAATATATGACATGCTAGTCATCGTAACTATCGACGAAATTAACAAAAGTATCCCTTATCGCGATATTAACATGGGCAAAAGTATTAAAAAGCGTTGAAAGCCAAGTAAGAAGTTTTGGAATCCAGAATTGCAGGAATTGTGGGAGACATTAAAAGAAGCTGACAAAGCAATGCGAAGGTGTAGGGAAAAGAAGTCAAAACGAGAACTTTACAAACGATATAAGCAGGTCAGGCATAAGTTCAATAAACGATACAGATGTTTGAAAAGACAACATAAATATAAGGGAAGCGAAATCATAAATGACCTTCAAACCTCAAACCCTAAAGACTTCTGGACTGCTATTAAGAAATTAGGGCCGAAAAGGAAAGGTGTCATTCCAGAAGAGGTATACCCGGAGGATGGGGAGGTGACGTTGGATCCGAATTACGTAAGGGCTAAATGGAAGGAGGAATTTGCCAAATTATATGATCTAAGTGAAAATACTCCTGATCAACAGACGAACAAGTTTTTGCAATCAGTACTACAAACTAACAAAGACCGTGAAGCAGCGACGAGCCATCCTTTGTATAGTATGAACAGATATCTTGACGGCAATTTTACAGAAAATGAGGTCCGAGTGGTGCTAGGGAAGTGTAAGAATGGTAAATCAACCGGTGTCGATAATCTATTTAAAAACGATACGGTAATAAGGGTTCTGGTGCGACTGTCTCAACTATGTTTCGATGCCGAGAAAATACCTTCAATATGGAGAAAGGCTATTGTGGTATCCATTATCAAATCAAGAACCAGTGATCCACGTTTATCGATGAACTATCGGGGTTTAAGTTTACTGTGGTGCGCGGCCAAATTATAATACAATGTACTAAATGCGAGACTAAAAGGTTATCTAGAGAAGAATCAAATGATAGAAGATGGGCAGAATTGCTTTAGGAAGGGAAGATCGTGGGCTGACCATATATATATATATATATATATATATACCATATATACCAAGTATTTGGGAATCATTTTTAATCAGTTTGGTCAGCACAAAGAAAAGGCATCACTTCTTGCCGAATCGGCCGCTCGAGCCCTAGGGTATGTATGTGACGAGCGTGTATAAGGCAAACGGCTGTATGAGATATGAAACCTACACCAAATAGTATGAAAGTTGTGTTTTACCGGTTATGAATTACACCGCTGGGGTATGGGGTTACGAATGTTTTTCAAAGCCTGACACTGTTCATCATCGCGCAATGAGAATATTTCTTGGGGTTCATAAATTTACTCCCATCGAGGCACTCTACGGAGACATGGGATAGCTTAGACCTAAGTATCTAAGGTGGACTGAAATTATCAGGCTGTGGCATATGTTAATTAACTTCCCACAGGAACGCCTTACGAAAATAATATTTCATTTTGCCCACGTATATGTTTATTTTGTGAAGATAACGTCATAGAAGATGAGCTTCATTTTGTATTTGAATGTTGAATCTTTCTAACTCAGTCTCTTTCTAACTTGCAATTTAACTTTTAATATCTGACAGTTGTGCTGTGTTTTGTTTTGAATCGCGCACATGTCGTCTGCCCGAAATGTTGAGCGGCCTTGACCTTGCTTTGTGTTGCATTGTGGGAGCCGTAGACTCTAGTTTCTAAGCCCCTGTCGCGAGGTTTGTGTCCCCTTTGCTGTCGTCTTTCGGGGGGTGCATCCACTGGGCCCCACTCTAACCCTCTCATGACGGAGCTGTGGTGGAGGCCCTGCCTTCTTTCAGGAATTCTTATTTTCCAGTTTGTGTCTTTCAGTAGCAATTGATTGCATTGGAGTTGAAAGGTGTTTAATGTCCTCTATTTTTAAAGCCATAGAAGTCGTCCAACTGGAAGTACCAAAATGGGGTGTTGTATAAGTGGAAGTCGTTCAACTGGAAGTAGGCAAGGCCTCAACTAATGTAGAGAATATGTATGTATGTAAAAAGGTGGTGGTATTGTTATAATGTTGAATTCGGTTCCGTTAAGGAAGGCCATATGGTAATTGACCAAAAAAAAGGCCATTTGTTAATTTACAAAAGAACAAACAAAAAAACATGAAGCGTGGGCGGATACGTGCATGAAATACATGTGAGCTCCTAGATTTAAAGTCCTTCTCGTGTTCCCATAATTTCCTACCCTAGTTCCATCAAAGGGGCGAATCCCACGAAGTCTGTATATCCCGCTTGTGTGACTCGTATCTCCGTGACATGTAGTGAACAATAGTGGATTACATTTGACATGTTAATGGAGGTGTCACTTAGGATCCGTTCTAAAGTGTTAACACAAACAAATAAGGTATAAGGATAGCAGTAGCTGTTATGACAGTTAGTGGATCTAGAATTGGGCTCCTAGAATTAGCGCTTGGCTTGTTATTTTACGGTTTACGTAATGCATTAAAAGATTGAATTGAATTAAAAAAAATTGAATGGGCGTGTTGCGGGCGACGTGTTTCCCGGGAGATATGACGTCGCCAAAGTGGTTACGGCGGAGGTAGGTCTAACGAACATATTGTTTTAGGGAAAATGGTATTTATTTCTTAACATAAAACTTATGTTTCGTAAATTGTAGCTATTATTTCTATAGTTGGAGCTCAGATGATTCCGGTCTATAGCTATTAAGTTCAATTGGTTTGTTGGAACTATATATGTAAGTATTTGGCGCATTGACACCGCGCGGTAACAATAGAGACAATAGAGTGAGAGAATAACAGTATATGACCGTATAAGCCTATGAATATGACTACTGGGCTAGTTCTCAGCATGATGGAGATGGAGCAAAACAAAGTAAATTTCTAACACGTTAGGCTGGTGTTAGGCCACTACCTGAATGCCTGGTTCCAGCGTCAGCGTTCCGCCAATCAGACTGCCGCTGAACGACATGGCAACGCGTGGGCGACCAATGACTTCTTCATGCTGGTCTAGTTCAGCGGCTGTATGCGTCTCCCTCCTGCCTTTCAAGTTTCCTGACGTGTCCCAGAGGATGGATAATGCGCACACATACACTGCGGCAAGGTGAGTACAATTCATCACCGAGAGGTTAGCTGCAATCCTCTTGAGGGGGGAGGGAAAACCCTTTCCGATCTGCGTGACGACCCTTTTCCTGATTTACCGACCCGTTATAGTCTGAGAATTCTTCGATATTCGTGATATAACCTTTGAGTTTTTTTTTTCTCGCACCCGGTCTTGAACAGTCCTCATATTGAAGATTAGATATTGGTCTCCCTAATTCTTGGAGATTCGCGATTTAGTGGTATTTATGTGGTATCCCCTCCTCCTCCCCTATTGATGCTTCCATTGGTAAATTAAACCTGTTGATACACCTGTAATTTTTGGGTTCTCATTGTATAAAGACAATTATATAATGCACAAGAAGAAATTAGAGAGCAGTGAGATTGGCACAGGAATGTTAGTGGAACTGTAGCACTCAGCTGTACTATTTACATCATCGAATTGTAGGCATTTTGTATTTTTCCAGCAAATTTCAGTTTTCTTGTATCTCTTTCTATTATATAAGTTAACGTAACTGGAATCTTTGCTGATAACTAATGAAATCAGTTCATATTATGTCTATGCCTATATTTGTGAAAAATTGCCACGCAATGCATGGCGACTATTTAAGTAAACCATACACATTTCTGCACGAGTCTGGCGATCGTCTAAATATGTTGTTTGCTGTATACTAGATGTTATATTGATACACGTTTCATTTTCCTGGCTCTGTTAACTATGATGAGTTTAGTCAAGAGTGACAATCCCCAAGGACCCAAGGAGAGCAATATCGAATCTCCAAAATAAGGATGTTTTAAAGCTGGGCGCGAAAAAACACATCAATTGTGATATCGCAGACTGCTATAACGCATCGCGGTAAATATATAGACAAAGGGTCTTCGCGTTAAAACAAGGAATTATACGAATAACGATCCACATGTCATTAATTAATCTTGTTAATGTTAATCTTATTAAAACAGATTAACAAAAGGTGTTTTTTAAGAAGTTAAGCTAAGGTAATTACTAAATTAAGTAGACCTCGGGTAATTTAGATACAAACATAGTTTTGACGGGAACTACTTTACTAAATTCAAAAGAGAAAAGAGACAACGATGAATGAAAAAAGGCAATGATGAGCTAAATACATAATTTCCAGAAGTCGAAGTCGTATCAGTATCTAAAGTCAGATGACCTGGCCCACTACCTTCATGTTGTCAGTATTTAGGACCTAGAGAATTTGTTTGGACCTTTTTGACAAACCTCTGCAGTGTTCAGATAAGTGCATTCGTTCACACCTGCATGTGAAGAAAAGGAACAAACAGCTTTAATTCTAGGCAAACGTCCAAACATGCCGTTATCAGCCAATGAGCGCGCTGTTTTTTTTGCGTTTGTGTGAGTGCGTGGCAAGTCCCCACATATGAACGTACCCTGAGGTACTACTGACCTGACCCGCTATACTTAGTGGATATATACCTAGTGAATATGTACTCGATAAACCTTTCCTTTGTTGTTATTTAGTTCCTTTTTTACGTTTGGTGTTATCGGAGTTGTGTTACTTGTATTTGGATTTCATGTAACTCTTCACCAAATGGAGGAAATATATAAAATCAATCAATCATCTTTCATGTCATTTATACTTCAACGATTTTCCCGCTAATAACAACAAATTTTATTAAAAAAGATTAACAAAAGTTTTTTTTGTAAAAAGTGAAGCTAAGTTAATTACTAAATTCAGTAGACCTCGGGTAATTTAGATACAAACATAGTTTTGACGGAAATACTTTACTAAATTAAAAGGAGGAAAGAGACAACGATGAATGAAAAAAGGCAATGATGAGCTAAATACATCATTTCCAGAAGTCGAAGTCGTATCAGTATCTAAAGTCAGATGGCCTGGCCCACTGCCTTCATGTTGTAAGTATTTAGGAGCTAGAGAATTTGTTTGGACCCTTTTGACAAACCTCTGCAGTGTTCAGATAAGTGCATTCGTTCACAACTGTGAAGAAAAGGAACAAACAGCTTTAATTCTAGGCAAACGTCCAAACATGCCGTTATCAGCCAATGAGCGCGCTGTTTTTTTTGCGTTTGTGTGAGTGCGTGGCAAGTCCCCACATTTGAACGTACACTGAGGTACTACTGACCTGACCCGCTATACTTAGTGGATAGATACCTAGTGAATATGTACTCGCTAAACCTTTCTTTTGTTGTTATTTAGTTCATTTTTTACGTTTGGTGTTATCGGAGTTGTGTTACTTGTATTTGGATTTCATGTAACTCTTCACCAAATGGAGGAAATATATAAAATCAATCAATCATCTTTCATGTCATTTATACTTCAACGATTTTCCCGCTAATAACAACAAATTATATTAAAAAAGATTAACAAAATGTTTTTTTGTAAACAGTTAAGCCAAGTTGATTACTAAATTAAGTAGACCTCGGGTAATTTAGATACGGACATAGTTTTGACGAGAAAAACTTTTCTAAATTCAAAGGAGAAAAGAGACAACGATGAACGAAAAGAAGCGATGATGAGCTAAATACATCATTTCCAGAAGTCGAAGTCCTATCAGTATCTACAGTTGTCACATATTATGACCTGATTGGTGCAACAACAATCTGTTGTTGTCTCTAAACTTCATTATCTGGGGTTTTTGGCGATATTATCAATACAAGAGATGCTCATCGTATCATTGCTGCACTGATTGTTAATCTTCTCATTCCGGTACGGTATGTAGAAGTTCTGAAATGATTCGAACTTTACAGAAACATGGAGAGTAACACAACCACAGCGCCGCCATCTTTCGAAGTGGCCAGCCCCAAGCTGGTGGGTCGCTTCCTCGCATGGATGGCCTTTCTCTTCATCGTCGGACTCTGCGGCAACTCGCTCATCCTCGGTTGCTTCCCGAAGAAGCAGTACGGAGCGGGGACCAACAAGTTCATCCGGACGCTAGCCGTTCTGGATCTGGCGACCTGTATCTTCGTGATCCCGTACAGCGTCTGTTTCGAGCTGCACATCATTGACGACTTGACGCTGTGTAAAATCTGCGAATTCGTCCGCTACTCCCTGGTCAGCGCCTCGCTGCTGACGTTGCTCGGGGTAACGATAGAGCGGTATTTAGCGGTGTGCCACCCGATGAAGAGATTTTCCGAGAGATCCGCCAAGATCTTCACCTGGGCCGCTGCTGCCGGGGCGGCGGTGCTAGCTTGCCCCACATTCGTCATCTACGACGTCTTCTACGTCCTGGAGCCAGGTCGAACCTATCTGGCCGCGCCCCGTGATACCTGCTACCCGCACGACACCTTTCTCAGCTCAGTTTTCTTCGGCGTGATTTTCATCATCTTTCTCAGCATCGTTCTGACCATGATCCTCATCTACGCCATCATGTATGGCCGAATATTCGCTCACTTCCGGCGGTCGATGCGACGCCGGGCTAACCACCCGATCCAGGACGTCCACCCGATCCAGGACGTCCACCCAATCCAGGACGTCCACCCAATCCAGGACGTCCACCCAATCCAGGACGTCCACCCAATCCAGGACGTCCACCCGATCCAGGACGACCACCCAATCCAGGACGTCCACCCGCTCTCGAGATCATGGCCAAATGTCACGCGAGAGCATGAGATAGCCGCGAGAACGGCACCGGGATGTCAGATGGAAATAAAGTGTCTGCCTATTAGACATATATAATCTAGCGACGGATTATAACCGCCAAGAAGTAATTTTTTATAATCATATTCAACAGGCGATTTCGTTTTATGTTCATACCAGTTTAACAACCTTATCCAGAATGACTTAGTTACTTCGCATTCAACAAAGGCATGCATAATACTATCAATTTTTTCGCAACATAGTTCACACAAGTCGGAATCTTTTAGCTTACACACATACAATTTTTCATTAGTAAATAAAATACGATGGAGCAAACGGAAACAGAGTATAGACGTCTAAAATATGACACAAACTCAGTTAATGTTAAATTTCCATTTCTCAAAGGCACTCACTGGATCCAAGGAATATCCTGTCTTTAATTTGTCATACACATATTTGCTTACATTGCTGACTTGATTGTACGCTACATAAGGGCAAATATCGGTATTTACAACAGGATTGTCCGCATTATATAACATTTTTTTCCAATTGTCCGGTAGACTGTGAACCACCCCACAGTAATGCAATATATTTTTTAGCTTGTACTTCGCACACAGGTCATCATAAGGTAGTAGTGCACCATCCAGTCTAACTAAATGTTTTACACACACTATTCCCACTGTTATCCAGTTTTCCAGAGCGATCAGTTTACCATCGATCTTAATTGACGAATTGAACCATATTACTTCCTCTAAAACTTCTGCTTTCGTAGATACCTCATGAAAGTTAAACTCACGCCATGAATTCACGACATTAAACAGAAAGGTACCTTTAATATGTTGGTAAAATGGGAGGTTCACAACATCTTTCACGCGTACATTGCATTTCCAAAATAATTGTCCAATTAATCCGAAGTGACCGCTGACTAAACACGAGAGAGCTTGATTTGACACAAATTGTTTGACCCAGGCGGCCTTCAGTGAACTATCCTTCACAGCAATATTTGTAACATTCATACCTCCTAGGGTTTTCTTATTGTACATAACAGTGCGGTTTATTTTGTCAGGTTTGCCGTCCCACAGGAAAATAAAAATGTCTCTCTGTATGTGCTTGAAGAATAGAGGCTCTGGGCTCGGTAACACAGACATTAAATAGACTAATTTAGGAATGACCAGTGATTGGGTTATAACCGTTCTGCCGAAAAGAGACATTTTTCTGCGCTGCCACAAACTTAACATACTTTGCATTTGTTTTTGCACCCCGCTGTAATTTTCCGCGATAAATTCTTTGGGATTTGCACTAATTTTAACTCCCAAGAACGGTAATAGGACCCTTGGACCATATTATTTGTGACTCGGGTACGAGGATATGATAGCTTTCCCGTATTTTCCCCAACGGAAGTATCACCGTCTTATCATAGTTTACCTTTAGTCCTGATAACTGGTAAAATTCATTAAAAGTATTAATGACCTTTCTGAGCACATGTTCAGAATAATTTAGGAACAAGCCCATATCGTCTGCGTATTGAATAATTTTAAATTCCTGATTCCTATATTTAAAACCAATAATGCCAGGGTCACTACGTATTCTGATGGCTAATATTTCGGCTACCAAGATAAATAAGTAGGGGGAAAGCGGACACCCTTGCCTTAGACCTCTTGTTAAGGGGAAGTAATCCGACGTCCACCCATTATTAATTACACATGAACTAATATCGGTGTAAAACGTTTCAACCCATTGTGTTATAGATTTTCCAAAATTAAAAAGTGTAAGCGTTTGCTTAATAAAGGTCCAGTCGACTGTGTCAAAGGCTTTTTCAAAGTTTATTGACAGAAATAACAACTCTGCATTTTCTTTCTTAGCTAAGTCCATAATAGTTGTTAGTTTGACAATATTCTCGCCGATGTATCGGCCTTTCATAAAGCCTGTCTGATATTGATGTATTAATTTGTCGAGCGTAGACTATTCTCTTGGCAACACTTTTTGTTATAAGTTTATAATCTGTATTTAAAAGAGAAATAGGTCGCCAGTTTTTAAGGTAAGTACTATCTTTACCTGGTTTGGGGATCAGCGTTAAAACTCCTTGCTTTTGTGATACCGACATATGACCTTTCTCGTATGCTAAGTTAAATGCATGAATTAGTGGCCTCTTGATATTCTCCCAAAATACTCGTAATTCGTCAGGTAACCCATCAGGACCTGGAGATTTGTTATCGTCGCAATTCTGGAGGGCGCAAAATACTTCATCTTCACTTAATATACCCTCAATGCCATCCCTTTCTTCCATAGTTAACGTTGGGTGTTCATCTGCAAAGAAATCTTGGTTTAAACTTTCTGTTTGTGGTTGGTTAGTATACAAATTGGCATAAAATCTCTTACATTCTTCAAGGATGTTAGTTTTCCCATTTATAATATCTCCACCAGGCGTCTTTAGTCTCTTTATCAGTTTCTTATTATAATTGCGTTTCTCCAGATTTAGAAAAAACTGTGTGCATTTTTCCCCCTCTTCCTAAAACAAAGCCTTACTTCTGAGAATTGCCCCTTTAGTTTTTGCTTCAACTATTTCATTAATATCTTCTCGAATTAGATTTATATCGATAAGTGTATCACTATCTGAATTCTGTGAAACTTTCTGTTCAAGGCGTTTCAACCGTCTCTCTAGTACCGTTAATTTGTTATTTTGAGACTTATTGTTATCAGCTGTATACTTAATAGATTCGCCTCGAATGTTACTTTTTATCGTATCCCATAACAACGTATGGTCTTGACCGTTTTCTACCAGCATGGTGTCCTTTACGGTTTGCTTCATTTTTTCTCTATAATCGTCGTCTCCCAAGAATGACCTATTGAGCTTCCAAAACCCTCTTCCCCGTTGACAGTCACCAAGTGTGATACATATTCTTACGGCTGAATGATCTGACTGAAATTTATATAGAATCTCAGAGTACTGTGTTATATTTACCAGTTCAAACGATATGATAAAAAAATCCAACCTGGTGAATATCAATTCAGGGTATTGAGTATAGTACGCATATTCACGTTGGGACTCATGTTGTCCTCTCCATATATCGCATAAGTCTTTTTTTCTTCCATTTGACTCTTAATTACCGCTCTACTCTTTACCTTGGGATAGTCTTTTCGACCTCCTTTCTTATCCATTTGATAATCAAAAATACAATTGAAATCACCCCCAACCACAAAATATGTGGCAAGTAATTCTTCATCTATCTTTATAAAAATATCCCGGAAAAAATCTGTTTTATCAACATTATGGCCATATATATTTGCCAGAGTTAATCTGGTATCAAAAATTTCTAAATCCAGTATGACGAATCGACCTTCGTCATCGTTCAGAAAGGTAAAGAGGTTAACATCGAGGGTTTCTCTCAACATTATACACACTCCTCGAGCAGAACTAGTACCATGCGAGAACAACATTTTTCCTCCCCATTCTGTCTTCCACATTGACTCATCCTGTTCCGTACTGTGGGTCTCTTGCAGAAAGACAACATCGGCTTTTTGATTAACTTTAAACCACTCAAACATTTTTTGACGTTTTAAATATTTTCGCAGCCCTCTTACATTTTGTGTCAAGATGTTAAGACCAGTCATCAATCTTAAAGTACCGTTTCTTGTTCCTTAAAACCCCTATCACATGCACATATTTTTCAACGAGCAAATCAACAAAATATAAACAGATGGTCTCCGGTCGGTCTGCGCCGTTCAGTGTATATCCATCAGATTCATTTGCATTGTATGGCGATGCAAGATGTGAAGAACGAAAAACAAGAGTTGAACTCGTGTTACGTAACCTCCAGAGACCATCGATGGTAGAATTTTAGTAGCTGCAAAGCGGTTCAACGGGTCGCCAACAAAGACCAAAAACGAGCTCTAATGGTCCGCAGCTCTCCCTGTCGAGGAGAAAGAGAAGTAATACCAGTACTGTGTGTGGTGTGTATTTCACTGGTGTGCACCGGACCGTGTACTGCACTGCCGGCCTGAGGGCTAAGAACATAGGCTAAAAGAAAGACACATGTGCGTAATCAGAAAAAAAACACACAAAATAATGTTCAACCAACTAAATAATAGTTCTACAAGTAATAGCAAAAAACACACAAAATACTGTTTAACCAACATAACAGTTCCACCGGGAATGGCAAATACATGTAATAGTCCCACAGGTCATTCGGCCCCAGCTACTGGTCGGCGCTGGTGAGTGCCTCTTCCGTTGTTTCACCCCATCTGATGCGCGCAACTTTTCCACGCTTGTCTTTGATGAAACACTTTCCCCTCCAACTCCATCTTTGTGCGATGTGTTCGCTGTTCTTAACGCGATTGATGAGTTTGTAGAGCTAATCGCAGAGATCATCCGCTATCGAGATGCCAGAGTCTTTGAGTGTTTTTCTTCTTCTCATCACTTCTTCTTTAGTATCTTCACAATCGAATCTCACAATAATGGGCTTCACAGGGTTCTTGCTGGGTAAAGGGTGGGCCCGCACTATGTTTTTTTCATTCAGGTTGCATGCGAGTTTCGTTTGAAAGAACTGCACAACAGTTGACTTACAGTTGTTTGCTCCTGCTGGCATCTGTAACCCAAATATCCTGATGTTATCCCTTCGCGAATAGTGGGCGTTCTCAATGGCTTCGCTTCTTGCGAGTTTGGTTTCTTGTACCAAAGACCATACTTGGGACTCCAGTTGCTGTTTTTCTGTCCTGAGGACGTTTACCTCCTCTTTCAGTAAGGTGTTTTGCTGATCAAGCTGGGATATCCTTTGGCTCAAGTTATCCTCCAGAGCACTAAGCGAAGCCTTGATTGTTGAAACTTCTGCCTTGATGTTTCTCTCCAGGTCAGTCAATTTTTTATCCAATTTCGTTTGGAAACGGTCAAGGCTCTCTACAATTTCCGTGGCGGACATGCCGTGTTCGGATTTTACACAAACGTTCGATGCTGGCGAATGCCCTGCTCTGAAGCAATCTTTTTTCAATTCGAGTTGCTCCTCCGACGAAGTAGAAGAAAACGCCTCAGACCTGCTACGCACACTCATGAATTGAGTTTGCTTGGCCTTCTCCGATTTTTGATGGCAGCCGTTTTACTTAACAGTGTGTCTTGTCGTTACTTTGCCAAGTCCATATAATAACCAAGCATTCCTGTATCACAAATATTCTTTCATAAACTTAATCCACATGCTTTCTGCTATAAATACACAGAATCTCAGAACCATATCACCATTTCTGACTTCTCCAAACAGGGAAAGCTGCAAAGCACGCGAACCGCTGCCTCACTCCGCCGCCATTAGACCGCAGCTATTGACCGCAACATATATGTTAACATACATGTTAAAGTCCCAAGTCTTCAGAGAGCAACCCCCCCCCTTGGGAAACCGAACATACACTGTTAAAGTCGGCTTCTCCGAGCACGCCCTGCCTCCCCCCCCTCCCCGGTCGCAAGTTTTTCTGAGCACACACCCCTTGGTCGGAAGTTTTCAGAGAGCAACCCCCCCCTTGGAAAATTCCTAGATCCGCCCCTGACAATCGGCTTCGGTTGTCGACACCGGTTTTTATTTTCTTCCTTAATGTCCGTCACCTTTCACTGCCACAATCAGATTGCCCTTCCACCAGCACACAGGCCCAAACCAGACAGGCGAAAACGACACGACAGACCAGCTCAAAACGAGCTCACCGCCACGTACACAACCAGACTGCCAGATAACTCAAAATCACTCAAATGGTTTATGGTTTAATCGGCCTTACATGTAATAAGCGTCCTTCGTTAAAGATTCCGGGCGGCGACAACAGTAGATATGCATGCATGACTACGGCATTGGTTCGACTCCGACATCACTGCAATTGTGTCATTAAACAGGACCTGATGCCGCCATGGGCCACTACCATGGGTTCCATGCCACATAGATGCAGCGAGGACGCTTAAATTATGACATAAGGACGCTTAAATCATGACATAGGACACTTAAATTATGACATATAAGGATGCTAAAATTATGACATATAAGGATGCTAAAATTATGATATATAATGACGCTTATGACATATAAGGGTGCTTATAACATAAAAGGATGCTTATAACATATAAGGGTGCTTATGACATAAGGACGCTCATAACATATAAGGACGCTAATGACATATGAGGATGCTTACAACATATAAGGTTGCTTATAAGATATAAGGATACTTATAACGTATAAGGACGATTAAAACATTTAAGGACGCTTAAATTATGACATAAGGACGCTTAAGTCATGACATAAGGACGCTTAAATTATGACATATGAGGATGCTAAAATTATGACATATAAGGATGCTAAAATTATGACATATAAGGATGCTTATAGCATATAAGGATGCTTGTAACATATAAGGACGATTATAACATATAAGGACGCTTATAACATATTAGGATGCTTATAACATATAAGGATGCTTGTGACATATAAAGACGCTTAAATAAAGCGTATAATCCCTGCTAAAAATGTCCTATAGAGTTTCTAAAGAACTCCAAACCAGCTCAAAACGAGCTCACCGCCACGTACACAACCAGACTGCAAGATAACGCAAAATCCACTCAAACCCGCATACTATGGCCTCGTTCGCAAGCGACCGTTAGTTGACTAATGGTTGACGATTTGGCTGCCGAACGGTGATTTGTCCAACCATCTAGTCGACCAGAACGAACCATGCCGCCACCCACGGTTCCTCTGGTCGATTGTCGTCCAATATGGCGGAGGGAAATGAGCAGTAAGCGGTGTTCGCGTCATCTTTGTGGCGTATACTTAATCTGTAACTTCGTTTGCAAGTTGATATCCATTTAAACGAATTAAAATATAGCATGGTTCATACGTAATTGCTTATTTTGCCAATTTATCATGTTTTCGTGCTAAATGTTCACATGATCGAACTAACTGTACGCTCGTTTACAGTACCCTTATCTCTACTGTTTAGATTTTTGTTTGGGGGGGCGTTGGTACTCCTCCGGTCACCAAGCCGATACAGTGAGGCGCTAGCCAAAGGACACAGGGTGAAATGTTCTTTGTAATACAATTCAGTGACGATCCAGAATTTTGCACAAGAGGGTCAGGACCCACGGCGGTTAAAGGTGCTTGTTATTGGTGTTATTTCCGCCATGAGACCGATTGTCAACCCTTTTCGACTATCCCGCGTTCGGCATTAGGCTGTAATGCGCAGGCGCAATGGCGAAATCTAGGTCAAGAAATAGTCGACTAGCTGTCGCTTGCGAACGAGGCCTATATATGGTTTAATCGGCCTTACATGTAAGCAGCGTCCTTCGTTAAGAATTCCGGGCGGCGACAATAGTAGATATGCATACATGACTACGGCATTGGTTCGACTGCGACATCACTGCAATTGTGTCCTTAACCAGGACCTGATGCCGCCATGGGCCACTACCATGGGTTCCATGCCACATAGATGCAGCGACGCTAGCTTGTTTATTACGTTCTATTCTCCTTCTATTCGCAGCTGACATATAGCATGCATCATATATGTAATGTTACCTGTTGAATAACTCCGCCCAAAACAACTGCTGTCGTTGTCGTAGCGTCGTAGGCCTACGCCCGTTGCAAAATGTCCGCCCGTTGCAAAATGTCCTCCAGTTGCAATATGGGCCCCCTTGCCCATCCCCCCAATATGTTCGCCCGCAGCAAAGGGATTTATGAGGTGCTATGTTTGTTGCAATATATCCGCCAAGTTAGCGAACGTTTACCAAAGAAGGCTTCATTGTACAGAACTATAATCTGATATCATATGCTGATGCAACGTCTTTATAAAATGTTTTATCACAGTGTGTGAATGCGGATGACTTCTTCGTTCAAATGAACGTAAAAACAAGAGCCGAAATCAGCCGGAGGCTGAGGCTTACTGACAGAAGTGACTTCATCTTTGACGCACACGTCTGTGACACCATTTATGCGCCGAAACTATGGTACAGGCGATGACATGCAGAAACACATATACTATAAGCTGCTCCTGCCTCGTGCTGGCTACATGATGCCTTCAGTGGGCAGACTGGGTTAAACAGCTCCTTGAACGAACAATTTGGGCTCAATAGCGCTATAAACGGGCAAATTGGAATAGTTACCGCCTTCAGCGGCCAATTTGGGCTAAACATGGCCTTCGATGGCCAATTTGGGCTCAATAGTGCCGATATCCCAAGGCAGTTCTAGCCCACACTGCCCACTGAAAGCCGTATTGGGCTCGCTGAAAGCGCAATTTAGCCCAAATTGAACCTCTACGATGCGGATGCTGGAATAGCACAATCTAACGGCTGCTGTTCAACGCGGGCTGTTTTCCCAGATAGAGGGCGCCATTTTGAGTGAATTCGGCCAAATCCCGAGTTTCTACGTGTCCTTGGTCCCGCCCTAATGCCTGTTCTCGGACTCGTCATTGCTAAATTACGGAGCCCTCTAGCGTCAAAACTAAGCGTGCTAGGCTAGAAGCGAATGCGGATTCCTCACCAAAGTCGACGTTTGCCCGTCCTTTCAAACCAGTCCCGACTCTCTAGCGTCGCTATTAAGCAAACGGCGGCCATCGCAAAGCAGACCCATTGCCGCTCGATATCGCCGTTGACTCATAATGGGAGCTTCAGCAAACGGGGGGTGCACCTCTTGCGAGCGCTGTAGCGGCCAAACTAAACGTCCTAGAGCAATTCTATCGCCATTTACCATAGATAACCTTACACTTGCCTCTCGCTTCATGCCAAATCTGGGCTCCCTAGCTCAAATATTAACCGAGTTACGGCCCTTTCAAGTTCAATACGCCATTTAACGCGAGGTGCACGTCAGTTTTGACCTACACGTTTCCGTACCACAAACAAAGTTACGCCCGCCAGCAGTTGTCCCTTGATATAAGGTACAGCGTCAAATCAACCGGTAGTCGCTATGAGGTATAATAGTCCAGTAATAGAGGTTATACAATTATGACGTCATCACGTCATGGTGACGTCATGGCATGACGCACGGCAACGTCCAAATAACTAGACACAGACATTTATGCCCTCAATCCAAAACGTTGATTAGAACGGCGGTAGGTCTGTTAGTTCTTCAGATATAGCTTCACCTAATTACCGAAACTTGCTATTCTTCACCATTATGGATAAATGAAAAACGAGCAGACGAAGAAAAGACTCTGCAGCTAAGATGAGAAGGATAATAATGCTTTACTGCCAATAGTAATCTGGAGACATATCTACCCTACCATTATACGCAAAGATCGAAGGTCTAGCTAGTTTTTCTGATTTTTGACGAATTTGCTAAGTTAGAGGGAATTTGTATACTTTATCATTGGAAAAATCTTCGGTTGCCATGGAAACGAAAATGAGGCGCGCGTTTGCCGTCAGCCTACCCTGATTCTCTTGTACACGTCCAGATCTCGCACCGAGGTAAAGCAAAGTGAGATTGCATAACCGGAAGTACGTCATATTGAAGGAAGTTTGATTATCTCCATAGGGTCCCATGTTAAACGCGTTCGACTATATACCGAAAAGTTACAAGGCTATGTCACCGTGTTTATAGTTAATGACTCATCCTACTGCTATCCATCAACCACTGAAAACATAGAGCGTTGGCTTTAATAGGACGCCCGTGGGAGCCCCTGCAAGCCCCAACAATCCCTATCTTTCACAATAGGGAAAATTTCAAAAAAATCCTGTGACGTCAGTTCTTATCCGAATTTCATCTAGTAAGGACCATGGTTACTGGGTACCTTGTTTAACCAACGAAAAAATCCCGAAACTGTTTGATGCAGGCACCTATGAAATACGGGGCAAACAAAATTTCCCCAGCCTGAGAGATTGAGGGCTTTAACATGGGAGGTCCCATTGGGAATTGCCGTCACTCCTGGAACCGGAAGTAAGATTGGAACATATTGTTTTTATTATTCTGCTGAACTAGGAATCTTTTTCCCTACCATATGGCGCCATTTTTGTATTTTAGCATTTTTTTCCGATTTTTGACGATTTTTTGTATGTACCAAAAGTGACGTCATCCTGACGTCATATGACGCATGCGAAAAATCTCAGATTTCACAGGGGCTAATTTCATTTATATTTTTATGAGAGGCCAGAACACCAGAGTGATATCTTTAACCTAAAGTGGTCAAATCGCAGCACAACCGTTCAAGGTCATCTTTGGCGTTTTTCGGAAAACATAAAACGTCATGTAGCTCGAAAATGAGTATGACGCGTCAAAAAGTTATCAACGGCTGAAAGATGCGCCTTAAATAGTAGCACATTCTCAAACCTACCCGAATTCTCTAGATCTAATATTAAGGGAGATAGACGCGTTCTTAACTTTTTTTTCAAAAAATCGCTGTGACCTTGACCTTTGACCTACATATGCCAATAACGAACTTAGCCGAGCTATTTCACCAGTCTACCTTTTGGTCAAGACCGATGCTCGTAGCTGTCGAATTACGACCTGTATCGAGCGGACAACAAAGGAGACAAACAAACATACATACGAGACGGTCAAGCAGAGCTTGAGAAGGAAGACGAAAATTGTGGTTATGGGACCAATTCGACTATGTTAAGACCCATTTCATGACGTTAACACGCCGTCAGTCATTTGGCGTATCGAGGCTTTATAATGGGCTTGGCCATGTTAAAGTGTGATTATTTGCCAGCGTCGAAACTACTGGTTCGATTTTGATGGTATTTGGCATACATGATGTCAGTAATATGGGTACGTATTCCACCACATATGAGTCATCTACCTGCATTTATGTAGTCACAGCGAATTTTTTGCGCTTTCGGCATTGTCAAAATTGATCATCCAATTACTCGAAAACTATAAACGTGAGGTGAAATCTGAGGGCACATTACTTTTGCGTATCTCTCTGAAGAATACTCTGAAACGAATCGCGAATCTCTAGACCAAATATTAACGAAGTTACGCGGGAATACATGTTTCGTAACCTTGACCTTGATGTGACCTTGACCTTGGAAGCGTGACCTTGGTCAATATAATATTTTACGCCCAAATACTAATGTCATGTCTGACGCAACGTGTCGTTTGTCTGACATGTCCCCTTCATGGAGAAATTAAGGAGGCCTGATTCCCGCCAAAATGCTCCCATAGGGTCCCATGTTAAACTTTGGGAATTTTTTGCAGAAGAACTATGCGGACCATGTTCAAAATTGAAACACCGTATATAAGGTACCTATGAGCCCAATACGTGAATTAATTTTGAGCGTCATTAAGTACAAACTCGGAACGCTATAGAGATTTTGCCGATTTTTGTTCCTATCTATCAATGGTTAAGCGAATTGCGAAAAATTCCTGTGACCTTGACCGTTGACCTACATAGCCCATCTACGAACTTAGCCTGACGATTGCCATTCCGCATCTTTTTGTGAATTTGGAAGTCGATAGCTTAAGGCATTCGAAAGATAATGCGTTACGTTACAAACGGACAGACACACATACAGATCGAGACGGTCAAGCAGAGCTTGAGAAGGAAGACGAAAATTGGGATTATGGGACCAATTCGACCATTTAAAGACCCATCGCCGCTCGCTCATTGGTTGTTCAGCCTGGCGTTCGAGACCATATCGCCCACTGAACGCTGTAGCGAGGCCAAATTGCTGGCTGAAAGCGCAAATTAGCCCAAAATGGAACCCCAGTATCGTGGTGTGCTGGATGAGCACCATCTAACGGCTGCTGTTCAACGCGGGCTATTTTTCCAGGTCGAGGGCGTCGTTTAGAGTGAATACGTTCAAATCCCGACTTTCTACGTGTCCTTGGTCACGCTCTAAACGTTCTTCTCGTACTCTTCATCGCTGAATTACGAAGCCCCCTAGCGGCGGAACTAAGCGTGATAGGAAAAAAACGAAGGCGGTTTTCATACCCAAGTCGACTATTGCCCGTCTTTTGCAACCAATCCCGACTCTCTAGCGTCGCTGTTAAGCGAACGGCGGCCATCGCCAACCCGAAAGAGTGCCGGTCCATATCGCCCGTTGACTCATAATGGGAGCGTCGGCATGGAGGGGGGTGCACCTCTTGCGAGCGCTCTAGCGGCCAAACTAAGCGTCCTAGGGCAATTCTATCGCGATTTTGCCTGTTTAATACGACATCTGTCTCTCGCTTCATGCCAAATCTGGGCTCCCTAGCTCAAATATTAACCGAGTTATGGCCTTGCAAAGTTCAAAACGCCACTTGACACGTACGCTGCATATTGATTGGCCGATTACTCGAAAATCCTTCAGTATCCGGAAAAATCTGAGCGCATACTGCGTTAGCGCCTCTCCCTGATGAATACTCTCAAACAAACAGCCAATCTCTACACCCGATATTAACGGAGTACCGCGGGAAAATCTGTTTCGTGACCTTGACCTTGCTGTGACCTTGACCTTGGAAGCGTGACCTTGGTCAATATAATGTTTTACGCCCAAATACTAATGTCATCTCTGACGCAAGGTGTCGTTTGTTTGACATGTGACCTTCATGGAGAAATTAAGGAGGCCTGATTCCCGCCAAAATGCTCCCATAGGGTCCCATGTTAAACTTTGGGAATTTTTTGCAGAAGAACTTTGCGGACGATTTTCAAAATTGAAACACCGTGCACAAGGTACTTACGAGCCCAATACGTGAATCAATTCTGAGCGTCATTAAGCAAAAACTCGGAACGCTATAGCGATTTTGCCGATTTTTGGTCCTATCTATCAATGGTTAAGCGAATTTCGAAAAATTCCTGTGACCTTGACCGTTGACCTACATAGCCCATCTACGAACTTAGCCTGACAATTGCCATTCCGCATCTTTTTGTGAATTTGGAGGTCGATAGCTGAAGGCATTCGAAAGATAATGCGTTACGTTACAAACGGACAGACACACATACAGACAGATTCACCGAACACACCGACATAAGACGAAAATTGGAAATTTTCGTCTTAACAAATTTACAAACCGAACATAGTAGTATACTGACAGACTTCTGTCAGTAACAAGTCATGATCGAGGTGCTACATTCGTTGCAATTTATCCGCCCCGTTTTTGCAAATATATAGAAACCGTTTATATATAGCTTCGATGGCTGCGCCTGCATATGTGCTGGCGTTCTGGCGATCTCGCGTTCTTGCTAGCTCGCCCTCGCGTTGTCGCCCTCGCGTTCTGGCTTCCCGACGTTTCGATATTAGTCTACACGCACGGAGCCATAGCCGAGATTCTGGAGCCATAACCGGGAAGCGAGGACGATATCGTGAGAGCGAGATCGCGAGATTGCGTTCCCCGTCATGGCCCCCCCCTTTTCAGGGCCGAAATATTTAACATATGAAAACCGAAACCGCCCCCCCCCACTATCCAGCATATCTGGATCCGACCCTGAAACCGGCCCACCACATCCAGATTTTCCGGAGCTGCCCCTGAGGCGCGTGGGTGTACATTGTTGCACGGAGATATGTCCTTATATGTCCTATAGAATTCTTGGAGAACAACGAAATGAGAGAGGGGTAGCAGCAGTTAGACTCTGCTTGTCAGTGTGAAGCGCGCACGTTCAAACATATACAAGCTTTCCAACTTAGTAGCGGCCTCAACTCTACTGCCATGTTAATAGAAACACAGCCGGGCAATGCATTTACGAAAAACTCTAGTCCGGAACCCCTTGCTAAACGTCAAGTACACAATAACATTTGTGGAGTTGTTAAACAGGAATAAATAGTGCAGCTGTGCGTTGTACTCCGTGAGTTCGAGCTTCTGCAGCCAGAATGGAGTCCAGGACAGAACATAGATGACAGTGACGCCAAAGAGCATTGTGGCTCCGAGCATATGTAGCGACTGCATCGATCCGGATGGCATTGTGGGACTTTCTGTTCTGGCTGTGGGTGCCGGAGCAGCCCCTCCACCAATCCCTCCCTCTCCGACAGGGATGCCCTGAGCGGCTTGATTCTCACCCCGCGCCTTGGTCTTAGCTCCTGGCTTTGCCGCTTGGTGGCGTATCGTACATCTGCAATGGGGCGGGACGGTTTGATGCATGATCCAGACCGTGCAGTTGTCCGGACGATGGTCGTTGTCCATGGAGACTCCCCCCAGGACATGATCAGAGCGGTGTCGGTGGTTACACCAGGAGCAGAACACGTTGACATGTAGAGCAGTGTTCGAGGGCGATAAACTTCTCGTCCTGTCACGAGAGTGGATAAGTTGATCTGGCTGAGTCAGTCTCTTACTGACCTCCTCGCTGATTGGTCTGTCACTGACCGCCTCGCTGATGGGTCTGTCCCTGACCACCTTGCTGATTGGCTTGTCACTGACCGCCTCGCTCATGGGTCTGTCCCTGGCCACCTTGCTGATTGGCTTGTCACTGACCGGCTCGCTGATTGATCTGTCACTGGCGCCTCGCTAATTGATCTGTCACTGACCGCCTCGCTGATTGGTCTGTCCCTGACCACCTTGCTGATTGGCTTGTCTCTGGCCACCTTGCTGATTGGCTTGTCACTGGGCGCCTCGCTGGTTGGTCTGTCACTGACCGGCTCGCTGGTTGGTCTGTCACTGACCAGCTCGCTGATTGGTCTGTCACTGACCGCCTCGCTGATTGGTATGTCACTGACCGCCTCGCTGATGGGTCTGTCCCTGACCACCTTGCTGATTGGCTTGTCACTGACCGCCTCGCTCATTGGTCTGTCCCTGGCCACCTTGCTGATTGGCTTGTCACTGACCGGCTCGCTGATTGATCTGTCACTGGCGCCTCGCTAACGGATCTGTCACTGACCGCCTCGCTGATTGGTCTGTCCCTGACCACCTTGCTGATTGGCTTGTCTCTGGCCACCTTGCTGATTGGCTTGTCACTGGGCGCCTCGCTGGTTGGTCTGTCACTGACCGGCTCGCTGGTTGGTCTGTCACTGACCAGCTCGCTGATTGGTCTGTCACTGACCGCCTCGCTGATTGGTATGTCACTGACCGCCTCGCTGATGGGTCTCTCACTGACCGCCTTGCTGATTGGTCCGTCACTGACTGCCTCGCTGATTGGTCTGTCCCTGACCACCTTGCTGATTGGCTTGTCACTGACCGGCTCGCTAATTGGTCTGTCACTGGCCGCCTCGCTGATTGGTCTGTCACTGACCGCCTCGCTGATTGGGCTGTCCCTGACCACCTTGCTGATTGGCTTCTCACTGACCGGCTCGCTGATGGGTCTGTCACTGACCGCCTTGCTGATTGGTCCGTCACTGACCGCCTCGCTCATTGGTCTGTCCCTGGCCACCTTGCTGGTTGGCTTGTCACTGACCGGCTCGCTGATTGATCTGTCACTGGCGGCCTCGCTAATTGGTCTGTCACTGACCGCCTCGCTGATTGGTCTGTCCCTGACCACCTTGCTGATTGGCTTGTCCCTGGCCACCTTGCTGATTGGCTTTTCACTGGGCGCCTCGCTGATGGATCTATCACTGACCGCCTCGCTGATTGGTCTATCACTGACCGCCTCGCTGATTGGGCTGTCGCTGACCGCCTCGCTGATTGGTCTCTTCCAGGTGACCGATCTCTGACTGGGCGGATTCAGGGAAACTCGGCGCAGCCCACTCGGCGGCTCCTCGTTCAGCAAGACGAGATTCTTGCCAGAGCCGGAAGCGGAATCAGCATGCATCCCCGTACTTCCGACTGCTAGCTTGAAGGTCGAACACCCATGGAGGTCGTTACTATTGCCATGGATACCTCCACCGAAGCTCACCGGGCACCTTTGTTTGAAAACCAAAGGCCCGGCAAACGTCTTGATGCTCTGCATCGGACATCCCGGTGCCGTTCTCGCCGCTATCTCATGCTCTCGCGTGACATTTGGCCATGATCTCGAGAGCGGGTGGACGTCCTGGATTGGGTGGACGCCCTGGATTGGGTGGACGTTCTGGATTGGGTGGACGTCCTGGATCGGGTGGACGTCTTGGATCGGCTGGACGTCCTGGATTGGGTGGACGTCCTAGATCAGGTGGACGTCCTGGATTGGGTGGACGTCCTGGATCGGGTGGACGTCCTGGATTGGGTGGACCTCCCGGCGTCGCATCGACCGCCGGAAGAGAGCGAATATTTGGCCATACATGACGGCGTAGATGAGGATCATGGTCAGAACGATGCTGAGAAAGATGATGAAAATCACGCCGAAGAAAACTGAGCTGAGAAAGGTGTCGTGCGGGTAGCAGGTATCACGGGGCGCGGCCAGATAGGTTCGACCTGGCTCCAGGACGTAGAAGACGTCGTAGATGACGAATGTGGGGCAAGCTAGCACTGCCGCCCCGGCAGCCGCGGCCCAGGTGAAGATCTTGGCGGATCTCTCGGAAAATCTCTTCATCGGGTGGCACACCGCTAAATACCGCTCTATCGTTACCCCGAGCAACGTCAGCAGCGAGGCGCTGACCAGGGAGTAGCGGACGAATTCGCAGATTTTACACAGCGTCAAGTCGTCAATGATGTGCAGCTCGAAACAGACGCTGTACGGGATCACGAAGATACAGGTCGCCAGATCCAGAACGGCTAGCGTCCGGATGAACTTGTTGGTCCCCGCTCCGTACTGCTTCTTCGGGAAGCAACCGAGGATGAGCGAGTTGCCGCAGAGTCCGACGATGAAGAGAAAGGCCATCCATGCGAGGAGGCGACCCACCAGCTTGGGGCTGGCCACTTCGAAAGATGGCGGCGCTGTGGTTGTGTTACTCTCCATGTTTCTGTAAAGTTCGAATCATTTATTATTTTTGCCGTATTTAGAAACTGCGTTGTTAGCATTGCCGCAGCACAGAAACTTACAAATACAGATAATTCCGACCAATTTCAGAACTTCTACATACCGTACCGGAATGAGAAGATTAACAATCAGTGCAGCAATGATACGATGAGCACCTCAAGTATTGATAATATCGCCAAAAACCCACAATATTTTTTAAATCAACTCATTTCTTGCTTGGTTGTAAGGGTGATAAACATTCCCCAGATAATGAAGTTTAGAGACAACAACATATTGTTATTGCACCTATCAGGTCATGACATGTAACAACTTTACATACTGATACGACTTCGACTTTTTTTTTCGTTCATCGTTGTCTCTTTTCTCCTTTTAATTTAGTAAAAAAATTCTCGTCAAAACTATGTATGTATCTAAATTACCCGAGGTCTACTTAATTTAGTAATTAACTTAGCTTAACACCTTTTGTTAATCTTTTTTAATAGGATTTGTGGTTATTAGCGGGAACAATCATTGAAGTATAAATGTCATGAAAGATGGATATGGTAACGTAAACATTTCTTGAAGAGGGGGGAGGGGGATACCTTTTCGGATCTCCGCGATTGGCATCTAGGAATTCGCGATTAGCTGTTGACAATTTTTGTGGATCGTTATCTGTACAATTCCTTGTTTTAACGCGAAGACCCTTTGCCTATATATTTACCGCGATGCGTTATAGCAGTCTGCGATATCACAATTGATGTGTTTTTTCGCGCCCAGCTTTAAATGTCCTTATCTTGGAGATTCGATATTGCTCTCCCTGGGTCCTTGGGGATTGTCACTCTTGAGTAAACTCATCATAATTAACACAGCCAGGAAAACGAAACGTGTATCAATATCATATCTAGTATACAGCAAACAATATCTTTAGACGATCGCCAGACTCGTGCAGAAATGTGTATGGTTTATTTAAATAGTCGCCATTGTGTAGCTATTTTTTACAAATATAAGCATAGACATAATATGAACTGATTTCATTCAATATCAGCAAAGATTCCAGTTACGTTAACTCATATAATAGAAGAGATACGCGAAAACTGAAATTCGTTGGAAAAATACAAAATGCCTACAATTCGATGATGTAACTAGTACAGATGAGTGCCACAGTTCCACTAAACTTCCTGTGCCAATCTCATTGCTCTCTAACTTCTTCTTGTGCATTATAGAATTGTCTTTCTACAATAAGAACCCAAAATACAAATTATATTCACCTGAACGATTTTCAGTGTCTCTCATGCAAAAAATTACAGGTGTATCAACAGGTTTAATTGACCAATGGAAGCATCAATAGGGGGAGGAAGGGGGGGGGGGGGGTACCACCTCTAAATCGCCAATCTCCAAGAATTAGGGATTATCGAATCTTCAATATGAGGACTGTTCAAGGCTGGGTGCGAAAAAAAACACATCAAAAGTTGTATCGCAAATATCGAAGAATTCACATACTATAACGGATCGCGGTGAATAAGGAAAGGGTCCTCGCGTTGAACCAGGAATTGTACGGATAATGATCCCCAATAATTGGCGACTGGCATCCAATTCCTGGATGCCAGTCGCGGAGATCGGAAACGGTATTTGCTCCTATCTCAAAATAATTGCAGCTAGCCTCTCGGCGATGAAGTGTACTTACCTTGTCGCAGTTTGTGTGTGTGCATTATCCACCCTCTGGGATTCAGACACGTCAGGAAATTTGAAGGGCAGGTGGGAGACGCATACAGCCGCTGAACTAGAGCTTCATGAAGAAGTCATTGGTCGCCCACGCGTTGCCGTGTCGTTCAGCGGCAGTCTGAGCCCCGCCCTAAACTATAGTGCAGGCGTTTTGCATACCCCGCCTCCCCTGTGATTGGCGGAACGCTGACGCTGGAACCAAGCATTCAGGTAGTGGCCTAACACCAGCCTAACTTGTTAGAGATTTACTTCGTTTTGCTCCATCTCCATCATGCTGAGAACTAGCCCAGTAGTCATATTCATAGGCTTATAGGGCCATATACTGTTATTCTCGCACTCTATTATCAGTGGCCAATGTTGACATCAGCACCGGGAAAGACCCATCCCGGTATACGTGTCATCTTGTCACTCAGTGGTTACCACGCGGTGTCAATGCGCCAATTATTTACATATATAGTTCACACAAACCAACTGAACTTAATAGCTATAGACCTGAATCATCTGAACTCCAACTATAGAAATAATAGCTACAATTTACGAAACATAAGTTTTATGTTAAGAAATTAATACCAATTTGCCTAAAACAATATGTTCGTTAGGCCTACCTCCGCCGTAACCACTTTGACGACGTCATATCTCCAGGGTAACACGTCGCCCGCAACACGCCAATTCAAGTTTCTTTTAATGCGTAAACCGTAAAATAACAAGCCAAGCGCTAATTCTATTGGCCAGATTCTAGATCCACTAACTGTCATAACAGCTACTGCTATCTTTATACCTTATTTGTTTGTTTTAACACTTTAGAACGGATCCTAAGTGACACCTCTATTAACATGTCAAATGTAATCCACTATTGTTCACTACATGTCACGGAGATACGAGTCGGGGACAGAACAACACGAGCGGGATATATAGACTTCGTGGGATTCGCCCCTTTGATGGAACTAAGGTAAGAAATTATAGGGACACGAGAAGGACTTTAAATCTAGGAGCTCACATGTATTTCATGCACAGATCCGCCCACGCTTCATGTTTTTTTTTTTTTTTTTTTTGTAAATTACCAAATGGCCTCTTTTTTGGGGTAAATTACCAAATGGCCTGCCTTAACGGAGCCGAATTCAACATTATAACAATATCATCAACTTTTTACATACATACATATCCTTTACAGTCGTTGAGGCCTTGCCTACGGATTCCTGCCAGTTGGACGACTTCTATGGCTTTAAAAGTAGGACATTAAACACATTTCAATTTAACTCCAATGCAATCAATTGCTACTGAAAGACAGACTGGAAAATAAGAATTCCTGAAAGAAGGCAGGGCCTCCATCACAGCTTCTCCATGGGAGGGTACGAGTGGGTCGCAGTGGATGCAGCCCACACCCGAAAGATCAACAGCAAAGAGGACACAAACCTCGGGACAGGGGCTTAAATACTGGAGTCTACGGCTCTTACAATACAACACAAAGCAAGGTCAAGGCCGCTCAACATTTCCGGCAGACGACATGTGCGCGATTCAAAACAAAACACAGCACAACTGTCAGATATTAAAAAGTTAAGTTACAAGTTCTAATATATATTAGAAGAAAAATTTGAAGAAATATTCTCATTGCGCGATGATGAACAGGCTTTGTCAGGCTTTGAAAAACATTCGTAACCCCATACCCCAGCGGTGTTATTCATAACCGGTAAAACACAACTTTCATACTATTTGGTGTATGTTTCATATCTCATACAGCCGTTTGCCTTATATACGCCCGTCACATACCCTAGGGCTAGGCTGGGAACCGGCCTAGAGCTGCTCGCAGCATACTAGGGCGGTAACTAGTAATTTTTACGCCTCCGTGATTGGTCGAGCGCCAGTGGTCGTGCAGATGCTATGGCAAGCCAAATTGAATTTTCATATCTTCAAGAAATTAACCGTAAAATTGTTGTATACATGTCTTTACATGAGTTGGACATATGTCCTATAATTTAAAAACATATTACAATGTGAAGTAAATTGGATAATAATTTGGATTTTACATAGCATATGAAACATAGAGATTAGGAATAGAGAGACATTAAATTTGTTTGCCGGAAGGAGGATATTGTGGCAAATATTATACGAAGCTGATGTCGTCCTCGTCGTCATTACTGGTTATAATTGTGTTTACGAAACGGAAACATTACCTATACACAAATTCATTAATGCTGTTCACACTCCTTTTGGCCGATATCTTCGTTAATATTGGAGCAATCACCGAAATATTTTCTGACTGGCTGCACCAACTAAGACCCAACAGATTTAGACTTGCTTTCCTCTCTTTTCTGATTAATTCTTTCTGTGTTATCCAAAGAAATATTCCATATGATCCTGTATTCCGTGATAGTTCAGCGGCTAAACGACAAATCAGGTCGAGTTGTGCATTTGGTGGTTACAGCATGAAAGTTAGCACATTTGTCCTTATTATTCTTGTATTTAAATTTAGCTAATGTCAAGTCGACTTTACCCCTGGCGGCTTTGGACGGGCAAAACTACCCAAAAAAAGCTCAATATCCCGCAAATCGACGATCGAACTAATATTTTATGTTTATGCATAGGTTTACGGGGGCGCTGAATTAAACAGAAGATATTTGTGTGTATCTAGGTGCAACGCATCCCCTAGTTCCACGATCATAGTGGCGGACAAAGGCCAGCAAACATGCTCAATATTATAAAAACAAAGAGGCGCAGGGTCCCTATATAGGGAAATGGCTGATGCGTTTTGAATATCCAGTGAGGACTTATTTTAACTTTGCTTACACAAAAACCTATGGACAGACATCAAAATAACAGTTTTATCCTTCTTATTGTGAGTCCAAGATATCGCTTATAATTGGTGACATTGTTCACCATTTAAAAACATGGCCGCCATGGCCGTCGGAGATAAAATCTGACTCGACACTTAACTAAATTCGATTAGACATGAATTTCTAACATGTGTGCCAAATTTCATCCTTTTACCACAAAATGACATGACATCCTGTAGTACAATTCGGTAATACTCCATGTGTTTAATGGTCAGCTAGAAAAGATCTAAAACACACGTTCATTATTGAAATATAGTATTGCAAAGGAGGGAAGACAGACGCGCACGCACGTCCAAACGTATGTAACTGTTTTCTTTCTTTTTCATACTTTAAAACACGTGGTAAGGCGTCTGACACCTTAATCGAACTAGATCATGTTCATATACTGTCTCCTCTCCGCAAAGTCTCACGATCAGTTGCATTCATTCTTTCGATCAAATTCCACTTTGGCTTTCCATGGATTCGAGGTCAGATCCCCGTCTGATAAGTCAGCATATGTCGTAATTAGATATTTCCTTAGATAAATTACAATGCGAGGTTTCGTGAAGGTATACAGAAACACTTATGAGGTGCAGTATGGGAACATCAGTTATGTTTTTTAAATTTGGCGACTAAGAAAAAAGGCCGGAATTCCGGCCCTTTCTAAAATGGAGGATACCCGTTACCAGCGGTCTGTTTCGGACAAGCAGGCTGGTTCCCAGCGAACCCCAAACTGAGCTTTACCTGCAGTGAGTGAGTTGCGCGAGCGCCCTCTGCTGGGAGAGTGCACGGACCCATGTGTCGTTCTGTCTTTTCGTAGGCGAAACTCTAGGGCTCGAGCGGCCGATTCGGCACGAAGTGATGCATTTTCTTTGTACTGACCAAACGGATTAAAAATAATTCCCAAATACTTATAATTACCAACATAAGTGAGCTCGTCATGACCTACGCGGAATTTGAACTCGCTTTGCTTAATACGCGGGGGTCGAAAATGATTGACGTTGGTTTTATCCGTATTTAGCATTATCCGCCAATTGCAACACCACCCGAACACGCAATCTAACATTTTCTGTAAGTCTCGTTCTGAATCCGCAATTAGAACCACATCATCTGCATGAACTAGTAACGATATAATGGCGTCACCCATCCGCGTCTCTACACCCAGCGATTAAATATCCTGGGCTAAGTCATTGACGTACGGTGAAAATAGGGTTGGTGATATTCTAGGTTTTTTTTTGTATAAACTTTATTTATTTGGGAGGTTTTCAACAGCGAATACACATGTGAATGATCACCTCAAAAATATTCTAGGTTGTCGCCTTGTCTTACACCGGTTAAACATAGGAACCATTCTGTACACAAAATGTTGATTCTAACCATTGCGTCCGTTCCAGCATACATAGCTCTGATAGCATTGTAAAATTTACCATCGATAACTTGGAGTAACAATTTGTGGAACAAGAGATCGCTATTCACACTATCAAATGCCTTTCTGAAGTCTAGAAACGGAAACACAGATCGACCTTGTTCTCTTCTGCTTCTTATCACATTATCTAACACAAATATATGGTCAGCACACGATCTTCCCCTCCTAAAGCCATTCTGCTCATCTTCTATCATTTGATTCTCTTCTAGATAACCTTCTAGTCTCGCATTTAGTACACTGCTATAAATTTTTGGCCGCGCAACACAGTAAACTTACACCTCGATAGTTCATCGGTAAACGTGGATCACTCGTTTTTGATTTGATAATGGGTACCACAATAGCCTTTCTCCATATTGAAGGTATTTTCTCGGCATCGAAACATAGTTGAAACAGTCGCACCAGAACCCTTATTACCGTATAGTTTTTAAATATCTCGTATGGCAGATTATCGGCACCGGTTGATTTACCATTCTTACACTTCCCTAGCACCACTCGGACCTCATTTTCTGTAAAATTGCCGTCCAGATATATGTTCATACTATACAAAGGATGGCTCGTGGCTGCTTCATGGTCTTTGTTAGTTTGTAGTACTGATTGCAAAAACTCGTTCGTCTGTTAGTCAGGAGTATTCTCACTTAGATCATATAATTTGGCAAATTCCTCCTTCCATTTAGCCCTTAAGTAATTCGGATCCAACGTCACCTCCCCATCCTCCTGGTATACCTCTTCTGGAATGACACCTTTCCTTTTCGGCCCCAATTTCTTAATAGCAGTCCAGAAGTCTTTAGGGTTTGAGGTTTGGAGTTCATTTATGATTTCGCTTTCATTATATTTATGTTGTCTTTCCAAACATCTGTATCGTTTATCGAACTTATGCCTGACCTGCTTATATCGTTCGTGCAGTTCTCGTTTTGACTTCTTTTCCCTACACTTTCGCATTGCTTTGTCCGCTCCTTTTAATGTATCTCACAGTTCCTGCAATTCTGGATTCCAAAACTTCTTACTTGGTTTCCTCCATACTTACGCTGACTAGCATGTCGTATGTTGAGTCTATGCCCTCTTGGGTTTTTCGGTTACTTTCGATTTGCTCTATCAGTTGAATTACAGCACGCTGACTTAGTTCAGAGGACCGGATTTCATTTCTCGTTTGATCAAATTGGTACCTTCTACTTATATTTGATACGTCCTTCACATTATCCTGTGTGCTGGTGAGGCACCGCTCCGCCACCAGTGATACAGGGCTTGTCGTTAGTTCAAGCGTCAAAATACAATGGTCGGGCGCCTTGGAATGCTTGATCCCCAGACAGTTTTGCAAACTAGCATTGTCTATTGCTTCAATAATGCTCGTGACTTTGAATTTATCGCACCTGCAGAGTTGGCTAGAAGATACCAAGGTAGGAAAACGTATAAAGCAGACCTGGAATACACACAGAGTCCCGATTCTTTAAATCTAAGGAGATAAACATAAAAAAGTAAATCCAGTGACAATTGTCAAAATCGATTCCGTGACATAAAGAACTTTTTAGTGTCAACATATTGGTAGATGAGACTTTGAACTTGTAATTTTTCACAATACTGGCCAAGCTCAGTAAACTTGGCGCCCAACAGCTAGATGATTCGCCAATGTTTACATTGATCTGGAGTGATCGGGTGCCAAGTATGGACAGCCATCCCCGTCAAAATTATAGCTTTTCAATCATCAATGCAACTACCATTCAAATGGGCAAATTTCGAAAGAACAATAGTGCATATTGCTTGTGATAACAATATCTTTCTAAATTTGACTAGACCAGTACTGCCGCTTTTCCATTTCCACAGTATGAGCCTACATGTACTTGTAATGCTTTGGATGAAATTGTGTATCATTTATAATTTAAACTGATCTAAGAAGTTTTTTTACATCCCAGCTAACAATTGAACGTTCCGCGAACGTTAATAGAGGGTTCGCTGAGGGTTTCGCGAACGTTCACATGGAACGTTCGCCAGGAAAGTTTTTTTTACGTCAGTAGAACCTTTAAGCCAACGTTCGCTGAACGTTTACTGTTCGCTGAACGTTCACATGGAACGTTCGAGGAACGTTCGCTAGGAAAGTTTTTTTACGTCAGTAGAACCTTTAAGCCAACGTTCGCTGAACGTTTGCTGTTCGCTGAACGTTCACATGGAACGTTCGCGGTAGGTTCGCCAGGAAAGTTTTTGTTACGTTAATTGAACCTTCAAGCGAACGTTCGCTGAATGTTTAAAAAAACCGTTACCCCACCTTCTACTAACGTGCGACAAACGATCAAATTACGATCCAGTCACACGAAACGATATAGGCATGTGATGTATAATTCGATCTGCGGCTCGCGTACACGTGTTACTCGTGTAACTCGACGAGGACAGATAGACGTGTCAGAAATCATTCATAGTGACTTAATCACCGACAATGCGAACAATCAAATGGAGCGATGTTGGTCACCAATAAGTGTCCTATTCGAAGAAACACTGACAAGTCATAAATCTTAATAAACGTCCAGATGGCAGATTTAGGACTTACAGACGAGGCTCAAGGCAACCAAGTAAAATTTTTACCCCTGAAGGCCTTGGGTTGCCGTCTAACAGAAGCTTTGTAGAACAACCCTTATGAAAAAACACCATGGTATACCATGGTGTTTTAAAACAGGTATACCATGATATACCATGGTAAATTACCATGGTAAATGATCATGTTAATTACCATAGTAAATTACCATGGTATAGCATGGTCATTTACCATGGTATATCAAGTACCAGGGTATATCAAGTACCAGGGTATGCTAATTTACCATAGTACTTTAAAACATGAATACCATGGTATACTATGTTACTAATCACCCTTACATATAGCAATATATAAATATAATGCTATGATATATATATATATAATGCCAGTCTAAAAAATACAAAAATAAAGAATAGAAAGATTCACAATCCACTTTCATATATATGTATTACAATAAAAAGGTGCAGTATGTGAACAAGTGACATTATAAACAGATAATTAACCCAAGGTTACCTGTTACGTAAATGACACAAATTCCAAAAGATTTATATAATATACACATTCTAGCCGTATAGATATATTAGAAAAACAAGCTACCATTATGTAAAAAAATGTTCATTGCTTATATGCATATTGACATAAAATTGAATCAACAAATAATATCAATATACACCATATAGCAATATCAAAGCTACATACCATCAAATTTAAATTTCACATCTAAAAAGTGGTTGAATGATTAATATATTGATATATTATAATAAATGTTGTTCACTTTACAGCTTATACATTTGAGAGAGTTGAAAAAAAAATGCCATCATGGAATTTTGTCTAGTCATTATATGAGCAATAAAATATAGACATACTAAAACTATATACATGACATAAAAACCAGCTGTATTCGATTATTACCCAAATAATGTATACTATACAAGCATCTGTTATAAATGAATTGATAGAGTATTCTTTTTTTTTTCTAATGGATACAAATTCTACATCAAAATGAGATGCACCACCATGCAGCACTTCGCAACCACTACATAACTACTACTCAACTTTAAAAAAACTACTATTCAATGCATAAAACATATATAAACAATCCCTTATACACATATATTCATTTCAATTTGTAAAACAAGTAGATCTTTCAAAATTTCTTATTATTATCCAGCCTTTACAGGGTTGCTGAACTTCTCTCGCATTAACATGCAAATTTCTTTTACATCTTTGCCAGGAAATTGTCGCCTAACTTGATCTGTAACAAAGGATACACTTATCGTCTTAGTAAATTATCATTTACCAATGCTGTTGTTAACATTGTAAGACATGGGTAAGTATGTTGGAAGGCTATCTTAGAAAACTTTGTACCACATTTATTTTTACAGTATGCAGGAAGCAACATAAATACCAAAGAGAATGCTATAAACAGAATAGCGTGAAAACATACTGTAGTACAGAGTTCCCACATGAAATAAAAAAACAATTACCTGATTTTTCCCTGAGTAACAGAAAGGCATGCAGCCTTCGACCCCCCACACCGACACCACCAAATAATTAGGGGGAGGGATGTGACAGGGCTATTGCCAGTATAGGGTTGAGGCACTCATAGACACATGTACAAAGAAACCAACAAAGTATCTTAACAATATGTTAACGAGAGAAATGCACAGGACATACATGAGTCTTATGACAGGCCACTTCATCACTCACAGGCTAGGCCAGCTCTGCTCAACATGAGTCACAATCTTTGTACGAAGGTTCATACGCATAAGAACAGACAAACTCCAGAGAGAGGGAGGGGGGGGGGGTCTAGCCCTAGCCCAGAACCCTAGGCTGTGTGTGGCTGAAATGATTGTTCAACCATAGCCATGTTCATGGCTAGCCCTAGCTCTGACATCAAAACCGCCACCAAGGTGAAGGTTTTGAATAGCACAACACTTTTTGATGTAGAAAACAAGCATGGCAGCGTGCGCAAACTGAACTCCTAAATGGCTTATATTTCAGATATTTTGCCGGCTTTCGACTTCAGTAAAGGCGCCGGGAGTAAGAATACAGTTTGTAGATTGCAAAAATGCCAATATTAAAAAAAAAAATGACACATTTAGCGCCGGGAGCTTTCGAAAGAACTCTACACAGAACATAGCCTGAAAGTTCAGACGTTACAGTCTTGACACTGACTGTAACAGTTACAAGAACAAGTGTCAAGACTGTAACGTCTGAACATTCAGGCTACACAGAACAGTGTTGTGCTGTTCAAAACCTTCACCTTGGCGGTGGTTTTGATGTCAGAGCTAGGCTAGCCCTAGCCTGCCACGAGCGCTTAACTTCTTCTTTCATTATTAGTCCCCACGAGGTCATCTGCACTAAGCCCCACCTCTCATAATCTATAACTTATATAGACTATGAGACTTGAGGTGAGGCTTGTGTAGCCCTGGTACATGCCTCTCTGACCACGCCCGTAAACGGAGCTAGTCCGTTTACGGGCGTGGTCAGAGAGGCATGTACCAGGGCTAAGGCTTGTGCAGATGACCGCGTGGGGACTATAAATAGTATAAAGAAACGAAGAAATTAAGCGCTCGTAAACAAGACTATCAAAGTATCATTTCATCAACAAGTTTCAATGTATAAAGGCTCCTATTCGCCTTTTGTTATGGTGTCACGCTCGAATTTGGGCGTCTTCAGGTTCTATACAGTATAGTATAAATAAATATATACCTTTCATTCATATAAATAAGCAAATATTCGTGAATATAAGCTAATCGTATAGACATGCCGTAGGACTCCGCCCGCCTTTCCGCAACATTTTTCAAACTTCGCGCATGCGCCTTGCGATCTCCGCTGCGCATCTTCGCTAGGCGGCAGCTGCCGTATGGTGGCGCACTACTCACTTCGCGGGGTTGGGCCCCGTTGCAAATCTCACTAATGTTTTAGGGCGGGGGTGTGTGTGTGTGTGGAGGGGGGGGGGGGTTACGTTGGCCACATTATTTTGGATCGAGAACGCTAGGCCTATAGCATATAATGATAATCTAATTAGAACTAAAATGCAATGATACACGGCCCTTCGAGGAACGTTCCCGGAAGGTGGCTTTACATCCCATTAATCAACGGTTAATTTTACGCTCAGTGTTTCAGTTTATGGAACGTTCCCTGTAGCTTTCAACAGAGGGAAGCTAAAATCTAGATATTCCAGGAACGTTCCCGGAAGGTATCTCTCCAACCGAATCAGGCCGTACCGTTCATTGAACGTTCGCAGAAGGCTAAACGCTAACGAAACCAAAATATAACCCCCAGCGAACGGTTCGCTGAACGTTCGGTGTTTGCTGGGATATATGTAGTTGGCTTCAGTCACACTTTAGTTCAACGGGTCCTTTCACATATGCTAGTGAAATGGGTAGTCTTTGCTTCCTAGATCTACATGGGAATGTCTGGTAGCTGGATTGTCAAATAATGGGTTATTGACCTCATCAGTAACGTAGTGTTCAGGTTTTTCATCTGCATCATCCTCATCCTCAGCTTCACATGGATGTAATCACGGCACGTCATCAGCTTCGGAAAGAAACTTGCATTCTGATAGGTAGTGATTGGAATAGTTCTGTCTTCCACCTGCTTAGCATAACACACGCGACTTTGGATTTCTTGTCCTTGGGAGAAATTTGTAACCAGTATTGGTGCGAACAGATTTGCTGTCATCAATGGTGTGTAGCTCATCCAGCAATGATGATAGAGCATAAGATATTTCAGGTTTCAATGATGCTACTGTTCTATTTCGAAGTTGTGCACCATAACGCTGTTTAACAAGTTGTGGAAGGTTTGGGTGAATTACATGAATACCATGATATAGTATGGTTAACCATGGTTGTTTTTTCACAGGGGGCTTTAAGAAATACATGCATTCTCACATTTGCTTGGAGTTTTAGTGGCATAAAGCAACCACAAAGGTCACTACGCAAGAAATAAACCATTTTTTCAACTCATCTTCGTGTATTTAGACGATTGTTTTCCAAAGTCCTATTAACAACGAAATGCAATGGTGCTGTGTACTTCTGCAGCGAGTCGTGATAGCTTTCACGAGAAACTTTTAACTTTCTGTTAACTGGAATCATGTATTGGGATCCTTAATGCATAAATGTAGCTATACAATGTACCATAATTTACAGGACATGTTATTAACATACCAGACTAGTCAGAGTTGCCAGACTAGTGCATCTCCTGTGGAAATGTCTAGCTTTTCTTGTGTACTACGGCCTCAAAAATCCAAATATCGTAGCCGCGGTTTGTTGCTTAACATGGAGATAAGATTTGAAAACGCATCAATTTTTTTTAGAATCAGTTTTTTCTAGATTTAGCAGCAACTAAATCATATATTGCAACCAGTTTTAGAAAAATAGTTTGAAGGTGAAAAACATTTAATGACGTATCAGAATGGTTCAAGACAAGACTAGTAGATAAGCAAGTTATATCACTGTAGAGAAACTGCAGAGGTTGGTTTAAACATATTTTTTATTTGGCAATTGGAAAGCAGGCAAAGCCTATACAAATTCCTCTTGCTTGAAAAATAAGAAACATATATTACAGGCAAACTGCAGTAGTTCTACTTCACTTTACAAGATAAGATAAAATAAAGTCTTACTTGGGGTTAGTATTTAACAATCAACAATGGACAATGGCCCAATTGCTATGGGACGACAATGAGGAAAGGACGTGAGGCTGACAGGGTAAATGTACATGTGATGATGGCAATGCAATAACTTCCCAACAACCTCTCTATTCTCTCACCCTTACAAGTTAACTATCCTGGGCGGGACGCAATAATTACATTTACACGCATTCTGACTACCTTTTATTACCCTAACTCGGAGCATATGTTGGCCACAATGGTGTAAATACGTTTATTTATAACCCCATCGTAGCGTCTGGTCTTTATCTTTAATTTACATTATCGTTGCAATCCAGGACAAAATGCTGATTTGTTCACGGACCAAATGTCTGTATTCACCCTGAGAAGGGAGAGGATGTTAAAACATTGCGAGCGCTCCACCCCTGGCAAAACCGGACGCGCACGCGCACGCGCACGCACGCGCGGAAAGGAAAAACTCCTCGGTGACGTCATCTTTAGCACGAGCATGCGCGTTATGGCATGCCTCATCAACAAGGCCGGAAGCACTGCGTCCACTCGCTTCTTCCAGAGCCTCAACGACAACAATTGCATGCTTCGTTTTCGCAATTTCACGTCGTATCTGGACCAAAGTAATAAGGGGCTTTTACGAAATAGCAATTTCATCAGAGTAAAAGGTTTCCCCTTGGCGCATGCGCAACAGCTCTTCTCGTCGTCTAACTTCACCAAGATTATCATCGTGCGCCATCCGTTGCAACGACTCGTCACGGCGTTTTTCCAAGTCGTTGTCAAGGGGATGCCAGACGGCAAAGGCGTGCGTGACCTCAACGATTTCCTTACGCGGCGCGTCTTGGACGAGACTTGGGTGAACTGCCACTGGGAAGACTACCAGCGAGCCTGCCCCCCTTGTGAGATCGACTTCGATTACGTCACCAAATCGGAGACGATGGCAGACGACACAAGCGCCATGTCGCGTCTCACTGGCGTTGGGTACGGAACGCCCTTCAAGCGTAAACGGATCAACCCAGCCTTCAACATGACCAGGGATATAGATAGGTACGATAGCATACTGAATGACCTCGAGCAAGGTCACCCGGGTACGGCGCGGGAAGTGATCCGCAGTTACGAGTTGGACATGCGTATGTTACACGTGGCGGGAGGGACGAAGTGGCTGTGTGGACGATGGGTGCTAGTGGTGAGGCGGAAGGGATAGTGTCTTCCGCAGACCGCCGCTGCGCGGCGCTACCGCGGCTCCGCGCATACAGTCTGTAACTGTCCGCCATTTTCTGTAAGGAATGCCATACAACTACGTCATACGCATCATAGCCCCCTTCACAGCAGGGCGGTAAACAATGGCGGAAGATGGATGTTCTTGAACCAGCCACTGGAGTCACAAATGTGGGTAAAATGCTAGTTAAGATTGTGATTAAGTTAATTAAATATGGTAACGTGCACACATGTACCTTACGCAAAGTTATTATGTCGACATTTAACGTTGTCACCGTTGAAATGTAGCCATAACTGCAGAATTAGTCACAGGCAAGGCAGCGGTAGGCGGTTTCGGCTAGCAGGGCAGTGGGGTAGGGTCAGGGAGGGTCAGGGAGGGGGAGGGGTGTTGCGACGTGCGGGCGGATGGGTTTCTAGAGGGATAGCGTCGATTGAAGAAGACAGGTGAATAGGGTGGTGACTTCAGATGGTAATGGAATGTTTAAAAGGTGAAGCTTATATTTTATTTACTAACAATTTTATAAGTCAGCTATACTATTGCATACTGGCTTAGGAATATCGAGCATACAGGCTATTCAAAATTCAAAAACGGGCAATTATGATTATAACAAAAAGGCTTCCCCTGTAAATATAGCTCAGCCAATGAGAATGCGCGATATGGCGGGGTCTCCGATCTCGGCCTGCAGCCAACGACAAATTGGACAGTGACGGACTCTCCTCGGGTGAGGGGAGTTCGTGGAGCAGACTATGCATGGTTGTGTTCTTCGTCTTAAGGTCCCCCATCTGTAACTCATAAACCCTACACGGTTCACGAGCGGCACTATAGTGATGTCACGAACAACAGCCAATCAGCGGCGATCGAGAACCCATGCAATAGCCCTACACAATCGGGAACCGGTCAAGGCCAATTTAACAGACATTGTCAATTAATTAAAGTTAAATAAGTATTGGTTTTAATAAGTATATTCTGTCGTGAATTTAAATCCTAAAAGCCTGTGGACTATCCAGAGAGAAGCAAATTTGTTCATCGGAGCAGAATTTAGTGGCCGGCTTTATATCCCTACGCGCCTATGCGCTGTTCGGTATTCGGTGTGATGTCGACCGCGACTCGCCAGGACGTCTCCGCGATAAAATAGTCCGCGCAGTTTTATGTTGAAATTATTGTAGTACGGAGTCAACGAGATATAAAACATATGCATCATAACTTTGAGATACTTTTAGTCTTGATTCAAACAAGTACATTGTGTAACATATACATATGATGATATTGACACAATTAACATAATTGTGAGGGAGGCATCTCCCATATAATGCATTAAGATAAAAAAACTTATCAGTTCATACAAGGGCGTACGTGTGATACACTATGCAACGTCTCTAATTATTCACGCAAGTTTCATAGTTGCATAAACTGTACATGTACTAGTGATGAAATGCTAAATGCTCCTGAAATAATCGTATATACACGGATACAAGATCTTACAGACGCCAAGGAAGAAAGAGGAGACCAAGAAGATGTTAAACCAACAGTATTATAACTAACATGGGGAGGGGGGCACAGGGGGCACGTCCCCCCCTTTCAGACCCTATAGTATATCTAGGCCCCCCCTTTTCAAATTCGGTGCACCCACCCGGTCGTCAGAAAATTCATGCACCCCTTGGTCTTTAATTGTGCCCATGGTGAGGCGGCCAGGGCCCATGGTAAGGCAGCCACGGCCCATATGGTAGTGCTGCAGGTACGGCCTATAGTGCTGCCGCTACGGTACGACCCATGGTGTGGTGGCCACGGCCTATAGTGCTGCCGCTACGGTACGACCCATGGTGAGGTGGCCACGGCCCATGGTGAGACAGCTACGGCCAATGGTGAGGTGGCTACGGCCCATGGTCAGGCGGCTACAGCCAATGATGACATCAGCAGCAGTCCATGTTCATGTAGTCAGTAATGGGCCACGGCCAAATTAATGACATCAGCAGCAGTCCATGTTCATATAGTCACACCCACTGCCTTCCCGACCCCACGTGTAACCAAACATTTCCATATCGACTCGGAACCTGTTCAGGAGATTCTGGAAAAGCGCTGGGCTCTCTCGCTCCAGGTCTCGGAGCAGCGAATCATACTTGTACGTTCCGGAAGATTTGGTGAGACGATGGCTGTTACTGACCCGCCTATGCGGGAATGTGTATGACGGATCCAGACCCAGGATCCCGTTGAGCTCCTGGATGTCCGAATCCAGGGTCTCTATCTTCAGGATATAGTGGAAATCCATGGCGCAAGGGTGACAAGAGTCTTGATAGTCCAGCCAGTGGTAGTTGGTGGGCCACGTGGCATTCAACACACGTCCTGATATGAATTGTTTAAAATCTTTAATACCAATTCCGTCCTTCATCTTCATAAGGACTATTTGGTAGTAGGCGGACACGAGTCTCTGCAGTGGGTGACGCACGATAATCATTTTCCGGTACTTAGCATGTTTCTTGAGCGACCGCGCCAGAGGAAAGACGCGCACTTTAACGAACAAGCTCGAGTTTCTCTTACTGTTGTAGATCGATTCCTTGAAGGCAGAATATTTACGGAAGTAGGGTAAAGTTTTGTCCTCGTTCAGTCCAGCGAAGAAGGAGTCGGCGGCGGTGTTAGCAACCTTGTTCAAGCGGCAATTAAGCACTTTGGTTGCTGTGTCAAAGGTTATGGCGCCAAGGTCAGGAGGCTGATTCTGTTGCCGTGCATGTTGATGGCCTTTCTTGTCTGAGACGGAAGTCGCTGCGTGACGACACACGTCTAGCATTCTCTCTCTCCTCGTTTGGAAGGAACATGACTTGGGCTGCTGTGTGTCTCCTGTTAAAATAGCCCAAAACAAAACAAGACCACTTTAGGTATAATTTGATAATAGGACTGTCCGACGCGCCCGACTGGGTGTCATAAGAACGTATTTTTGCGAATAGACGCATTGATCGGCCATAGATCCATTCTGGGCATTAATTTGGTCTTTACGATATGTAAAGATGACGTCATCGCATAACAATATATTCTGTAAACATACAATATGATCATTTATGTCAGGGAACAATTATATATCCTGGGTGTATAATTAGCCCTATACATTCTAGGGTGGGTGGGGGGGGGGGGGGGGCGGGGTGTTCAAGTACAGATAGGATGTGACAACAGGCAAATTTTTTGAACTTCAACAATTATAATACGTCATTTCGACTTCATTTAGAAATAATAAACTTTCATTGCAAAATACTTGCATTTACAAAACGCATCGTTTCATGGACCGCCTGCGAAATAGGTTACTCCTGCTTTTTTCTTGTCCAACGTTTTATTCTTTATTATTACTTTTGCTCACGAGGTTTAATTGTTGCTGCACCTTGCAACATTGTTGGCAATAGGCCTAAGGAAATGACGACCTCAAGGGTTCTCTTAAAAAAATCCTTGGGAAATAAAGTGCACAAACAGGCAATATATACGGCACGTTAAATCATTAATACATCCCTGACAATCTAGCTGTACCCTCTTTCACAATGGTCGACCCTACACAGTCCACTCGTCACCACTGAACGTGTTGAGACTTGACTTTTTATTTTATTTGTTCAGGGGACCAAAGGTGATGGGGGTGGAGATGGGAAGTAAATGTGCGAAGTTCACCCCATAAATCTGGTGTTTATAGGTTATTCTCTGTGTATCTGGTAATTTTAAGTGTATGTCTTTAATAGGAAGTGACTTGTGTACTTATAACTAATAGTTTTCTCGGGAATCACGTACGTTGGATTAAATATAGAGATTATTCGGACAGTTAGCCTAAGATTCCGTCTTAATAATATTTTGATGAGTTGAGTGTTTAATCCCTTTACTATGAAGGTGTGTCGGAGATTTATCTACCCGTCAATTTATTCCTCGACCCCCTGTTACGAAGCACGCAGGCCGTCCTTAGCGCGCCATAATACGAGCGACGGAGTCACTTTGACAGTTTTGAACAACACAGCCGGGGTACCGTGTGAAGTAAGTATCACTTGTTGACGGAACATTTCCCCCACAAACACTCCCTGTTTCGTCATTTCGTGGTTTGTGTTGACTAGAGAGAATCAGGGTACCATATAGCCCTGTTTCCACTTTGTACTTAAGATAGAGTGGGGAGATAATGAGTGATTTTCTATTTTTGAACAATACGTTATGTTGAGAACTGATGAATAGAGAGCTGGGTGGTTAGAGAGTAGGTACTATGATAGAGAGATTAGGGGCGTGTATGCACTGTTTCTAGCAATGTCAATGTTAGGATATGAGGCGGGTGGGTGGAGCATTGAGGGGATTCCACTTCGGAGGGGAGATGCTTGCATGCTCTCATTTTATAAATGATATCAAGGCAGGGAGGAATGAGGTGTTGTTACCTATGGGATCGGTACTGCTATGGCTGGAGATGATAAAATATATCTGTAACGTTTTATTTCATTTGAAATATTTATGTGTAACATAACGTAATGAAAATAGAAATAAATAAGTGTATGTTTCATTGAATTATAAATTAAGTGTTGTGCAGCCTATCTGTGACCGACAGAGCTTCCCGCAGTCGTCGCATCGATGACCCGTCGATAGGTCTTGATTTATTTATACTTCCTTTGTGCCTATATTGGCGTTTCAAGTCCAATTTGTCAAACCAGAGCCCGTCGTGGTGGGCCATTCCCTCACGCACGACACGTGACCATTCCCTCTTTTCGAATGCTAGGTCCTCCCAAGAATTTGTATTGATGCCGAAAGCCTTCATGTTACGCTTGCAAACTAGGATAACTAGGATCAGACAATGGTAAAAATATGTAATTATTATGTAAGATTGTGTATTAAATGCTTCATATGCAATCAAGTATATGTTTTTATGTACCACTTGTGTCAATACTTAGACAATTGTGTAGCGAATATGTAAGTATTCTGTAAGTTTTATGTTTCAAGTTTTTTGCATATAACGTAACAAAGTCTATTTTGTTCAAGCGTACCATTCGCAAAACATCCTCGTAATTCGTCCGTAACGTAACACGGAAAGAACACTGAGCGAACATTACGGGAATGTTCGTCCGTAATATTCTGGAAATATTACGGGAATGTCTGTCCGTAACATAAAACGGAAATAATATTCTGCCAATATTACGGGAATGTTCATCCGTAACATAACTTATACTTGATGACATGAAAAAAAAGCTTGCAAAATACTTTCGTACATGATTTACTATTATACCTTATTGGCTAAGTATTTCTCATTTGATCTGTAATAAATTAAACATTACATTACTGCTAGTTTCTCTGCCGGTACAAAAGATATACAAAAAAGTTACATTACTTTCGTTCATTGTTTACTGTATTTTTATATATAAGGTATAATAGTAAATCGAGTACGAAAGTATCTTGCAAGTTTTATTTTTCATGTCATCAAGTATAAGTTATGTGTTACATACGTGTAGCTCAGTTGACAATTATGAAACGTATGAATAGCATTCTACATGTTTTATCTTTCATATGTCATCAAGTATATGTTTTACGACACATTCGGGATAGACCGTGAAAGAAAAATGTAAGTTTTTGTATTCAGTATTTAATGTCATGTTTGCGTGTTTATGTAACACTCGTGGAACCCGTAGGCAATGATAAAACGAATACATGTGTATACTATGCATTTCTGGACTCAATACCGGTAATCTTGAGTTTATGTACAGATGATGCAAAGGATTGTTTCAATTGTGTTAGTGCATGGCTAGCAACTTAATTGAATATTTATTTTGCTAAACCTATCATTTTTTGTTACATAAAGCACAGCTTACTTGCCATGCACGATTGAAAAAATCCCATAAGACTACATGTTACATTAAATATGTTACTCATTATTCCGTCCTACGTACACTGATCATACCGTTTCTTTTCACATTTGTCTCAACATATATTAAAACTATGACACCTATACAGCTGGGTATTTTCTTAAGCTTTGGCAACTGCAGTGCAATCTAAATTTACACAATTGCTTTGCAAAAGGTCTATGTCCCACCAAACATTTCATACGTCAATCGTGACAAACGTGTTGCTTGGTTCACATTTAATGTCTACTTGAATGTTATACATAACAGTTGTTACTTAATTCTATAGTTCATTGTACTCTGATACATAACTTTAACATAATTGAAACAATCCTTTGCATCATTAAAAGATCTATTTTACTAATATATCATTGTTACATAAATCATAACTTACTTGCGATGCACGATCGAAAAAAACTAACACTATATGTTTCCTTAAACATGTCACTCATTATACATGCCTAACTCTATTGATCAAACCGTTTCTCACATCTGTCTCGTCCCAGAGTATAACAATGACACCTATAGCCTGTTATTCTCTTGCTCTTTGGCAAACTGCTGCGCAATTTCAATTTACATCACTTCCTTTGCAAAATGTCTATGTTCCACCCTCTACGATGGAGAGTGAGCAACAAAACAGCGCCCCTAGCGCCGAAGTTGTGAAATTCCCACACCCAAAACTAGATAATCGAGTAAATTTGCGTGACGAGTGCCAAAAGTTGCCTTGTAACACTGAATAGTGGTAGGTCGTGCTTTGAAAATAGTTGTAAATGTTTCACAAATGTTCGTAGAAGGCAGGCATGTGATTGATTTGGAGATTCAGCCATTAGTTTTAGAGATGCAAAGCATTGAAGTGGGTGTTGACGCTCCGTGGCAGCCGTTGAGTCGTATAACCTGTTCTTATTTAGCTCGTCGCGGCGCATTCCAGGCCTTTAGCATAGCCTTCTCCTATTGGCCTGACGCAAAAAAAACCGTGGGTAGCACTAGCAGTCCAATCAGATAATTCAGGCACCCCTTTATCAGCAGATGTAAGCGCTTTGATGGTTTTTGTGACGGTTTGCAATGTTTTGATTGAAGTTTAATTATTGCCGCAGAGGACTCAACAAGTTCATATCACTTGCATGTTAGATGAATAGCTATAAAAAATACTCTAGATATAGATCTACACTAGATCTAATGTAGATTATGTGCAATACACTGAGCAACCAAGCCTAAGTTCATACTAGGTGTGCCATACTCTGCCAGTAGCATTACCAGAGCTGTCCTAAAGTGGCCTGTCGTAACCAGTAGCAGCCAGAGACCCGATTTTTGATTTGGCAGGTGCTTAGGTGCTGTTTACCCGCCGCAAAAGAGCCCTTTTGTCAGGAGGTTTTCGAAGAAAATCGTATCGCTCACAATTTTATATGAGATTGAAAACTTTTTTTTATAGAAATGTAAATTGCTAGCTCAAATGGCTACCTGATTGGCTGGCGCCATGTTGTGTGTGCACACTGAACACTTTTTTTTACCAACATAAATTTTGGCTGGCAAAGAAAAAAATGCATGGCCAGTAGTTATGAGGGAGAGGGTGTTAGCAGGGTTTGGGAGTCATATTAGTTATCATTACAGGAACTTAGAAATTTTAGACATATATCTTCTAGAGGGGGGTGGGGGTATTCCCAGATCACAAAGAACAAATTGCTGTATGCCCAGGCCACAATGAATTAAAAGGAGAACTTACCGCATACAGAGGTAGGGTGGATACATGAAAAAATAAATTGATGATTTCCTGATGTTATTTAAGATTAGAATTCCCAGTTCACGGTTAAAGAAAATTCTTGATCACAACAGTCAGCTAATACTTCACTCCCATTTGACAAAGAATTATTTTCCTTATTTCCAGTTCACAGTGAAATGAAAAGTCCATTGCATTTGATCTGAGCGCCTGTGGTTATTATCACTGGTGGCTATATAGTTAAGGAACTAAAATGTTTATTGTTTAAACCGTTTTTCTGAGGACAACAGATTATCAAGACTGTGCAGCCAAAATGGATGATAGCAGCCATACCAGTACTGGGTGCCACTGGGTGCGGTACAAAGGAACGATGGACAAATTGCCATCCGGGATAATCATCCCTCAGATATAACCCTACATGGGATAACAACATTACTATGTGAAAGTCATTCAAGTAAATAAAGTACCCAGCCCTTGCACCAGGCTTACCATTATCTGACTTGTACTAAATGCGTCACTGCTTGTACTATACTGTAATAAAATATGATCCTGTTTCCTTAATCTGTATTGTTATTACTCGAAAAATTTAAGAATTAAAATGCGCCAAATGTATTCAGAATTTGAATGCATATATATAACATTATGCATATTTGCAAGGAGGTTAACTGCATTATGCTTGGCATTGTATTGCTCACATCAACAGTTTACATGGGTTTCCTCCTAATTCTGACCATATAGATGATACATATAGAACATATGTAATAAAACATTTCTGTCTGATATGTCATGGCGATATGGAGCATGTCGCTGATTGACACATATCTCCCTTATCATGGACTCATTTTCATAGAAATGGTGATATAGTTGATCTATGAAGCGATGAGGGAAATCTCCGCTGCGCATCAGCGCGCGCCACAGCGTTACCCCCAAGAACGTTAGCCCCAATATAAGTTACATTCTCTCTCTCTCTGCAACTACAGTATGTACATTTGCAATGACGATTTTTCGCTTGTACAATGTTTTCCGAGGCTCTTATTTGGTGTTGGAATAGCTACAACATTGTTATGGGTCACGCTGCTAGAATACAGCTGTGAAACAAGCCGTATTATAATCTGAGCCCTGCTGAAAATGTGTTTGTTATAGGTGCGCAATTTGTACGAAACGTCTCCAACAGCTGCTTGCTAGCTCTGTATAATTGTCAGTGGTGGCTCAATGTTACGCGTAGGCCTACTATAAGTAGGAGGCATAGTTTATGTACACACCGCCGATAACCAACATTTCCAAGGAGCCCACCAAAAATGAATAATGCAAAGTTGAGTTTGATTTGGGTCGTTCGACGTGCCGCATACCGCCAAATGCGAATTGTTCATTTATCATTGATAAACTCTTCCAATTGGAAATCATGCAGTTATATCGATCATTAGGCCTACTGCGCGAAAGCCAATATGCGTCTAATAAAATAAAGTATGTTGTAGGGATTTGTTTGGTCAGAATGATGTGGTCAGGTGCTTTGAATGCAAATGGTGTATTGAGGGTCTGGGTTTATAAGAATATTTCTTTTATTTTTTTATTTATTTTTTTATATTGTACGCCATAGATATCAGGACAGGTTGTTAAGGCACTTGTTTGACCAAATTGGTGCATCTCGTGCGGAGACGTGTGGCTTTCTTGTGTACTATGTCCTAAACATTCGTGCATCGCTGCCGTGCTTTTGATCATATTGTAACGCATCTATCTGATAGACAGATAACGTTACTCATACAGCAATGTTTTCCCCAAGATACTTTAGACAATGTGTCTAGGACATTTCTCCAAAAATATTGTGAACATCATAATGTAGGTCGACCATTGCTGCATCACCAGCTTTAAGCTAAACAATCAAGGTAAGATAAATATGTTGTTGAGCGTGACCATAACGACCTCCGCACAAATCTCTGCTCACTGACCTTGGACAAATGTCGTATGCTGCGACGCCGCCAGGGCGTCTCCTGCGTGTTGTGTAACCAAGGACGCCGCTCGGGCGTCTCTCGAGTGCTCTGTAGCGAGGGACGCCGTCCAGGAACTGCAGTTTGGGGTTACAGTTCCGAACATCAAGACGTACAGTCCTAGTGACAGGATGACTAGGACGTATATCGCTTCACGTCTCCATCCAGATCGACAGCAAGCGCCAAGACCGAGCATTATCATGCTTCCAATTCGCTAGGCGGCCCTGCGTTCGTTTTCAAAATCGCTGTCCGTAACTCACGGAGACGTGGTGGCTCTTCCTTTTTTCTTCTTCTGCCATGCAGACATAAACATATATTTTATATATAGACCAATACATATCATATATAGACATATATATATTATTTTTACTCCATATTCTATATACTATTAGGCCTATTCTATATAATATCCTATAGAGTCTTATACATAGAATACATATTCTTGACAGACATACACATACCTTATATAAACCTAGATATATATACCATATCGACCTATATATCTATGCTAGATATACCTATATATCTATGCTAGATATACCTATATATCTATCCTATATAGACTTATATATCCTATATAATCCTATATCCTATAATTGATAACCGCGACACAAAATCTACAAAACAATAAGGGTATGACGGTCTGTGTAACGGAACACGGAAATATTCCGCTGACATATTGACAAGATGATTTAACGGTATACTAAACAAGACAGCCGCAGGCTGAGAGTACTGACATAAGAACTTTTTACCTATTCTATACAACAACGTTCGACTCAATCGGCAATTTGGGCTCAATAACGCCATTAACTGGCAATGCACGCACTTTAGATGTTGTGGAAGGCAAATTGCAGACACTGTTTTGAACCATGTGCGCACTGTATAAACAGATAATATGTCATATAGGTAAAACCTAATAGGGCGAGCGCAACTATTTTCGGATCGAAAAAAGTTCTACTATTAAAAGAAGTGTTGCAGATTTCTAGTGCAGCTCATCTAGATCTAAATAATCGTTAATATATCCATTCACAATGCATAAATCAACAAGATTGCTACTCAGACGGAAATCTGTAATTGAGGTGGATATATATATAAACTGCATGTCAAAGCAAATGAAAATGTAGGCCTGTATGTTTAATAAGAAATAACAACACGAATTTTGTGATATATTTCATATGTTAACAATATGGAATTCATAACTGTATTTTCGCTAAATGGTTACATTATATCATAATGCCCCATAATTGGAACCATCAAGATAATATTCGACTTGAATCAAATTAGACTAAATTAGACTAAAACGATCAAACCTTGAAGTAAGAGAAAAGTTAATTGTCTGCATTTTCATGGAGAATAGATATCTCACATCTTTCTAGGATATGACATATCCTTTACATTGTAGAAGTATAACCCTATGAGTTGGGAGCATGACTTTGCAAACAAAGAAAATTGAGTCACAGAGATACAGTATGAGAAGACCTGAATGGTCCATAAAGCACTGTGGCCCTGATTACCAGATATGTGTCAAATTTGAGTCTGACTAAAATAGTCACTGTGCCAAATTTAAACAGTACTTTTGTTTTTCTGTGTCAAACAATTGGTAATTAAACAATTTGAATATATTATACAAACAATGATTGCCAATCTTGATACAAAGTCAGATCAAATTAATATATATATGAAACATTGAAATTATAAATGGATGATCCCATTATGCAATGTAAGGTTTTGAAGAAACAAGTTTATACGGTAAATTAAGCTGGTGGGACAATTTCAAGCTAGCGTGCTAGTTCATAAAGCAATTGACAATATAGCCATATTTTCACATTGCTAGATAAATCAAAATCACTTTTAAGATATGTGGTTAGCAGTAGTTTGATCAAATCTCAGACCAAAAGAATTTCAAACCCTGAATGTAATTAGCATCTCTGCAAAAACATGATATGCTGGAAGCCAATTAGATTGAGTAATAAGAAATAAAACCATGAAAATTGGCTGAGCTGGATGTGACAACTACTCTAACCATGCTAACTATCTGTGAAAATCATTTTACTATAAGTGATCTGCATCCATTAACTGCCATTATATATATATTGATATAAATGCAATGTTCATTGTTATTTCCACATAGGAACAGAAATTTAAAAAAAAACAGGCACAAAATAATCAACTTTAGGCTAACAGTAACACTTGAGCAATTTTACTCTGTCAGACTTTTTTTGGCTAACACTTTTAATTTCTCTTATAGAACTAGGCTAAATTAACAGACAACAAATGGATAAATGACATGCAGCTATTAAGTATATAACTATGGATTTGATACATATACATGCTTAATATATAACACATATAATTATTTAATACCTATGCAGGTCTCTTAATAAGCCTAAGCAATATTGTAAATATATATAACTTAAGGTACTGATTGATACTAATGGCATGCAAAAAAGGCTGATTTTCAGTCAAAAAGTAATTTATTGGGAACCAATATTTGGTGATAATTTTAGTTTTCTTGTAAAATATCTTTCATTGAACTTTTGTTAATGTTTGTGATTGCGCAGGTACCAGTGATGGTGACCTAAAGTAAATTTGCCTTAATGACTTTATTCATATCAATTGGAAAAAACTCGTACCGAAAGGTTTTATGAATGTATAACTTTTTTTTGCAAGATTCTAAGCAAACTACTTTGTATTTTTACCAGCCTTTTACCGCTTGCGTAATCAGTCTATTGATAATTGACAATTGTTTATGAAAATGTTTTTTGGCTTATCAATTACCAATAGCATTATTTTCGTGTCACTCTTAGACTATGCATAATAATTATCCCAATGTTATTCATTTATCCTTATCAGCGCTGAAGAAATTAGAAAAGAAACATACATTTTAGCCTTGGATTTTGCGAACATAATTATTGTTACTATTTTCCATCTGATTGTGAGTAGTGGCTGGTCCAGAGATATCGAAGAGGCCTTGGTTCGTGGGGCACGTCTGCCTGCAGCCCCCCACCGTACCCACATTTTTTTTGTTCTTTTTCATTTGCAAATTAGGGTCTAGTCTTTAGATGCCATCTTATAAATACAAACATGATAAACCTGCCAATTTTTGAGCGCACATTTTTACGGTAAAATTGCTGCCAGGGCCTAACATTTTAAAGGAAGTAGATGACCCCCCCCCCCGCATCCCTGGCTCCAAGCCTGGTCAGCCTGAAATTGAAAATTGTTAGTCATGCGGCTAGGCAAGCCTAAAATTACGTGACAGTAAAAGGGTCAACTGTCACTGACACTGACGCCAGTTCAACAGCTATAGAAGATTGACCAGTGATTGCGTAAGTACCAGTGATTGCGCAAGTACCAGTGATTGCGCAAGTACCAGTGATTGCGCACTTGCAGAAATCTGATTTTATTTATAGTAATTTGTATCCAAACTTTTACCAGACAGATGCCTTCATGTGTGACAGCTACAATGACATCTGTTTTGTAAGATTCCAAATAATCTACATATTACTTTTACCACCTTTCGCTTGGTGCACAATCACTGGTACTTGCGCAATCGCTGGTCCAATTACTATAAGCTTAAGCAAAGGCTCAGCTCAGCTGTCAGACGGATAGCCTGAATGTTCAGACGTTACAGTCTTGACACTTGTTCTTGTTACAGTCACAAGAACAAGTGTCAAGACTGTGCCGTCTGAACATTCAGGCTATCAGACGGACAGACAGACAGTTGCCAGAGTGCGAAAGCAGGTCAACAAACTGGCGAATGGCGTAGAATTACACGCAGTTTGCACAATGAATTAAGTAACACTTATCTGTGATTGTTGTTTCATCACATTATCAGTTTCTGGTCTGTTAATTTTCTTTGCGAAATGGGGATTTTAAGCAGTTTAAGTGAGCAGGTGAGCAAAGCTAGCAGACGACCAGCTATTTTGTTAAACGGAGACGCTCATAGTTTACGATGCCGGTAGGTGGCGTTCTGTTCACCTGGGCGAATGTGCATGTGAACGCGAACCAGTCAGTGAAAGCGGAAACAGTCAGTTGCAGGTCGGGTACCAGTCTGACTAGTAGAACACAGCCCGAGCGCCCTCTGCCGGGAGTGTGGCAAGGAATATTTAGCGCGGCGCGGATCGTTGAACTCATAAATATTTTGTAATTTAAAGCGTAAATGAAATGTTAGCGTTTCGATAATTTATCAGTTACCTTTTTAAGGTAGATCATTTAATTATTAAAGACTTGACATAACACATTTCGACCAGTGTTTAGGGGATTATTTTGTGGCGCCGCGGACATTTGCTCCTTACTGAGAAACGACTCATGGGGGCTGTTACACGAAATGAAAGTCCCAAGCCTATGCTTGAAATGGACTTTGATTACGCATGCATGTTACCTTAAGAGTTCGCTTGCGCTCGCTATTTACATAGTTTTATAGGTAAACCCGTGTTTTTGCTACCGTCACTCCTAGACGGGAAGTAAGATTGGAACGTATCGTTTGTATTATTCAGATAGCCATTCCGCAACTCTTGATGAATTTGGAAGTCGATATCTGAAGGCATTTGAGCCCAAATTGGCCCCTGAAAGCTGTATTGGGCTCGCTAAATGCGCATTTTATCTCAAATTGGACCCCTAGCATGCGGATGCTGGATGAGCACAGTCTAACGGCTGCTGTTCAACGCGGTCTGTTTTCCCAGACAGATGGCGCCATTTTAAGTGAATACGTTTAAATACCGACTTTCTACGTGTGCTTGGTGACGCCCTAATCCCTGTTCTCAGACTCATCATTCTCAATTACGGAGCTCTCTACTGCCGAAGCTAAGCGTGCTAGGCTAAAAGCGAACGTGGATTCCGTACCCAAGTCGACGTCTGCCCGTCTTTTGCAACCAGACCCGACTCTCTAGCGTCGCTATTAAGCAAACGGCGGCCATCGCAATCCGAAGCAGTGCCGGTCGATATCGCCGTTGACTCATAATGGGAGCCTCAGCTTGGAGGGTGCACCTTATGCGAGCGCTCTAGCGGCCAAACTAAGCGACCTGTAGCAATTCTGTAGCGATTTACCATAGTCTACATTTGTCTACAGCTTCATGCCAAATCTGGGCTCCCTAGCTTAAATTATGGGCCTTCAAAGTTAAAAACGCCACTTAACGCGAGCTTGACGTCAACTTTTTCTGTCACATCGATGCCATTGGCACACATGACGTCACTGACGCTTACTAAAGGAAAGACATTGGCTTCTAACTGTTCATGTTACCTACTTATGAAGTATAGCGATAGTGCATAGTGGTTAAATAGGGGAAAATGAAACGATTGCACAATTTCGTCGGGTAGTGTAAACTTGGACGTCATTTTTGACGGACACGTTTCGGTAACACAAACAAAGTTACGCAGAGCTGCATTTATCTAATAAACCGGAAGTCGCTATTAGGTATAATAGCCGAGTAATGGCCTTTGTGAAAGTGTGACGTCATCACGTCATTGTGACGTCATGGCATGACGCACGACAACGTCGAAATAATAAGACGCAAACGTTATGCCCCACAACCCAAAACGTATGTACAAAATGTACAGGTATCAAAATAATAGTTTTATCCCTCTTGTTTTCAAGATACTCAGTATTTTTGCTGGCCTGGTCCGTCATGTTGGAAAATGGCGGATGCGTTGCTCCTAGATCCACGAGGAATGTGTTCTTTTTTGTCATTCAGGGGCCTGAGTTAGCTCAGGAGGCTAGCTCTGGCCCAGGCTACTAGCCCATGCCGCTGGCCCAGGCTACTAGCCCATGCCGCTGGCCCAGGCTACTAGCCCATGCCGCTGGCCCAGGCTACTAGCCCATGCCGCTGGCCCAGGACACCAGCCGAGGTCCCTAAACCAGGCCTAGCCCTGGCCGCTAGTCCAGGCCGCTGGCTCTGGCCGCTACCTCCGTAAGCTAGCCTAGGCCGCTAGCGCAGGTTTAACCCAGTATGCGAACCCAGGTTTAGCCCAGTATACTAACCCAGGCCGCTAGCCAGGGCACCAACCCAGGCGGCTAGCCAGGACATCAACCCAGGCCTTGCCAAGGCCGCTAGCTCAAGCCGCTAGCCCAGGCCCCCAGCCCAGGCAGCTTTGCCCAGGCTGCTAGGCCAGACCACTAGTTTAAACCGTTAGCCCAGGCTCGTAGCCCAGGCTGACCGAGGAAGCATTTTCTTAGGGGAGCGGGGGCATGGGGCTGACCGAGGGAGTATTGTCTTTGGGGGCAGGGGACATGGTGCTGACCAAGGAAGTATTGTCATGGGGGGAGGGGACATTGGGCTGATCGAGGGAGTGTTGTCACGGGGGGTAGGGGGAATGGGGCTGACCGAGGGAGTATTGTCTCGGGGGAAAGGGGGCATGGGGCTGACCGAGAGTGTACTGTTGTAGGGGGGGGGGGGCATGGGGCTGACCGAGGAAGTATTGTCATGAGGAGGGAGGGGCCGTCGGGCTGACCGAGGGAGTATTGTCATGGGGGGAGGGGGCATGGGGCTGACCGAGGGAGTAATGTCATGGGGGAAGGGGGCATGGGGCTGACCGAGGGAGTATTGCCATGAGGGAGGAGGGGGCGTGGGGCTGATCGAGGTAGCATAGCCTTGGGGGGTGGGGGGTGGGGGAGGCATGGGGCTGACCGAGGGAGTATTGCCATGAGGGGGCAGGGGGCGTCGGGCTTACCGATGAGGTATTGTCATGGGGAACGGGGGCATGGGGCTACCCGAGGGAGTATAGCCTTGAGGGGTGGGGCGGGATGAAGCATGGGGCTGATCGAGGGAGTATTGTCTTTGCCGGGGGGGGGAGGCATGGTCCTGACCGAGGGAGTATTGTCACGAGGGGGAAGGGGGCATGGGCTGACCGAGGGAGTTTTGACATGAGGAGGGAAGGGGCGTCGGGCTGACCGAAGGTATTGTCATGGAGAAAGGGGGCATGGGGCTGACCGAGGAAGTATTGTCATGGGGAAAGGGGGCATGGGGCTGACCGAGGGAGTATAGCCTTGGGGGGGGGGGGGGGGGCAGGATGAAGCATGGGGCTGATCGAGGAAGTATTGGTTTTTTGTCGGGGGTGGGGGGGGGGAGTGTGCATCGGGCTGACCGAGGGAGTATTGTCATGGGGGGTGGGGGCATGGGGCTGATCGAGGGAGTATTGTCATGTGAGGAGGGGGCATGGTGCTAACCGTGGGAGCCCTGAGGGAGGAGGGGGCGTGAGGCTGATCGAGGGAGCATAGCCTTGTGGGGGTGGGGGGGGGGGGGTGGGGGGCATGGGGCTGACCGATGGAGTATCGTCATGGGGGAATGGGGCATGGGGCTGGCCGAGGGAGTATTGTCATGGAGGGTAGGGTCATTGGGCTGACCGAGGGAGCATTGTCACGAGGGGGGAGGGGGCGTGGGGCTGATCGAGGGAGTATTGTCATGAGGGGGAGAGGGTGATTGTCAAAGGGGAGGGTAGGGGCGGTAGGAAGCATTGTGTGGGGGATGGGGCACGGTCTGCGAGGGAATTGTATGGTGGGGATTTGCCTGGGGCGGATTTAGATGCTCAAATCACAGACTTGCATTCGAAACAGGAAGGTACGAAAACGTGTTAGGGGGTCACCGGATATGTACATATTGTAATATAAATGGCCTCCATTAAGCTATGTGGAAGACGAATATCACTTTCTCTGTAATTGTAACTTGTACAAAGAACTGCGAAATAAATAAATGTACACTTCCAATTGCACTAGGCAAGCATTCATAAATATACCGAAAACAGAGAATCTTGTTAAGCTAGAAGAACTGGAAAATTTCATGTAGGCCTACCAAGCAACAAATTTCTCTGATCGGTTTTTCCAAAGCTGTTCTTATAATTAAGTTAATTGTGTTAATATCATAATCTGTATATATGTTGTACTACGGGCCGAAGGAATAGACCTTTAACTTACCTTTACCTATTTTGACTTGTACATATCCTCGCAGCGGTGGGTTGTGGAGGAGTCTAGTATCTTGGTAAGAAATTGAGGTTGGTCTGACGACGTCTCTTGGCTAGCAGTTGTGTACACCCAGAACCATTTGTTTTATGTTAACGTATGACTAACACGGGTGCTGCTCACAGACGGTGGGCGGTGGTGTGTATCCGCGACGTGTAGGTTAGTGGGTGACTAGGAAGTGAGTGCAAGCCAGCCGGGTTGTGGGTTGAGAGACCAAGGTGCCCCGTAGACAGGCATACGAGACAGAATCAAGCATAGCTTGAGAAGGAAGACGGAAAGTCGGGCTTATGGGCTTGCCCGTTTTATGCCATGTTTAGCGCTGACACCAGTCCTTCAGATATGCCTTCATTAAACCACCAACAAATTGCTATACCATTATTGAAAGTTGCTTAGCGAAGAGAAATAGAAAGGTCTACGTTGAACATTTTAAGGCAGATCGGGATGGTCTACATGCGATGTCGACCACGTTATAGGCCGAAACGTCACCGCGCTGTCAGCCAGTTCGCGTCTTGAGGCTTTATAATGGGATTGGTCATATTAAAGTGTGCTTATTGTTTTGCGTCTAAACTGCAGGTTCGATTTCGATGCTATTTGGCACTCATGATTTAACTAACATTGGAACATACTCCACCACATATCACCTAAGCGCTTTCACCTTGTCACCGCGATTTTTCACAATTTTAACGACACTAAAACTTGATTGGCCGATTACTCGAAAAAACTTTCAGGAGATCTATGCGGAAAAATCTGAACAAATAACGCGTTTCTGTCTCTCTCTGAAGATTGCTGAAGAAACAGCGGGTCTGACATTGGGGAGGGAAGGGGGGGGGGGGGGTGCGGTGAGGAGGCGGGGATTTTGGGTGGAGGGAGGAGGAGGCGGGGTTGGGGGGTGGGTGGGCATGTATCCACCCGGGGAGGGGGGTACTTAATTCATTGCTGGGTTTGGGGGGGTTCACCGCCAAAATTCACTCGATCGGGGCGTTTTACCGCCAAAATCCGGTCGAAAGGGGCAAAAGCCCCCCCGGGCCGGGGTATCTCTTTCATCACAAATGTCCGCTCTCTCGGGCATCAAGGGGCACCCGCGGAACCCCCCCCCCTGAGTGTGTCCACCGTGGTCCCCGCGGTTTGCAGGGAGACGACCCAAGTTGGACGGCTGTTCACTTGTCTGTTTGCTCCCGACGTTTACTCACGGACACCAAGCGGACACACGCCTTTTCCCTGGATGGGCACTGCAGTCATCAGGTGGTATTAAGTTGTTTCATATATAGCCAGGCACATATACGTTCGTCAAGGGGGCTGACCAGCTTTAAAACAGCCACGATCGACTGTTTAAATAACATGAGGATACACGACGCCGACACATATAGAGTGGTTAACAACGTTTGCGGAACGTTTCTGCAACACATCGAAGTACGTTTTGGGAAGGACAAAGGTTTGTGCTCTTTTAGATCGAAAAAGTGCTAAAATTGAAAGTCGCCTTACGTGCGTATAATTCATGTCATTATCATTATGAACAACGTAGCTTACGCGTGAGTTTTGTCAGGCTCATTATACAGTTACTGGCGGCGTGACTCATACACCTGACAGCTTACGCATGAGTTGTATCAGGCCCAGTATACAGATACTGGCGTCGAAACCATCGTATATGCCGTATCTGCTGCTACTACTATGATATCTACTTGGAATAGCACGTAGAACTCACCAATCCGTCTTCATAAACCACACGTAGCTTGGATGGCATCCGTCCGTCTGCGAAAGACGATGGATTTGCAGCTTTCGTTTTAGGTTTAAGTAGTAAGAACTGTTTTTCACGGCATTTGTGCTTATGACTAAATGAGCCTACCTGTCACCGATATAGCTTACCGCAGTCATCGCATCGATGGCCTGTCGTTTGGTCTAGGTTTATACTCACTGCGAGCCTAGATTGGCGTTTCAAATCCAGTTCCTCAGGTAAGCCACAGGTACGTTGCTTACGTCCCCACAATCCCCTTTGGCCGTAGCCTCTTAGGCCCGTAGTAGTCGGATGCATAATCCAGAAACGTAATACAATATTGATACTTTTCTAAGTCAGAAAAGTCACCTTCTGGTTGCATATTTTCTATTTTAGACCCGATAACTCGACATTTAATTCCTAGATAAAAAGGTATATTTGTATATGTTATGGGGGTGAAGGTGCATCAATGAAAGTCAAGCCAGGACGGCAACGCTTCATAGAAACACGCTGGTTAACACTCACATCATAGGCAGGGGTGTGGAAGCCACAAACGTAAAAACGACCACAAACGTAAAAACACTTTTAGTCACAAACGTAAAAACGACCACAAACGTAAAAACAAGCTGGGTCACAAACGTAAACATTCACAAACGTTAGACATAAGTGACCACAAACATCGGAATTTCAGGGTCACAAACATTAAAGAAAAACAGCCACAAACGTACAAAAAAGCGCGTTAGCTCACAAGCGTTAAAACAACTTTGCCACAAACGTAAAACTAATTCCCTTCTATTCAGAAGAAAGAAAGAACGTCTAGTTAAGCGACGACAACTTAGATTTACACCAACCCATGTTTTACCCATGTCCCGAGTAATAAACATTGTTTAAAACTAAAAACTTATCTTGCAATGTGTAGGATAAGTGTGGGTGGGAGTGCATCGCATTATAAGTGGTTAGTTGGTTATGTTATTCACGGTGGTTTAATGGTGACATTGCGAGGGGATGTCAAACATAGACATCGCCGCCACGTGTGCGTGTGTGTGTATGTGGGGATGGGGAGGGGGGGGGGGGAGTTGTAGGGTGTGTGTGTGTGGGGGTATGGGGAGGGGGGGGGAGTTGTAGGGTGTGTGTGTGGGGGGATGTGGGGGTAATATTGAAGAACGTTGCGCAGAAACTCTTATTGATGATAATTATCAGTGAGAAACAAATGAATGATCATCGATAATTTGCGCAGGCCTAGATGCATGAATGTCAACATTCTACTTGGCAACCCGGCATCCTAGGAATGGACTCAATAGTGTGTATTGGGTGTATTGGTTCCATAATAGAGTGCTGCCATTACTCGTATATATAGACTTACAGTAGATTTAAGTATCTGTTCCTGATAAACCCATATGCAACCCCATCACCATATGAAGCTGTAACATTTTTGTTATTTGGCGAATAAAGGTGGATGATAATCAAACAGATAAAAGTGGGTAAATAGGTGTCGCAATTTGTGTGCAAATGCGTTCGGTAGGGTAAATGTTGCTGCCTGTCTTCTGTCGATCATATAAAACCACTTCGGATAAGTAATACAAAGAAATAAATATAGTCTTTGGGGTGTAAGCATGAATAAGAAGTATCGCCCTGGAGCTCATCCCAGGGCAGGGGGCTGAAAGAGCAATACAGATTGTACGGTCAATGCACATGTTGAAGGCACCGTGAATTTCGTTAATTTTAAATTGAAGTGACCCGTTACGGGATTACCACCAGTCCGATGTTAGTACAATTTTAAATATAAGGTCCTAATTTATGATCCAGTCTGTGGTAAATATTGGGGGGCGATAGCTTAAAAATTGAGAAAGTCGGGTTCGAACCTCCAACTTCCAGGCGCTCTGGCACCGTTACGTTGCGCACTCCGGGTTCAAGCTAAGATTGGATTTGGCATAAGCTACGTCACCCCTGTCCACCAGGGCAAGTTTGGTGCTCAGATATCTTTTAGTTTATGAGTTACAACCGAGCACTCGACATTTACAATAGTCAAGGACACGGCCTTGACCCTTGACCCAGGTTGCTGAAATGTGATCAATTTTAAGATACGACCTTATGTAATCTTTGTGTCAAAGATGAGTTGCGTGGCTTGAGGTTTCTATGGTTTTGGCTCATGGTAAATTTCAGAAATCTCCTATCTTTTACCATTGGGCCATTTTTCGTTGCTATGGAAACAAAAAGTAACCGTCCGATTGCATTCATCTTGCACATAATTGATAAGGCCGACCCCTAGGTAGCCTTCGTTGCTTTCATAATGGGATTTTCCGTTGCCTTGGAAACGAATACTACCAGTTCGATCGCCGTAATTTTTGGCATAGTCTATCTAGGTGGCGGACCGAATGGCCCTGCCAAGCGGCGTAGAGATACCTGTACGGCAAGTTGTCATAATCGGGGGACAAATCTTCCATTGACTCATAATGAGGACTTTCGTCGCCTTGGAAACGGATACCATTGATGGAATCACTATAATTTTTGACATACGGTACCTGAGTGGTACCTTTAATGTCCCTGCAAAGTCTCGTGACAATCGCTTTGAGATGAAAAAAAAAATTGGTGTGGAAAATTTTGAAAGTTCCAAAGTCTGTAGCGTGAAAACTATTGTTCATGACGAGGAAGATATTGAGGAGCTGAGTATATGGATACTAATTTCGTGTTTCTAACTGTAATATTAAGCGAGTTAGGACGAAATAGGTGTTTTGGACGTATGACGTCACCGTGACGTCGACGTCCGACCGATTTCACCCGGCAACGAACTTGACCTGCGATTAGACTTCTGGCATCTGTTGGCGAAGTTCGACAACGATAGCTGCAAGTGTTCGACAGTTATCGCGCGGACAGACAGACAGACAGAACCACACACACACACACACACACAACAGAACTGACCGACATGATGGCGATGTTCGCCATAACACCGAGCACACCGACATAAGACGAAAATCGTAGATTTTTGTCTTGACAAACAGGACTGACTCACATGATGGCGATTTTCGCGATAACAAACAGGACTGACTCAAATGATGGCGATTTTCGCCATAACAAACAGGACTGACTCACATGATGGCGATTTTCGCCATAACAAACAGGACTGACTCACATAATGGCAATTTTCGCCGTAACAAACCAACGTATTGATAGATGCCGTAAAATCGAAGATTTTACGTAATAATAATAAATTGATTCACTTCAAGATATACTCCACTTAGATGTTTTGCATTCTGTGTTTAATCGTATTCTACAAGTGGCTCCGCCTCGCGGCGAATGACACAGCGAACGTGATACACGTGATTTCAACCAGAATATGACGTCATAATCTCGTCATGAACTTAACCAGTCTGCCGACGTAAGACTCGTCATTCTTTGATCGTCAATTGACGTTGAAATGTGGTTGATTAACGAGTTATTTCAACGAGTAAAAGACGTCATAATCTCGTCGAGTGCCCAGTGAGTTCTGCCCATCGCTTCAAAATGCTGCTTTCGGGCCCGCACTCCTGCACTCTCTTTCGCCGTCCCCCGCTCACCGGCACCCACCACTGCTGCACTATTGCCCCCCTCCCCGGCATACGGGCACCGACGGGCACCAACCTGACCTATGCACTCCTGCCAAGAGGACCGATATATTGTAGAACGAGGAGATCCTCTCGCATAACTGCAAACTAAAAACGAAACGTTCCTATCTTACTTCCGGTTCCAGGGGTGACTACATTTCTCTATGGGACTTCCCATGTTAAACCCCTCAATCTCCCATCTCTTCGTCAAACTGAAAAAGGATTTGTTCTTTGCTTAAACATGGTACCCAATAGCCACTGAGTTTACCATATGGAAATCGAGCACGAAATGACGTCAGAGGCATTTTTCACAATTTGACCAATGATGAAAGTTACAGATTTTTGGTGCTAGTACGGCTCCCATGGGCGTCCTATTCCAGATATCACTCTATGCTTGCAGCTTTGGATGGATATTACTCAGCTGAGCCATCAACTTTAAACATGGTGAGGTAACCTTATTACTTTTTGGTATATAGTCGAAATCGTTTAACATGGGACCCTATGGAGATAATCAAACTTCACTCAATATGACGTACTTTTGGTTGGACGATTTCACTTTCCTTTACCATGGTGGGAGATGTTGACGCGTACAAAAGGCTTAGGGCACGCACATGGCGGACGCGTGCCCGTTTCGCTTTCCAATTTATTTTCCATTTCAACGAAACAGTGGCCCAATGATAAGGTGTAGAGATTCTGGATAAGTTAGAAAATTCGTCAAAAATCGGAAAAACAAGCTAGACCTGAGATCTTTGCGGCTAATAACTCGGAAAGAAAAACGTAATTTCGTCAATCCATATCTGAAAGGGTGGCGCATACCGTCGTGCTGGTCAACATTTTGGGGTTGTCGGGCAAAACGTTCGCTTCTTACTATTTTGACTTTGCCGTCATGCCGTGACGTCATCAAGATGTGTTTTACAAAGGCCATTACTCGGCTATACGTCATAGCGACTTCGGTCTATTTGTACATTGTACATTATACCCAGGGACAAGTACTGCCATTCGTAAATTTATTTGCGGTCCCTAAACGTGTGCGTCAAAAATGACGTCGTAGTTAAAGTGAGCCGACGGCATTGTGGACTCGTTTCGTGTTCACCTACTTTAGTAATAGTTTCCATCCCGGTCAGTTCATAAGTAAGTAAACTGGCAAATTAGAAGCCAATTTGCTACGTTTTAGCAAGCGTCAGCGACGTCTTATGACGTCACGTTGACGTATCCATGGTAACGGATGTAAGCCCAATGCTAAAGTATAGAGATTCTTGGCCAAATTGGAAAATGTGTCAAAAATAAGCAAGCTAGAGCTGCGATCTTTGCGAAACTTGGGAAGTTGGGATCAATCATCGATAAAAGGGCATTTGCGCAGAATTCAAATAGTGTGCTTGGCGTGGGCACCCGGTCACTACAGAGAGCGGTACCTTCATAGCTCAGTTGCCGTTGCCCATCAAAGTGAATGGGGAAATCGACTACGTGCATTTTCTTGGTTAGACGAACCACCGCTCGCGCAGTATGGATGCTAAAGCGTTGCAACTGACACTTAGTCTATTTTAGTATGTTTGTTTGTATGTCCTCCTATGTACATTAGTGTCGGCGCTAAAAGGGCCCCACAGACGTGTGCGTATACGAGTGTGTGTGTAACGGAGGGCAGGAAGGGGGGGGGGGCGGTAAAAAACCCTAAACCGCCCTCCCCGTTGTACTGAAGCGTACCGAGAACGATCGATCATTAGATGTGACGCAAAACGACCTGACGATAGAAAAATATATACTATTCGCGATAAGGTACCTCTTACCCCCACCTCCCCACAAACCGTCGCCCGCCGTTTGCCGTCCGCGCCCTATAATTTATGGCCAGAGCAAAAAGGGGTGAAAAGAAATGTTTTTTGGGGAGAGGCAGACCGTGACGGCTTGGGGGCGTCGGCCCGCCGAGCTACGCAAGCTTTATTTATTACGCGTATCGCTGCAGTAACCTATTTCACTGACTGACATTGACAAAGAAGGGGTCATAACGAAGAGTGAGCTCCCTGGGTGCAATGCCTGGGTGCAAACAGAATGCACCATATACATGTGGAGTAATTTCGCGGCTCAAACGAATAGCACATCTCGATACACTCAGACACCAGGGCCCTTATTCTGCATGCATCTAATGGCCATGATACATCTAAAGTTTCGGTTACTTTGGGACTTCGGTTCGGACGCAAAGTAACCGAACTCCCAAAAGAAACAAGTTTCGGACACAAAGTAACCGAAGTCCCAAATTCAACATGTAACCGAAGTCCCAAAAAGTAACCGAAACTTTAGAGGCACGAAAAAAATGATTTTTTTTTGAAAAAGTCGGGTTCGAACCCCCAACTTCCAGGCGTCCCAAAAAGTAACCGAAACATTCACGAAAACATTTCCAAAAAATTGGAAAAGTCGGGTTCGAACCCCCAACTTCCAGGCGCTGTGGCATCGTTACGTTTCTCACTCCGGGTTCGAGCTGAGATTGGATTTGACATAAGCTACGTCACCCGTATCCGCCAGGCCAACCGTGCGACACCACAGATCTGTTAGATCTGACAAGCCAAATCTAGCCAATCAGAACGCCGGACGCCTAATGACGACAATACTTCGCATGGCAGCCTCCCCCCCCCCCCCGACACCCTTCACCACCCTCCACCCCCGGGGCGGAGGTGGTGGGGGGAAGAAGGCGGTTAAGGGGGGCATCAGGACATATGTACCTGTAAGTGACATGGGAATGTGACGTCCGATCGTGGTGGCTCTCTCACCCCCCACCCCCCACCTCCACCCTCACCACACCTCCCCTCACCCCCGTGGTGGTGGTGGTCCCCAGGGGGCGCCTCTTTTTATATTCGAGCTTTGAGGTTCATTCTGGGACAGAAAAAAATTCTGTCCCGGTGTGTAGGTCACAGGTCAAAGTCAGAGTCAAGTCAATTGTTAAGGTCAAGCTCATTGGAGTGGACCGAAGACATATTCCGGATTTTACGTCATCTCACCCAACGCGGGTGACGCAATCTCGTGTATCTCTCTCTGGGGCCATGACCGATGATATCTACACGGTATTAACAAACGCATACCCAGAGTATGGACAGGATGATAAGGGGGATGAAGCACAAGGAACGGCCCGGGATGAGGCGAACGTGCCATACCCGGAGAATGGCCATCGTGACAAGGAGGATGAAGCACAAGGAACGGCCCGGGATGAGGCGAACGTGCCATACCGGGAGAATGGCCATCGTGACAAGGAGGATGAAGCACAAGGAACGGCCCGGGATGAGGCGAACGTGCCATACCGGGAGAATGGCCATCGTGACAAGGAGGATGAAGCACAAGGAACGGCCCGGGATGAGGCGAACGTGCCATACCGGGAGAATGGCCATCGTGACAAGGAGGATGAAGCACAAGGAACGGCCCGGGATGAGGCGAACGTGCCATACCGGGAGAATGGCCAGGGTGACAGGGTGGATGAAGCACAAGGAACGGCCCGGGATGAGGCGAACGTGCCATACCGGGAGAATGGCCATCGTGACAAGGAGGATGAAGCACAAGGAACGGCCCGGGATGAGGCGAACGTGCCATACCGGGAGAATGGCCAGGGTGACAGGGTGGATGAAGCACAAGGAACGGCCCGGGATGAGGCGAACGTGCCATACCGGGAGAATGGCCATCGTGACAAGGAGGATGAAGCACAAGGAACGGCCCGGGATGAGGTGAACGTGCCATACCCGGAGAATGGCCAGGTTGACAGGGAGGATGAAGCACAAGGAACGGCCCGGGATGAGGCGAACGTGCCATACCGGGAGAATGGCCATCGTGACAAGGAGGATGAAGCACAAGGAACGGCCCGGGATGAGGCGAACGTGCCATACCGGGAGAATGGCCATCGTGACAAGGAGGATGAAGCACAAGGAACGGCCCGGGATGAGGCGAACGTGCCATACCGGGAGAATGGCCAGGGTGACAGGGTGGATGAAGCCCAAGGAACGGCCCGGGATAAGGCGAACGTGCCATACCCGGAAAATAGCCAGGGTGACAGGGAGGATGAAGCACAAGGAACGGCCCGGGATGAGGCGAATCCTCAGATACCATCATCAATCGCAAAAGAGACCCATCACATCTACCTAACGAAGTATTGGAGCAGATATTCGAATATACGCTTTCTGTATATGTTGGTTATTGTGGGTTGCTCCTAGTCGCATTTGAATCAAGCAGGCGTTTCAGTGAACTTGCCGAAAATGTCCTACGGCGGCAGGTAATTACAATTCAATCGTGTCACGCGTCTCTGGCATTAACATTGTCCACGAAAACGCGCTAGACATATCAGTAAACTCACTGTATCGCTGTGCGGGCAAAGGGTCGGGCTTAACTTTCGCTCTAAATGATTTGTTTTAAGCAATACCTGGATGGTATCATGGCCGAGTAGTGCTTAAAGCAATCAACGACCTCAATAATTATGCCGCGTTCAACTTCTACCAACCCAATGGGTGGTGAACACGAGGGGCCGAATCATAGACCCACGATCCTGTATAAAGTTGCTTAGGTATGGTTGCGTATGTTTGTAATATATTCTACATATGGTTGCTTGATGTTTGCTGAACATGTCCTAAATAAGGTTGCTGTACAAGGAAGCAGCGCAGATAAAACGTACAATAATTCCCGCTCTGCCCAGACGAATTATAGAACTGGTCACACATTTTGCAATTATGCCTCATGATGTGTTTAGTTCGTTTTGACTGTCAGAGTAGACGTTGGTCGTTATTATACTTAGCTTAGCCACATTGTTGTTCTGACGAGCACTTCTTTATATGCTGTGCGGCGGTTCCTATAATGCTAATAACACATTGATATCATTGTATTGCGCGTGGTCGAATTATATATTCGGTTAGATTTGACAATAATGTCCCATCGAGTGTTTAGTTCGTTCAGACTGTGAGAGGAGAGAGCCTTTATGAAGATATTTTGGTTAACCACATGTTGTCCTCAGAATGATTTCTCTCTATTTTGTGTTCATATTTTTGTAGTTCGGGCGGGTGATTTATACATCTAGTCACACTTTGCAATTAGGCCTCATGAAGTGTTTAGTTCGTTTTGACTTGCAGAGGAGAGAGCGTTTGGCAATATATTGTTTGCAATAACATCGTTATCCTCAGGAACCTACTCTCTGTTTTATGTTGCGATTCTTCACTGTGACTTTATAAATCTCACTATTTTACGGAAAGCTCAATGTATTTAAAAAGAACTGTCTTTGTTATTTATAAGTGAAATGTATGCAGAAATGCCACGGACCGTTATAAATATAGGTATGATGCAGCACAAAAACAAGCGACGATTTTTTGTTATTTCTTTTCGATCACGAAAATTCGTCAAAATAATGCTGCGGAATTACTGAACAACTAAGCAATCCATATACATTCGTTTGGTAGAAATGCTAAACTTTTCTCAGTTATCAGGATGTCAAATCGTAATTAGCGAAACCCAAGTTTAATTAGCGTTAGTATGGATGTAACGAGACTTGATTGCTACAAAATGGGAACCCCCACATTACTTTATGCCCATTATGAGCATTACACTGTTTGCATTTTCGCAACGGCGTTTGATTAGTAGCCAAAAACAGACACCCTTATACTTTATTAATACGTCATATAGTGAGGTAAGAGATTAATATCCAGGTATTCCTTTTCATCATTCGTGATTCAGTTATAGCTCATGTTTGACGTTGGTGAGAAATAAGTGTTTACGTTTGTGGGCTAAATTGTATTTTTTTTACTTTTGTGACAATTTTAGTTTGACGTTTGTGGCCAGGCAGTTCTTATCTTTGTGATCCACGGTGTTTTTACGTTTGTGGCCGTTTTTACGTTTGAGGTCGTTTTTACGTTTGCGGTTTCCACAAGGGGCTTGGAAGGGGTAAATGGCGACAAGTGACACAGACATATTTGAAAAATCGTCATTCGATATTGACCCCTAAATTCCGACACGGTATAAGCCAAATCTGTGTCTCCAATCCACTGATTGTCCGGCCGTTAATTAGTTAAATGTAAGCGCACTGGGATTGCATACATAACAACTGTATTTATAATGATTATATAGAACGATTGAAAATATATAAAGACTGTATTGAACGATTGAATATATAAAGACTATATATAACGATTGAAGTTATAATAACTGTATACAACGGTTGTATGTATAATAAAAATAGATCTATGGACCGATTTTATGTATAACGAATGTATATACATGTATAACGATTGTAGATATAACGATTGGGCATATAATGCCAATATATAACGAGATTGAATATAACGATTGTAAATATTACGAGTGCATAACGACTGTGCCATGTTAAGAAACTGGACTTTGTTCCAATGACAGTGGTTTGCCGTAATGGGGCGGCGTGGCTGGAATATCCTGTTCCTAACTATGGCTGGCATATTGCGGATCTACATGACCTACCCCTCCGGGTACCTGTCCGGACACAGGCATCGCCAGGGTGCAGATACAGGTACAAGCATTAACGCTACGCATGCAGCAATACTCCCCTGAAAAGTCTGCTGGTTAAAGTAACTCACAAGCAATTTTGCCTCCAAATGGAATACTATGGTGTTTTCCTATACGTATACCGTGATGTAGTATGGTAAACCATGGTGTTTTCTTACAGGTATAGCATGATACAGTATGGTAAACCATGTTTTTTTTCTTACAAGGGTCTTTAAGAAATACATGCATTCCCACATCTGCCTGGAGTTTCATTGGCATAAATTTGACAACCACAATGTCCACACATTGATGACGTAGTATACAAGAAACCCATTTTTTTTCAACTCATCTTCATGTATTTGGACGATTGTTTTCCGAAGTCATATTAACAACAAAATGCAATGGTGCTGTGTACTTCTGCAACGAGTCGTGATAGATTTCATGAGAAACTGTTTGAATCTTTTGAGTGGAATGTATTGGGGTCCTTAATGGATAAATGTAGATATACAGTGTAACATAATTAAAAGGAATTTTACTAAAAGAACTTCGATTACGTCATCGACTTCGATTACGTCATCAAATCGGAGACGATGGCAGACGACACTAGCGCCATGTCGCGTCTCACTGGCGTTGGGGACGGAACGCCCTTCAAGCGTAAACGGATCAACCCAGCCTTCAACATGACCAGGGATATCGATAGGTACGATAGCATACTGCGTGACCTTGAGCAAGGTCACCCGGGGACGGCGCGGGAGGTGATCCGCAGGTACGAGTTGGACATGCGTATGTTTGGATACACGTGGCGGGGGGGACGAAGTGGCTGTGTGGACGATGGGTGCTAGTGGTGCGTGTGGGTCAAGGGACATGGAGAGGGGGGGGGGACATCCTGTCACGGGTTAATATACAGCCATGACCAAATGTCCCCTTAGTTTGGCATTGAACCACACATCCAGGTGGGTTAAGGGACCCCGCAGGGGGGGGGGGCGTGTTGTCATGGGTTGAATATAGCTATGACCACATGCCCCCATATTCTAGCACAAAATTACCCATCTATTAGTAAGTTGGTTAAGGGATCTGGGCAGGGGTGGGGGGCATGCTGTCACGGTGTAACATGACCAGCCGTCCCCCCATGACAGCGTGTCTCCCCTGCAATTCTAATGTATGCGTGCAAATGAGGGCACTATAGTTATGGGGGGACAGATTGTCATCGGCTGAATGTATCTTAAGGTACATTGGGAGGGGGGGGGGACATGCTGTCACGGGTTGAAATACAGCCATGACCAGGTGTCCCCTTAGTTTATCATTGGATCACTGATACAAGTGGGTTAAGGGACATGGGAAGGGGGGGGGGGCATGTTGTCAAGGGCCTAATATAGCTATGATTGGGTATTCCCTTAGCTTAAACAGAAATTACCTATCTATGTGGGTTAAGGGACATGAGCAGGGAGGTGGGGTGGGGCATGCTGTCACGGTGTAACATGACCAGGCGTCCCCCATGACAACGTGTCCCCCCTGCAATTTTAATGTATGCGCGCAAATTAGGGCACTAGTTATGGGGGACACATTGTCATGGGCTGAACATATCTTAGGGTACATGGGAAGGTGGGGGGGACATACTGTCACGGGTTAAAATACAGCCATGACCAGGCATCCCCTTGGAATAGCATTGAATCGTTGATCCAAGTGGGTTAAGGGACATATGGGAAGGGGGGCTGGCATGTTGTCATGGGTCTAATATAGCTCTGACCAGGTCTCCCCTTAGCTTAGCACGGAATTACCTAGCTATGTGGGTTAAGGGATATGGGAAGTGTGGGGGGGGGGGGGGCGGCACATGCTATCACGGGTTAAAATACAGCCATGACCAGGTGTCCCCTTAATTTAGCATTGGATCACTGATCCAGGTGGGTTAAGGGACATAGAGAGGGGGGGGACATGCTGTCATGGGTTAATAATAGCTATGACCAGATGTCCCCTTAGCTTAGCACGGAATTACCGATTTATGTGGGTTAAGGGACATGGGGAGGGGTGGGGGGGGGGGACATCATATCACGGGTTAATGTACAGCTATGACCAAATGTCCCCTTAGTTTAGCATTGAACCACACATCCAGGTGGGTTAAAGGACATCGGGAGGGGTGGAACGTGTTGTCATGGGTTGCATATAGCTATGACAAGATGTCCCCTTAGTTTAGCACGAGATTGCGGTTCTATATGGGTTAAGGGACATGGGGAAGGGGGGGGGGGCATGCTGTCACGGTGTAACATGACCAGCCGTCATGTAAGCGGCCGTCACCCCTGCACCCTCCTTTCTCAGACGCATGGCCAGAGTGGTGTTAGCGGCCTTCACGCCTGCGCCCTCCCCTCTCAGACGCATGGCCAGAGTGATGTTAGCGGCCGTCACGCCTGCGCCCTCCCCTCTCAGACGCATGGCCAGAGTGGTGTTAGCGGCCGTCACGCCTGCGCCCTCCCCTCTCAGACGCATGGCCAGAGTGGTGTTAGCGGCCTTCACGCCTGCGCCCTCCCCTCTCAGACGCATGGCCAGAGTGATGTTAGCGGCCTTCACGCCTGCGTGCACCCCTCTTAGGCTCTCTGCATGAGTCTGGGTGGGGACTTATCCCGTGTTTCTTCTTTCTTCACACGTATATATAGTACCAGTTTCTGATGTGGCGGTTGGCAGATCGTGAATTATTTCCGTTTAAGGGTGTTTCCAATAGCAAATTAATTGACATAGACGTACAATAGAAGCATACATTACAAGTAATTCGTTTGCCATATAGGTGTTAGCTAAACCGGACTTGGTGAAGAAACACAGGATAAGTCTTTCATTTATTTATTCACGATTGGCGTACCATCACATCTCGTCTCGATCTCTCTGATTGGGCTAGACAGTCGCACTCAGGCTCCCACCTCCGCCCGCCGCCTCACTCAGGCGCAGTCTTGGATAACATTCGCCCCCCACCCCATCCCCCGGGTAGCGTCGCTACGGGACGCAACCACTGGTAATATCGTTTGTTGTTATTGGCTTCCGTCCGTCTGCGAAAGACCATGGATTTGCAGCTTTGTTTGGTTTAAGTTATACGATTCAACATAGCAAACAATTTTCAATTTATAAAGGCTTCTGTTCGCCCTATGTTATGGTGTCACGCTCGAACCTGAGTGTCTTCAGGTTTTATACAGCATAGTATTGATAAATACATACCTTTCATTCACATACATAAGCAAATATTTGTGAATATAAGCTAATCGCATACACATGCCGTAGGACTTTTCTCCTTTCCACAACATTATTCAAACTTCGCGCATACGCCTTGCTATCTCCGCTAGGCGGCAGCTGCCGGATGACATCGGATGACATCGACTAAGGCCACGTATCCAAGGTCAAGGTCACAGCAAGGTCAATGTCGCGAAACCTTTTTTTCGTCGTAACTCCGTTAATATTTGCTATAGAAAGCTTCTACATACGTATCGGCTATGCAATATCCCCGGGGAGGGGAGGGTGGGGGGTGCTTATTCCCGGGTATTGAGGGGGGGTTTCGCAGTAAAGCTTTACTGTTATTGTACGCAAGGTGTCGGACTTCCTTCATTGAGAAAATGAGAGGTGATATTCCCACAAAAATTTTCTCATCTGGTCATATTATGTGTCAGACTACCAACAGTACACAACAATTTAACACTTAACAACGCCTTCGATCAACTCATGTGCTACTGGCACTGCCATGAACCAATCAGTAGGCGTATTACCAAAGCAGCCGACACAGCTGACCACTACGCCAGCGAGCCGGGCGGAAGTTGACGCTGGTTCCCTTGCACGTCTCGAAAACTTGCAAAGGCGTTCAAATGGTTCAGGGAACCAGCAGATGTCGTTGTAGAGTGGTCGGTGACGGTTTGCGGCCTTCTGGCGGCACCAGAGCGTGATACCAGGTTAAATTCATGGCAGCAAAAAAGGAACTAAATGCCGAGAATCACGGCAAAAAAATTAAAAGTCGCATATCACAATCACGATAATAACTGTAGTGGAAATCACGATCACAAGTGAAACGGAGGTCACGGATCACGAAAACAATTGTTTCCAATCACTCATCACGGATTTGCAGTTTCACCCAAATCCCGATCCCGAGAATTATTTTGATCCCGAATCACGCAAATAAGTCTCCTCAGTTCCCGATCACGATAATAATTTTAGATGCAATCACGGATCACGAAAAAAGTATTACCCCCCTCAGTAAATACTGCAAGTTGTGGCTGATGTACCTGCCTTTTGCCCTATTAGGGGACTCCTATCATTTTATTTGCTCCTTAACTTACAGCCCGGCTATTATCGTGGTCAACTATGGGATATCGCTGTATCATGAATAATATATCATGGTACATAGCATATTTTTTGGTAACCTACCCTGGTATATCATGGCACATGATGGAAAAGCAGTATACACTCCAAATCTACTTTGATATCGTGTGGTTATGCCAAATTACACCATTGTATATTATTATAATGTCCATCTACCATCATGAAATCATGAAAATACCAGGGTTGGTTGTATATTCAGGACGCTTTAACCACTTTTGGCCACAGCGGGACTCGATCCGCGTGCCGTTAGGCTCTCAGGTAACCAGAGCACTCAATGCGAGCGCTCTAAACCATTAAAAATACCATGGTAAACTATGATATATATCATGATATATCATGAAGTACCATAGTGTAAGCTGGTATATCATAATATGCTATAGTATATCACGCCCTTCCAAGATCATATCATGGTATATCTTTACTTCATCATGATATTACCATGGTAAACTATGATATATCTTGGTATTCCATGATATATCAAAATATACCATGATATACCGTGGTATATCATAAGATGCTATGGTATATCACGCCCTTCCAACATAATACCATAGTATATCGTCGATTATCATGAAATTACCATGGTAAACTATGATATATCATGATATACCATGATATACCATGATATACCATGGTATTTTTTCGTAAGGGCACCCCCCGCCTCCCCCATGTACTTTAACTGACATAGATTTGGTAATTCCGTGCTAAGCTAAGGGAATGCCTGGTCATAGCTATATTAGGCCCATGACAACATCCTCCTCCACCCCTCCCTCCCCATGTACCTTAAGATACATTCAGCCCATAATAATGTGTTCCCCCGTAACTAGTGCCCTCCTTTGCGCGTATACATTAGAACTGCAGGGGAACACGCTGTCATGGGGGGACGGTTGGTTATGTTACACCGTGACAGCATGTCCCCCCACCCCACTCCTCTCCATGTACTTTGACTGACATAGATCGGTAATTCCGTGCTAAGTTAAGGGAATGCCTAGTCATAGCTATATTAGGCCCATGACAACATCCTCCCCCACCCCGCCCTCCCCATGTACCTTAAGATATATTCAGCCATGACAATGTGTCCCCCCATAAACACGAGCCTCACCACCCGTGGCCACAATCAGTACAGTATTATACATAGGGCGGCCGTGTACTGACTGACACAGTACAGATCGCACTCTCTGCCTTCGACTCACTCACTCGTAGCGCCACCGTGCGGGGAGCTTGTACAGATCGTAGCCAACGGAGATGAGCGCTCGTGCCCATAACTAGTGACCTCCTACGCGCGTATATCCGAACTGCAGGGGGGACACGCTGTCGTGGGGGGACGGCTGGTCATGTTACACCGGGGGAAAGGGTGGGAGGGTGTCGGTGGAGGTGGGGGTACACTAAATATTAGTGCGGGGGGGGGGCACCATACGCAGGTACAGAGTCTTATTGTAATTAAGTAAATGCAGGGGCAGATCTAGATAATCTAGATAGGGGGGGGGGTTAGGCTTTTATATGTTAAATGGTGTACGTCGGCCCTAAAAGGGGTGGGGGCGGGGCCGGGTCGCTCCCCCCCCCCTATGGATCCGCCCCTGAAATGAAATATAATGCACGTAAGAAAGTGTTGTATATTGGGACAGAGATACGTTATGTGCAGGAGCGGATCCAGAAAATCTGGATAGGGGGGGGGGGGCGGTTTCAGGGTCGGATCCAGATATTCTGGAAAGGGGGGGGGGGGCGGTTTCGGTTTTCATGTTAATGGTACACATTTCGGACCTAAAAAGGGGGGGGGCGCACATCAGGGGGGGACCCGCCCCCCCTCCCTGATGTGCACGGCTGATGACATATGTATGTATGTGTTTTTGCACAAAATAAACGACCAAAATGCAGTGAATTGCATTTGATAACTGATAACGCTTGATAACATCAAGGTTGATAAATTACCAGTATTTATACGTGTAATCGATTGTCTTGCATGCATAAATCAAAAGAGCTAAACTTGCATGAAGTTAAGCTGTTTGGGATGTCAAATATTGGAAGCTTTGTCAAAGCGGTAGCTAGGCCTATATTTAATAAATGGTTGAGAAAGGTAAATGCTTGCACGTCTAAATACATGTTTAAAAAAAAATTAAAGGTATCATATTAAAAATATTTTCCAATAAATAGACTTTCGCTTCTTCTGTTGTCACGTGAAATGTGTTTCAAAATGTATTGAATGAATGTACTGTTTTATAGTTTTTTTTTGTTTTTTTGTAGTGACAATAAACTGATTAATTAAATATGTCGATCTGAAAATGTTGCTAGTTCGTCAAATAACAAGCATCATGGACGGATCTAGGAAATTGAAGACGGCGGGGGGGTCACTAAACACCTGCGACTTGGGAAGGGGGGGGGGGAGGGGTGGCAGGCGGGGGGACGACCAGGAAGAGAGAAATGGAAGTGACACTTGAAACATTCCAGTATCATAAGACAGCCATGTAGAATTCGTGAACTTTGTACTGAACGGTTTGGGCACGTTTTGACTGTTTTAATCTTGAATGTTTTGACATCTTGTTGAATGGTTGGACATCTTGTTAATTGGCTTAACATCTGGTTGAATGGTTTGACATCTTGTTGAATGGTTTGACATCTTGTTGAATGGTTTGCCATCTTGTTGAATGGTTTCAGTGGCGGGTCTAGGGGGGGTTAGGGGGGTTGCAACCCCCCCTTGGGAGCCAGAACATACAACATACATGTTAAAGTCCCAAGTATTTAGAGAGCAACCCCCCCACTTGGGAACCTAAACGTACACTGTTAAAGTCGGGTTCTCTAAGCCCCTGCCGCCCCCCCCCCCCCCCCGGGTCGCAAGTTTTTCAGAGCGCACACTCCTCGGTCGGAAGTTGCAGAGAGCAACCCCCCCTTGGCAAATTCCTAGATCCGCCCCTGGGTTTGACATCTTGTTGAATGTTTGGACATCTTGTTGAATGGTTTGGCTTCTTGTTGAACAGTTGGACATCTTGTTGAATGGTTTGACATCTTGTTAAATAGTTGGACATCTTGTTGAATGGTTTGACATCTTGTTGAATGGTTTGACATCTTGTTGACTGACTTGACATCTTGTTGAATGGTTTGACATCTTGTTGAATGGTTTGACATCTTGTTGAATAGTTTGACATCTTGTTGAATAGTTTGACATCTTGTTGACTGGTTTGACATCTTGTTGAATGGTTTAACATCTTGTTGAATGGTTTGACATCTTGTTGAATGGTTGGACATCTTGTTAATTGGCTTAACATCTGGTTGAATGGTTTGACATCTTGTTGAATGGTTTGACATCTTGTTGAATGGTTTGCCATCTTGTTGAATGGTTTCAGTGGCGGGTCTAGGGGGGGTTAGGGGGGTTGCAACCCCCCCTTGGGAGCCAGAACATACAACATACATGTTAAAGTCCCAAGTATTTAGAGAGCAACCCCCCCACTTGGGAACCTAAACGTACACTGTTAAAGTCGGGTTCTCTAAGCCCCTGCCGCCCCCCCCCCCCGGGTCGCAAGTTTTTCAGAGCGCACACTCCTCGGTCGGAAGTTTCAGAGAGCAACCCCCCCTTGGCAAATTCCTAGATCCGCCCCTGGGTTTGACATCTTGTTGAATGTTTGGACATCTTGTTGAATGGTTTGGCTTCTTGTTGAACAGTTGGACATCTTGTTGAATGGTTTGACATCTTGTTAAATAGTTGGACATCTTGTTGAATGGTTTGACATCTTGTTGAATGGTTTGACATCTTGTTGACTGACTTGACATCTTGTTGAATGGTTTGACATCTTGTTGAATGGTTTGACATCTTGTTGAATAGTTTGACATCTTGTTGAATAGTTTGACATCTTGTTGACTGGTTTGACATCTTGTTGAATGGTTTAACATCTTGTTGAATGGTTTGACATCTTGTTGAATGGTTTGACGTCATGTTGAATGGTTTGACATCTTGTTGAATGGTTCGACATCTTGTTGAATGGTTTGACATCTTGTTGAATGGTTTGACATCTTGTTGAATGGTTGGAAATTGTTGAATGGTTGGACATTGTTGACTGGTTGGACATCTTGTTGAATGGTTTGACATCTTGTTGAATGGTTTAACATCTTGTTGAATGGTTTGACATCTTGTTGAATGGTTTGACATCATGTTGAATGGTTTGACATCTTGTTGAATGGTGTGACATCTTGTTGAATGGTTTGACATCTTGTTGAATGGTTTGACATCTTGTTGAATGGCTGAACATCTTGTTGAATGGTTTGACATCTTGTTGAATGGTTGGAAATTGTTGAATGGTTGGACATTGTTGACTGGTTGGACATCTTGTTGAATGGCTTGACATCTTGTTGAATGGTTTAACATATTGTTGAATGGTTTGACTATATGTTGAATGGTTTGACATCTTGTTGAATGGTTTGACTTCTTGTTGAACAGTTGGACATCTTGTTGAATGGTTTGACATCTTGTTGAATGGTTTGACATCATGTTGAATGGTTTGACATCTTGTTGAATGGTTCGACATATTGTTGAATGGTTCGACATCTTGTTGAATGGTTTGACATCTTGTTGAATGGTTTGACATCTTGTTGAATGGTTGGAAATTGTTGAATGGTTGGACATTGTTGACTGGTTGGACATCTTGTTGAATGGCTTGACATCTTGTTGAATGGTTTAACATCTTGTTGAATGGTTTGACATCTTGTTGAATGGTTTGACATCTTGTTGAATGGTTTGACTTCTTGTTGAACAGTTGGTCATCTTGTTGAATGGTTTGACATCTTGTTAAATAGTTGGACATCTTGTTGAATGGTTTGACATCTTGTTGAATGGTTGGACATTGTTGAATGGTTGGACATCTTGTTGAATGGTTTGACATCTTGTTGAATGGTTGGACATCTTGTTGAATGGTTTGACATCTTGTTAAATAGTTGGACATCTTGTTGAATGGTTTGACATCTTGTTGAATGGTTTGACATCTTGTTGCATGGTTTGAAATCTTGTTGAATGGTTTGACATCTTGTTGAATGGTTTGAAATCTTGTTGAATGGTTTAACATCTTGTTGAATGGTTTGACATCTTGTTGAATGGTTTGACATCTTGTTGAATGGTTTGACATCTTGTTGAATGGTTTGACATCTTGTTGAATGGTTTGACATCTTGTTGAATGGTTTGACATCTTGTTGAATGGTTTGACATCTTGTTGAATTGTTGGACATCTTGTTGAATGGTTAGACATCTTGTTGAATGGTTTAACATCTTGTTGAATGGTTCGACATATTGTTAAATGGTTTGACATCTTGTTGAATTGTTGGACATCTTGTTGATTGGTTTGACATCTTGTTGAATGGTTTGACATCTTGTTGAATGGTTTGACATCTTGTTGAATGGTTTGACATCTTGTTGAATAGTTTGACATCTTGTTGAATGGTTTGACATCTTGTTGAATGGTTTGACATCTTGTTGAATGGTTTGACATCTTGTTGAATGGTTTGACATCATGTTGAATGGTTTGACATCATGTTGAATGGTGTGACATCTTGTTGAATGGTTTGACATCTTGTTGCATGGTTTGAAATCTTGTTGAATGGTTTGACATCTTGTTGAATGGTTTGACATCTTGTTGAATGGTTTGCCATCTTGTTGAATGGTTTGACATCTTGTTGAATGGTTTGACATCTTGTTGAATGGTTTGACATCTTGTTGAATGGTTTGACATCTTGTTGAATGGTTTAACATCTTGTTGACTGGTTGGACATCTTGTTGAATGGCTTGACACCTTGCTGAATGGTTGGACATCTTGTTGAATGGTTTGACATCCTGTTGAAAGGTGTGACATTTTATTGCATGGTTTGATCTCTGGTTGAATAATTGAATCTCTTGCTAAACTTGTTGAATGATTTAACCTCCTGCTGAACTATTTGACCTCTTCTTAAATGGCTCGCCAGGTGGCGCTGTGATTCTCACACAGATAAAGGGGAAAATAAAAAGTAGGAAAAGATGGGGAAGGGCGCTGCGGGGGGGGGGGGGCGGGCGATCATTTTGGGATGAAATATCCGAAAAGGGGAAGGGGGGCGTCATAAAGTAAAGTTCAGGTGGGTTAGAGGCGACCCTTATGTAATACCACTTTGAACTTTGAATGGGATGAAATCCCCTAGGATAGAAGGAGGGGGTTCGGGGGGCGGGGGGGGGGGGCGGCTGGATATCCACTTAGGATGGAGTGAGCTCTTCCAGAATCGTACGACTGGGGGCGGGGGGGTTACGACTGGGGGAATGGACTCTCCGAAATGAGGTGGGGTGGACACCCCCCCCCCCCTCCAGGACTACCCAGGATACCCAGGGGCGGACATAAGGGGTGGGTGGGTGGGGCTTAAGCGGGCTGCACCCTCCCCACCCACCCCCCCCCCCCCTTGAAAACTTGAGCATGCACTGTAAAAGTCGACCTTTCCGACGAAATACATCACAAGGTGACATTTTGCAGATGCAACCCAGTGGCGGATCCAAGGGTAAAATGGAATTAAACATACACCCCTCATGCAAGGAGATGCTAAGGACTAAAGTCGACATTTCTTTAATGATACTTATTGAGAAAGAATATCGTTTACCCCCCCGCCCCCACCCACCGCGAATAGCCCATGCCATCCCCACCCGCGAATACCCCCAGGCCACTCCTAACTTGGACACTTTCTTTGTCTCCTTTCAGGTCACGTATGGATTTAGTCAAACTAAAGGAATTCGCCTAAACATCTATGTCATAATTGTCTTTGCGCACCGCATGCCTGCGCCGTCGACGATGGTATTTGCCCCTCCACCCCCCTCCCACCAAACCCGTCCCCACCATCCCGCCCCCAGCTGTCCTAGCAACCGCGGATCACTCTCCGTGCTCCTGGAAGGCGTCCAGCCGTAACCAAGGTAACGAGCCGGCACGATGACTGGGTCCAGATACCTTTGTGGCGATGGGGGGGGGGGGGGGGGGGTGGCGGTGCGGAAGGGGGGGGGGGGCTATGCGGGGGTTTAGAGCAAGTTTCACTATCGGTCATGAACTTTAGGTATGTATATCTCGATGTGTCCCATATACCTGCCATATCTTTTATACACCACTATTGATACACACTTGGCGGCGACGCTAGGATCTCGTCTCGTGAGGGTTGGACGCAGCGCTCGGAGGGGTGCCCGCCCCACCCGGCCGGGTGCCTCCCCCCCCCCCGCAACCAAGCAGGAAGCCGATGGGTAAACTCATGCGTGACGTTCGTGTTCAGTTTTTTTGTTATAATAATCGTGGTTAGATCAGCCCGACATAGGACGAAACGTGACCCCTGGGGGTAGAGGAGAAGGGGGGGGGGGTCAGGGTAAACCGTCAGCCACACGTCAGCGAGCCTCACCTGAGCGCTGTTTGGTCTTTGTCCCTGTCGGCCACACTTAACCGTCGCGGTCCCTCCCTACCCCAGCCCCCTGCCCCGCCATAAACCCTTTATCCCCCCCCCCTCCCGCCCCCATGCCCACAACCACTTCTTGAGGGACGCACTTGAGGAGTAAGGATTCATGACACGGTCGGTTGGCTCCATCGCTAACTTTGAAGACAGCCCTCGACTGCTACCCGCCTCCCCCCCCCCCACCCCCCCTCTCTAGACCCCGTGACGACCCCCCGGGACCCCGTGCCGAGCGCATGCTACAACTGGGGGTTAGCTCACCCCGAGTGACGTATATTTTGATAGTCCCTGTCCCCATTCGTCGCACGTCTCTTGAACGAGTAAGAACGAACGCCAGCGTTTAAAGAGACGCACACATACGTATATCTACGGTAACGCCAGTCCATGCCAGCGCGCCATCACCTCCATTGAGTCATTCACCAAGCGAATGCCCTGTTATACGATGAACTCTAAGCTGACTGGTCTGCAGATTAACCTGTGTGCGAAGTGAGTCAGGTGGGAGGCTCGGGGGAACCACTCGCTCGTGCCGCGTTCCACTTTGGCGCCCTACAAGGAAGAACAGACGACAATTTACACTGGGATATTACGCACGCACCGGCGGACAAACGGAATGCTAGGGGTCGTATCAAGTCTCACGACAACGGAAACGTGAAGGTGACTGAAGATATCAAGCCTTAAAGTAAAAGGTGGGTGTAGAGACCGCCCTTATGGACAGTCCGTGGACGTCATACAGTAAAGGTGGGTGTAGGGACCACCCTTATGGACAGTCAGTGGACGTCATACAGTAAAGGTGGGTGTAGAGACCGCCCTTATGGATAGTCAGTGGACGTGATAAAGTAAAGGTGGGTGTAGAGACCGCCCTTATGGACAGTTAGTGGACGTCATACTGTAATGGTGGGTGTAGAGACCGCCCTTATGGACAGTCAGTGGATGTCATACAGTAAAGGTGGGTGTAGAGACCGCCCTTATGGACAGTCAGTGGACGTCCTACAGTAAAGGTGGGTGTAGAGACCGCCCTTATGGATAGTCAGTGGACGTGATAAAGTAAAGGTGGGTGTAGAGACCGCCCTTATGGACAGTTAGTGGACGTCATACTGTAATGGTGGGTGTAGAGACCGCCCTTATGGACAGTCAGTGGATGTCATACAGTAAAGGTGGGTGTAGAGACCGCCCTTATGGACAGTCAGTGGACGTCCTACAGTAAAGGTGGGTGTAGAGACCGCCCTTATGGACAGTCAGTGAACGTCATAAAGTAAAGGTGGGTGTAGAGACCGCCCTTATGGATAGTCAGTGGACGTGATAAAGTAAAGGTGGGTGTAGAGACCGCCCTTATGGACAGTCAGTGGACGTCATAAAGTAACGGTGGGTGTAGAGACCGCCCTTATGGACAGTCAGTGGACGTGATAAAGTAAAGGTGGGTGTAGAGACCACCCTTATGGACAGTCAGTGGACGTCCTACAGTAAAGGTGGGTGTAGAGACCGCCCTTATGGACAGTCAGTGAACGTCATAAAGTAAAGGTGGGTGTAGAGACCGCCCTTATGGACAGTCAGTGGACGTCATACAGTAAAGGTGGGTGTAGAGACAACCCTTATGGATAGTCAGTGGACGTGATAAAGTAAAGGTGGGTGTAGAGACCACCCTTATGGACAGTCAGTGGACGTCATACAGTAAAGGTGGGTGTAGAGACCGCCCTTATGGACAGTCAGTGAACGTCATAAAGTAAAGGTGGGTGTAGAGACCACCCTTATGGATAGTCAGTGGACGTGATAAAGTAAAGGTGGGTGTAGAGACCGCCCTTATGGATAGTCAGTGGACGTCCTACAGTAAAGGTGGGTGTAGAGACCGCCCTTATGGACAGTCAGTGGACGTGATAAAGTAAAGGTGGGTGTAGAGACCACCCTTATGGACAGTCAGTGGACGTCATACAGTAAAGGTGAGTGTAGAGACCGCCCTTATGGACAGTCAGTGGACGTCCTACAGTAAAGGTGGGTGTAGAGACCGCCCTTATGGACAGTCAGTGAACGTCATGAAGTAAAGGTGGGTGTAGAGACCGCCCTTATGGACAGTCAGTGGACGTCATACAGTAAAGGTGGGTGTAGGGACCGCCCTTATGGACAGTCAGTGGACGTCATACAGTAAAGGTGGGTGTAGAGACCGCCCTTATGGACAGTCAGTGGACGTCATACAGTAAAGGTGGGTGTAGAGACTGCCCTTATGGACAGTTAGTGGACGTCATACAGTAAAGGTGGGTGTAGAGACCGCCCTTATGGATAGTCAGTGGACGTCATACAGTAAAGGTGGGTGTAGAGACCGCCCTTATGGACAGTCAGTGGACGTCATACAGTAAAGGTGGGTGTAGAGACCACCCTTATGGATAGTCAGTGGACGTCATACAGTAAAGGTGGGTGTAGAGACCGCCCTTATGGACAGTCAGTGGACGTCATACAGTAAAGGTGGGTGTAGAGACCACCCTTATGGCTAGTCAGTGGACGTCATACAGTAAAGGTGGGTGTAGAGACCGCCCTTATGGATAGTCAGTGGACGTCATACAGTAAAGGTGGGTGTAGAGACCGCCCTTATGGACAGTCAGTGGACGTCATACAGTAAAGGTGGGTGTAGAGACCGCCCTTATGGACAGTCAGTGGACGTCATACAGTAAAGGTGGGTGTAGGGACCGCCCTACAGACAGTCAGTGGACGTGATACAGTAAAGGTGGGTGTAGAGACCGCCCTACAGACAGTCAGTGGACGTGATACAGTAAAGGTGGGTGTAGAGACCGCCCTACAGACAGTCAGTGGACGTCATACAGTAAAGGTGGGTGTAGAGACCGCCCTACAGACAGTCAGTGGACGTGATACAGTAAAGGTGGGTGTAGAGACCACCCTTATGGACAGTCAGTGGACGTCATACAGTAAAGGTGGGTGTAGAGACCGCCCTTATGGACAGTCAGTGGACGTCATACAGTAAAGGTGGGTGTAGAGACCGCCCTTATGGACAGTCAGTGGACGTCATACAGTAAAGGTGGGTGTAGAGACCGCCCGTATGGACAGTCAGTGGACGTCATACAGTAAAGGTGGGTGTAGAGACCGCCCTTATGGACAGTCAGTGGACGTCATACAGTAAAGGTGGGTGTAGAGACCGCCCTTATGGACAGTCAGTGGACGTCATACAGTAAAGGTGGGTGTAGAGACCGCCCTACAGACAGTCAGTGGACGTCATACAGTAAAGGTGGGTGTAGAGACCGCCCTACAGACAGTCAGTGGACGTGATACAGTAAAGGTGGGTGTAGAGACCACCCTTATGGACAGTCAGTGGACGTCATACAGTAAAGGTGGGTGTAGAGACCGCCCTTATGGACAGTCAGTGGACGTCATACAGTAAAGGTGGGTGTAGAGACCGCCCTTATGGACAGTTAGTGGACGTCATACAGTAAAGGTGGGTGTAGAGACCGCCCTTATGGATAGTCAGTGGACGTGATAAAGTAAAGGTGGGTGTAGAGACCGCCCTTATGGACAGTCAATTGACGTCATACAGTAAAGGTGGGTGTAGAGACCGCCTTTATGGACAGTCAGTGGACGTCATACAGTAAAGGTGGGTGTAGAGACCGCCCTTATGGACAGTCAGTGGACGTCATACAGTAAAGGTGGGTGTAGAGACCGCCCTTATGGACAGTCAGTGGATCTCATACAGTAAAGGTGGGTGTAGAGACCGCCCTTATGGACAGTCAGTGGATCTCATACAGTAAAGGTGGTTGTAGAGACCGCCTTTATGGACAGTCAGTGGACGTCATACAGTAAAGGTGGGTGTAGAGACCGCCCTTATGGACAGTCAGTGGACGTCATACAGTAAAGGTGGGTGTAGAGACCGCCCTTATGGACAGTCAGTGGACGTCATACAGTAAAGGTGGGTGTAGAGACCGCCCTTATGGACAGTCAGTGGACGTCATACAGTAAAGGTGGGTGTAGAGACCGCCCTTTATGGACAGTCAGTGGACGTCATACAGTAAAGGTGGGTGTAGAGACCGCCCTTATGGACAGTCAGTGAACGTCATACAGTAAAGGTGGGTGTAGAGACCACCCTTATGGACAGTCAGTGGACGTCATACAGTAAAGGTGGGTGTAGAGACCGCCCTTATGGATAGTCAGTGGACGTCATACAGTAAAGGTGGGTGTAGAGACCGCCCGTATGGACAGTCAGTGGACGTCATACAGTAAAGGTGGGTGTAGAGACCGCCCTTATGGACAGTCAGTGGACGTCATACAGTAAAGGTGGGTGTAGAGACCGCCCTTATGGACAGTCAGTGGACGTGATACAGTAAAGGTGGGTGTAGAGACCGCCCTTATGGACAGTCAGTGGACGTCATACAGTAAAGGTGGGTGTAGAGACCGCCCTTATGGACAGTCAGTGGACGTCATACAGTAAAGGTGGGTGTAGAGACCGCCCTTATGGACAGTCAGTGGACGTCATACAGTAAAGGTGGGTGTAGAGACCGCCCTTATGGACAGTCAGTGGACGTCATACAGTAAAGGTGGTGTAGAGACCGCCTTTATGGACAGTCAGTGGACGTCATACAGTAAAGGTGGGTGTAGAGACAGCCCTTATGGACAGTCAGTGGACGTCATACAGTAAAGGTGGGTGTAGAGACCGCCCTTATGGACAGTCAGTGGACGTCATACAGTAAAGGTGGGTGTAGAGACCGCCCTTATGGACAGTCAGTGGACGTCATACAGTAAAGGTGGGTGTAGAGACCGCCCTTATGGACAGTCAGTGGACGTCATACAGTAAAGGTGGGTGTAGAGACCGCCCTACAGACAGTCAGTGGACGTGATAAAGTAAAGGTGGGTGTAGAGACCGCCTTTATCATATGGACAGTCCGTTGACTCTGTTCTCTGAATGGGTGAATTTCTTTGGTAGCCCGGGTATATGCCCAAGGTACACCGAATACGCTCACATCGGTATACCTCTCCACACTTCTTTTACTATGGCTTCATTCGGCATGCCGATTGTGTCCCTTTAAAAACAACGTTTCATTGGCATACGGCGTAGCCCTATCGGCACGCCCGGAATAACTGGCCCAAAGAATTGCACCGTGTGTCTGTATGTTTGTTTCAAACGTTATTTGCTTTGGGAAGATGGTCATAATATTTACCAGATCTACCAAAAGGAACGGCACGGCACGGCAACAGTAATTGATAATTTTAGGGTACACACTATTCCTTTGGACCAAAATCTGATCGTTAAAACACATATCCCTGATTTGAAGCTCAAAGTTGTTCATGAAAAGGAACGTGAGATATTTAATTAACAGCTTTCTAGATAGATTTGGACTTTCAGTCATTGGTTCGCGTTAGCGCATGAGACAAAACTCTACTCGGTATGTGTCAGGTGTGTCGTCAGCGACTAAAGAATGGACGAAGTTTGTTTGTCATCGTGATGTGATGGCAGCTTGCCTTGTATTCACCGCTAAACTGTACACAGCTTTCCTACTTTTTTGCTTGGGTGACGTCAGGTTCGTGGTGTCGTCGTGGCGTAAACTTCCGTTACTCTTTCTCGGAAAGCCCTAATGTCAGATCGCATAATAGGTAAACCGTAGTCGTGCGTTGCCGGCTTCTCTTCCTTATTGCATGTTATACGGCAGACTATCTTGTAATATCGTCCATCTGGTACTTAAGAGGCATATTTTGTGGCGTATTATTTCCAATCCATGCCGCATGCGTGCCAAGAAAGTACTCTTGTTTTCAATAAGCAAGGTGGTGAAATATGTCATACCTGAGACTGCAGTAGTTCAAATTTCCGGAGTATTTAGGCAACATACACCTTAACTGTTGTCTCCTTTGGATTTTTCTTGGTCCGGTTCATTCTTTCATTGTCCCAGGGGCATTGACTCTGTTTAGCCCATGTGGGCACATAGCTGGCCTAAAACATCAAGACCAGGTGCAACTTACCCCGTGGAACACCTCTCGATTAGCCACAAAATTTTGGATTCATTTGCGTGACATTACTCCCCTTCCCCACCTGCTCCCTCCCCCCCCCCGTCCCCTACCACATCCCGAATGATAAAACGAGACCGGAGGCAGAAGGGAGAGGGGAGAGCGGGTCCGGGTTTTTTTTAATGGATAACGGTAGTTCATATAACGCCCCAATATGCGAATTATACCCCGTAATAAATATCGGACGACACAGCCGGATCCTGTATGACCGGGGGAACCAGCCTTGTCCATTGGCTGTCATGGCAACGGGCGATTCATCTGACGTGGGTCGTTTGTGTCTTATCACCAAGTAATGGGAGTGAACAAGCCGATTGATCACAAGGCCGTGTGATGCGGGTCGGCCGGGGGCGGGGGGGGGCGTTAAACTGTCACCCCTCAAGGGGTCTGTCGGATCCCTCCCTGGCAACAGGATACGCGAGGTGGGTGCGGTGGGAGTGGGGGGGGGGGGGGCAGGTGGGAGACGGGAGTGGAAGGTGGGAGACGAGAGGGGGGAGCGGAGGGGGGTGGTGTAGAGAGGTGCCGGGGTCGAGGCATGGTGGAGGTGAAGGAGAGGTTGAGGGGGCAGAAGGACAGATTTGAGGGACGTTCGGATAGCGACGTACACTGACAGGTAGACGGTAGCCTTGTGGACAGGTGTGGCCATCCAGCCCACCGCATGATGCGGTTAACCAAGCATAGCTGACATTGGGTATGGAGGGATAATGGGATCCTATGGGCATGATCGCCTTCGAGCGCTGTTTGTCATTGCCACAAGATTGGGAGCAGACGGACCAATCCGGGACAGACGAACCAATCCAGGACAGTCAAACCAATCCAGGACAGACGAGTCAATCCAGGACAGACGAGTCAATCCAGGACTGCCACACTAGGACCTGATCCGGATTGACGATGCACTCTTCAATGGCCTCTAGTATCTGGATCATCCGACAGGATGGAGTGTCAATTCCCATATCGCCGTAACAGCAAACCCGAAGCAAATGAAACGAGACTCCCATTCCGCTCCGGTCGCTGATTGTATACCCTTAGGGAGCCTCCCTGCCTCAGTCGGTAAGCAGGCTGAGCTGGAGGTCAACAGGTCGTGGGTTCGAACTTGACGGAACGTGTATCGGCCCATGTGTTATCCCACCCCACTTCATTTGGCCCAGTTTAGCCTTCACGGACACAACAATGGTCTAAAGGGCCAACGGTTTGAATCCTGTTGAAGATGTGCCTAGGGTAATCCATGACTTGTATGTGAGTGAATCGTTTTGAATCTTTGGGTCTCCAAGAGAAACAGAGCATACGGCAGATCGTGGTGATGTTTAAATGTTGACGCTATGCCATATTGGGAGGGGTCAAAGTATGAAAAGGAGCGCCCTCTATCGCCGGAGAATGATCCTCCTGCGTCACGAGCGTAATGACGTCACTGTGTTATCGGTGAACAGGCGTCAAGTGAGGGTCATATATCGTCTGCTTTAGCGAGGGGTAAAAGGAGTTGGAAGGGAAGAGGTGCGGTATTATTACAGGACACACTTTTCAGGTAAACTATACCCGTCAGTGAGGTCAGTGTTAACCTGCCGCCAACGCCTCAGGCTCGAACGATGGCCGAGGAATCGTTGCTGTTTGACACACGGACCAAGCGAATGCCTCCCTCATACTCCGTCTGACCTATAAGTTTCACTGGGGTTGGTTGGTTGGTTATTCAGGACGCTTTAACCACTTTTTGTCATGTCGCGTCAATGGGAGAAGGAAGGGAGAGTGGAGCCATGTCCCCGGGCGTAACCCCTCACTCTTTGCGAAGAAGGAAATGGGATCTTTACCCTGCGACCAAACATACATCACCACAGCGGGGCTCGAACCACCGACCCACGTGCCGTTAGGCCCTCAGGTGGCCAGAGCACTCAAGGCGAGCGTTCTAACTCACTGAGCTACCTGGCCGGCCCCTAGCCCTGTAACATGGCCCACCGGCCGCAGGGCGGACCGGAGGGCCATGGAGTACCGATCTCGCCCTGCCGTCCGAGAGCAGGGGGTGGTGACAAAGATTTCTGAATTTCACAAAAATGTGAGGAAGACGTCACATATATATCACATATTCATGTCCAGGATACATTTATGAAGAGTTAGGCACATAGATTGAAGGCCCCAGCCCATAAAACATCCGCCAAAACCAACCTTCTCTCAAACCTTCTGCGATGTTTTTGATGTTTTTGAGTGGCAAAAGGTTTGTTTCGGTGGATATATTGTCGGCTGATGAATACGGGAGAAATGAGGTGGTGTTTTTTGCATCTTTTGCCTGTGGTCTATTTCACGCTACATAGTTTAGCCGACTACGATGCTTAGACGGCTAAAATTAACATCTTCGGTTGCCTGAGCCCCGTTGTGTGCTAAACTGCGTTCGTGAAATCCGCCACAGGGCAAACTAAGGCCAATTAAGGAACCTCCCGGGACGAGAAATGATGATAGGAAGACGCATGCCCCGGTTTTGAACCCAGGACCTGCTGACATGCGGTCCAGTGCGCCAGTCACTACACCGGGGAAGGAATGGGCTCACATGTTCATCATTAAGAGTATTATATTAATGGGAATTAGAAATGCCTACCCGTATGACCGACCGTAAACATGATATGAGATATATAGTCTTAAATAAAAAGTATCAATTAGTAAGAAGTGATTTTGATAAGATATAAGCAACGCTTACAACAAATAGCTAACATGAAGTTAACATGAAGATACTGTCAATCTTTTCACCATTAGCCGTATTGATTTTTACATGTATATTGCCCCGTTACTTGCACGTTACCCTACAAGTTAATCCTCATGCCATGGGCTCTCGCACCCACGTATAAACTGAACTCCGTGCCATATATGTTTGTAGCTGGCAGTCGGTGTGGCTCAGGCGCAGACCACCACACAGAACACGAACCCTGATATGAACCCGGCACAAGGCACGGCAGTGAGGTCCAGTGCTCAGCGAAACTCTAAAGTGGGCCTAAAATAGCACGTGACCGTTTTGCGTGACTGAACCGGAATGCACTGTTCCAGGCTGTCAATCATTCATTGACGTCATTGTTGCTTTTATCCAATCACGTGGCAAACAAAGATCTTCCACGTGCGTTATGTCCGACACACAAATCCGACAAGCAAAACAGCATGTCACTTTGTTGTCTGTTTTAGTCATGAGTACTTCTCACTTGTAGCTATCATCAGCTATAATTGTTAGTTTTCTACTCGCGACTAACGACCCGCGTGGGCGGGGCTTAGTGTCGGGGTGAGAAACGGTGTATAGCTACCGACGTCGACAGATATTGTATGTCGAAAACAAGGCCTCGTGCAGCCATCAGTCAGAAACCCAGGCCTTATATCCCAATATAGATCTCAGTTTTGAAAGAAAACCGCGCAATGAAAAGGGTGTACATTTCAAGCAATGGTTGTGGCTTGTGACTCGCGCTATAGGGCTATAAAGTCTCGTTCGTCTAGACTTCCGGTTTACTCATTTTGGGGACAAACAAACGAAGCACGTGCTCGGAACGAGCCCAAAACGGATAGACGACATATTTTTCATTCATTTGCGCCACCACAATGACTAATATTTGTTACGACGGGACAACACGCCTGAGAAGCTAACGTTTTTGTGCATTTCCTATGAAAACGAGACATTATGACGTCACATGGATTCTCCCCAAGTGACAACATATGGCGCAACGCTTCAAAGAGAAAACTTACAAAGAATGAAGAACTTTGTCTTTTCGTGATCCAAAAGTGATACGAAAACATCCTACTGGTCTTAATTTACCTTTACCATGTGGTTTAATGACTCGTCCGTGTGTTGTTACTCCATGCACTGCACATTTTGACAGCGGAATGGTTAAGTCGATCTCTTGCTCTCGCCATTTTTGTCACCGCGGAGGCACGTGAAACTCTGTGACGTCACTCGCAGTCTGTAGAACTCTCGAAAGCCCAGGTGCAAGGCTAAATTTAGAACGCTATTTTTAGCTTTCGAGTGTTGTGAAGACGGATCTTTCCTTGTATATTCCCAAAGTTCTGCGCTCCATCGCCTCCAAATGTTTTAACGTCTATCTCCCATAGCCATGTTTAGTGAAATGGTACTCATAGTCTTTAGAATAAACCTGGAAAGAAATGGGCTTAAAGCTGCCTATAGTTCAACATGGAGCACGTGTGTTTGTTTGTCCCCAAAATTGAAGTCTCGCGGCCCGATCGCGAGAACTGTATAGCCCTATATGTAATTAAAAATTGTACGATAACGAGGTCGCTTATATCTGAAGGTCAGTTTTTCCGCCAATTGGTCCCCAAGGGTTAGGACTAGAATGCCTGCAATAGCAAGTTGATTGACGGAACAGACGTACGCGAATTGAACCCCCTCCCAAATGCCCCCCCCCCAACCAGTACCATATTGGTTGTTTGGTTGGTCGTATTTTCAGGACGCTTGAACCACTGTTGGTCATATCGCGTCTCACTATATGGGAAGATCAGAAGTGTTCATAATATCAAGTGATTTACTGTGGGTATGCAACATTTAGTATGCATAATGCTGCTAACGAGGTGTGAGGCATTGAACATGAATTATTGATGTGGTGAACTGCCCTAGGATGGGCAAGGCCGTGCCGTTTTAATCATCCGTTTTGGCAATCGTCACTGATGGAACCTTTGTGAACAATAAAGCCAATTGGTGTTTTACGCCGCTTTTGTGCACAAAGGGGCTCGACTGAGCCAGGGAACCCCGACCCGGACCTCTGCGGTCTGCGGTCTAGTGCGGTAACCACTACACCAAGGAACCACCTCCCCTTCCCCACTCCGCAATGTGATCAATTGCTGCATTAGAGCAGGCTACCCCTCCGCAAAAAACATAGCACAAACAGTCCAAGAGCGCTTGGATGGGATACATGAATAGAAATGTACAATTTAATAGCGTATATATTTATACGTTAATGCTCTGCGTCTTGATTTTTTTTCACGGTGGCACGAAAATCTGCTCTTAAAGTAGGAACTAGATCTGTACATTGAATACAAATATCGCCGTCAGAGTGAAAGTGCCGTTGCTATGGGGCTCCATTATATCTCTGTTGTCGCCAGCTGCCTCAATTCATTTTTACACACGCTCGCCAGGGCGGCGCTGCGCAAATTGATAGGGAAAATGCGTCGCGCATTTCTACTAATTAGTGCTGGGGACCCAGCCTAAGCCTAATAACACACGGTATCAGGTGATGAAAAGAAAGAGTTTTGTCACAATTATGACCGTTTCGAAGGGGTACAACAAGTTTTCTGCTGTATTAAATATACAGAGCTCGTTATTTTTATGGTTTATTCTTGGAAATTATAATGATGCAAGAATAGCTGATTTGACTGTTTTTCAAGAACACCGTGAATTTTCCCCGGGCCGACAGCAGCGGTAACAGCGGAGCTTGCGAAGCGCCCCCGTGCAGGGAGCTGGGTTGCTATGGTGAACGCTCAAGGCAGTCATCTGTATGTGGAAACTAAAAACCGGAAATATGCTCCTTCACTCCTGCTATTATTAACTGGATAGTGCTCGCTGCTTGTGTTTTTCCAATCGAGCGACTCATTTTTAACCCCCGTGTTTGCTGTTGAATGTGTGTGTGTGTGTGGGGGGGGGGGGGGGCATGACATTTAGTAGGTCGTTCGTCCATGTTTCAGCAAACCATTGCTTCACCATAGCTCACGTATGATTCGCCTACGATTTTCCATCAATTTCGCGGGCTTCAATAACGTGGAAGATCAACCTTGAACGGGACCACGCCCTAAGCCCCTTAACACCTGGGGAATGACAGGGAGTGAACCGTCTGTCCACATCAGGACTAAAACCGCTTGGGTCTCTCCACACAGGCTATCATCGCAATCCCAGGCCATATCGCTTAGCCATATGCTGACAGCGCTAGGCACTGTCCATTAATTACCGTGTGGCATTTATGCGAATTACAGGCTGATCCAAGGAAAACGTCAATGCCGACATCAGAGTTGTAGTATGTATGCAGAGAGGTATGCAGGGCCAGACCATAACTATTATCATGAACCACCCTGTTTTAGGTTCAAGACGAATCCCTCCCACCGTGCTTCTCATAGGCAATATTATTAGACCAATATTATTATACCAAGCTCCCTGCATGGTGGCGCTACGCAAGCTCCGCTTTTACCGCTGCTGTCGGACAAATTTCAAGATTCATAGAAAACTGTCAAATCACCTGTAGTTCTCGCAACATTATAATTTGCAAGAATAAAACATAAAAATAACGAGCCCTAGCGGAGTGAGTCGAAGGCAGGGAGTGATTAGAGACAAGAACACTTGTTGGTGTATAATTAGCCAACCGGTGCTTTCTACGTCCTAATCTTACCAGTATGAAGTAGCCTGGACATTAAACAACCATACAGGATAAGGGGTTTTGATAAGCTACATCTTTTGCCTTTTTTTGTTTGTTTTGTGTTCACGAATCGTAGCCTTCTCAGCGCCTCGCCTATATATTATTTTTGACAACATGCCTGGTGCCCTGAAACTGTCGACATTGGACAAAATACAATCATATCACTGCCATTTTGCTTTTGTTCACCCGTATATTTACCATATCCTTCTAATAAAAAGTTGTCTCAATATTTAGTTCCAAGTGACCAAGACAATTACGATAGGAGAGCTGGCCAATCAAGACCCTTCCATGTTTTAATGTCAAAGCTACTCTCTGAAGCAACGTTGTCACTTTGCTGTACACTCTTGTCTGCTTTGATGATATCACTTTGCCCCCCAACCCCCTTCACAGGCTTGGTCATGACAACGTATAGTCCACATCTTGATATGTGTTCGTACATGTTTCTTGATACATTTTATTTGTTTTCAGCACGCTGACAGTAACATCACGGACGACCGTTCGGCATTTCGACGCGATACTCATTAGCTGCTCTAGACTGTGATAAAGAAGCAATTATGTAAGTTCCTTCATTTTGGTTTTCTTTAAACATTTCTTTTCGGATGGAAAGGTCAGGCAAGTGTAGAGGTGTGGTGGAGCGTTTAGTCCAGCAGGGCAATGTGGTAATCCAGATGCATACTAACTATTTGGCAGTTCAGCTCTTGTCCATTGCTAGGTCAGCCAAGCGCCGAAAGCCTATGTTCAATAGTAAATTTTAGACATGAATGATACGTGAGCGATACAAAAAGCATGCTTGGCGCCAAAGACTATGTAAAGACATGAAGACATCTGCCATTATTATGCTGAGTACAGAGTTGCTCACTTTGATATAAAACGGATAAAATACTGAATACATATTGGTTTGGTTTCTACTGTTCCAGAGGCTTTCTGTTCCTCTGTCTGCCCTTCTGCATCACTCAATATGGATTACTGCACGATGGAAGGCTTCGCCACCGGAAATGACGTCACGGCGGTGGAGGTGGCCGTCGCACAAGACGTTGTGGAACAGTCTGAGAGTGACGCGCTTAAGCGGCTGCTCGCTTTGCTGGATGCTCACAAGGAGAAAGTTCTACAGAGAGAATGTGGGAAATACACCGTGCACCGGAAAGAAAATATGTCTTTTATATATTTAGCAAATAATGTTGAATGTCAGGCATGGTGAAGCAAAACGATAGATAATTATACAAAGAAATGTATGAAAACGAGGGTGATTTTAATCCCTTCGCGGAACCAAAGAAGAAGCTTTAATCAAATACCCGATATGATGAATCAATGATCAAAATCAACCCATTGATACCAAATGTGTAGTATTTGATTTGCTTTAAGCTATGATTTACTGGCTCCGAGCCGAGCACCTATTGGCGAAGGGCCTTTCACTCGAAATCAATGAACTTTGTGATCGTTTGAATAGATTTCCATATATGGTATCGTCTGTATGTGAACAGATAAGTTTAAAGCGTGAATCGCGGGATGCAATTGAGTATTAAACAGGATATATACTATATATATAAGTATTGTGTACCTCGTAACTGAAAGACGTTCTGACAAGATGGCGATGTAAATAGACGTGCGTGTATATAGATGTCAACGTATCGACTGCAAGTGATCTGACATAGATTGTTATAAGGTGAAATTTGAGGCGCTCGCTACAATGAAGGTTAATGAGTCCTGCGTGACTGATAAGCGGTTACTGACATTAAATTCTACTGTAAGCTGGAAGCGAGCCACTTGGCACGAAAAAGAACTGCGTTTTGGCGAGTATATTTACTTAAAACGGATGGAAACTTATGTGGTCCATCCTCCATGTTAAAGCCCACAACATGACTTAATGCAGTAAATGGTAGGCGTGAGTCGTACGTGAGCCATGTTGAAACAATGGTTCGACCGAACATGGAAGAACGACCCCGTCTGTACATGTTCAGTAGTGCATGGACTGAGGTTCGGGTTGGTACATGTTACGTTCAGACAATCGAGCTTGTAATAAGTCGAGTAGGGAGTGTGTGGGTGTTGGGGGAGGGTGGAGCCTGCATTAGAGTGGGGGTTGGCCAGTATGGTCATTGATTGGGAGATTCCTTCCCCTGGGAACCCCGAAATGGACATTTTTATATGAAGCTGATCATTCAGCGGAGGGCAGAATAATCGGACGACGCTTATTGGCTGAGAGCAACTTTGTAATTACATCAATATGATGGACCCACGTAATGAACTGCGTTATTACTTCGTCGGATAGTCGCAACACACATCGAAGTTGTCTGTGGATGTATTTATTCGGCATAGGAGCAACATGAAGACTGATAAAGCAGGCAGAATATCATGCGACTAAAAACCAGAGTTTCGCACTGACTTGGCTGGGACGGAGCGAGAGCGACCGTCTCAGCCAGATTGGTCTTGCACCATTATAATAAACTCTGGACGACGATTCTTCTGAAATACCTGGGGATAACCCGTATTAATATCGATGCATAATAATTATCATTTATTTATCAATATTTTACACCATTTAGAGTGTGCTGCTATTTCCAAATTAGGGTTAATTATTCAGTGGATATGCCCGCAACAAATTGTTCGCGGCGGTCGATCGTGCTCCGCAACTCAATTCAGGGCCGTGATAATACCATCCTGCGACTGCAGATTGTCGACAACAATTTGATTGTCACCTCCCAAAGGTGAAAATTGAAAGGGGGGTTGTGCGAAATAATGTCGCCTTTGTCCATGTTACCCCGAGCCGATGATTCAGTGTAACTCCTGCAGTATTACAGGTCTCAATTATCATTTTCTGCAACGGATCGTTTGGGCGGTAACATGAGAGATGAACCATGGTAATGTTAAGTCGTATAAGAATTGTGTTGTGTCTGATTCCATCGCTCGAAACCAATTAAGTCTGTCGAGAATATGTGAAATACAGACGGGCACGTGCATCTCGAAGGGTTCCACATCAGTATTCCCGTGCAAATTGTATTCTTGTATAAGGTTATTATTTGTTTATATATTCAAGTGGAGTATGTTATAAAGTATTAGCATCAGTTAATTATATTATTAACTAGGGATATTAGCGTTATAGTCCAACGATATGAAACCTGTAGTACGGATTCGTGTATATATATATATATAAGTATATTCTCCACCCTTCACCATGGTGCGATGGTCACCACATCATTCATTCCAGTTATAACGTTCATTATATAGTGGACCAGTGGCTGGGGATAATGTTATCGTTCACCAAACGTGTTCAGTAACGTGGTGATATTACCTTGTTGATTTTTGTCTTTCGGGCGCCGCCGTGTTGTAAAAAATAACTTACTCTTCCGCAGTACAACCAAGCCACATTCGGGACAGGCCGTTTTATCATCTAAAAATCGGTGTCATTAGACAGGCCTCCTGTATTTCACAGACAAGAACTGATACGATATTGAAATTGTGTACTAGTAGAAAAGTCATTTGGCATTGGAAGCGTCGTCTTACCATCAGGATTTTCATTTTATAAGACAATCGCTGGAAAATGAAGCAAAAGGGGTATGAATCCTACCAGTGTGCTGTTCAAACAAATAATTTGTTAAATTTTAAAGTGGAATAAAACAGTGTAATTTTATACGTTGGTTCTCTTTCCATGGTACGCCGGGTTACATTCTTACAATCATGTCGACGTATCAGATGGACATTCCACATGGTTAAATGGAGTGGCTGTGCTGGTTGCAAGGGACCCTTCAACCGCAGCGGCAATTGGGAGGGCAGAGACGGGCGCCGGGCGCAGCCCCTCACTCCTCACTATTACCATGTTGATTGGGAGGGCAGAGACGGGCGCCGGGCGCAGCCCCTCACTCCTCACTATTACCATGTTGATTGGGAGGGCAGAGACGAGCGCCGGGGGCAGCCCCTCACTCCTCACTATTACCATGTTGATTGGGAGGGCAGAGACGGGCGCCGGGCGCAGCCCCTCACTCCTCACTATTACCATGTTGATTGGGAGGGCAGAGACGGGCGCCGGGCGCAGCCCCCTCACTCCTCACTATTACCATGTTCGCGAAAGAGGTTTGCGCGTTATGCACGAGTTTGCGTTTTGCACGGGCGGGGCTCTAACTTGGGGAAAAAAGCTTGGCCAAAGAGGACTGGGGGTGGGGCAGGGTATGGGGCATTTGGGGGGGGGGGGGTGATCGCAACGCACTATTTACGGAAACAAGTATATGAACATGTTGTGCACAACCATTACGTTCAAGCGTTTTACACTGGTGGGGTTCAAATTCTGTGTGATGTCGACAGCGGCTCGCTAGGACGTCCGCGCGCGATATACAAGTCCGCGCAGTTTTATGTTGAAATTGTTGTTTTACAAACTTAAAGAGATATAAAACATATATGCATCATAAATTTTGAGATACTTTTAGTCTTGATTCTAAAATGTAAAAATCTAAGAAATTGATTGGTTGGGTCTGACATTGGGATCTCAATGCCGGATTAGCGAGGTGGTGAGCGAGCTTCAGGCCAATGTTAAAGTATAGGCAAAAATTCGGGACTGCGAAACAGTTGTCTTAATGGCGGGGTGGTCACATTACAGGGGTGGTCTTAAAGCGGAGTTTCACTGTAATCATACGTTAGCCGCATTGTGTAATAGCGAGCGCAAGCGAGCTCTTAAGGTAACATGCATGCGTATTTAAAGTCCATGTCAAGCATATATAGGCTTAGGACTTTCATTTCGCGTAACAGCCCCCATGAGACGTTTTCGGATTCGGAGTAAATATCAGCTGTACATAAATGTATTCAAGCGAAGAGAGGTCGAAGCCTATTATGTCATGTCTTTAATAATTAAATCAGCGGCCCCACAAAATTAACGAATAAATCATTCAATGCTAACACTGGATGTATACTTCAAATCAAAGTTAATGGATTTATAAGCGACGGGCTAAATGGCAATGTCTGTTGCCAAGCAGAGCGCTCTTGGTGACCGCCCATCGGCTGCTGTCATAGTGAGTAGTTGTGAGGTCAAGATGTTATAAACATGAAGTCACAATAGGAGTTCCTAAGCAACCGAATAACATGACAAGCACATGCATGGCATACGTCATCCCGCCGAAAATATTCTTTATGCCAAGCCGAAGCGAGATTAATTTTGAATATTCGTCTAGATGTATCCCTTCGGAATATCTGAATTAATAAATATACGCTCGCATTTTTTAGGTAGCACCTATCCATATTAAATTATGTGCAGGAGTGGAAATATACACACCCTGCTTCATTCGTTTAAATATGTCAGGAGGTATTAATAGGAATACGTACAGTATCTACGTGGTCTTGGTGACATGTGTATGACTGCATATGAAAAGTGAGTCAGCGAAAAACAGGCGTTATCGGACAAGCGATCCTTCTTCATTTCAATATGCGCACGGTGACAACTTCTTCAATTAAGGGCGTCGTTATTAAATTGTAGGTTTCTCATCTCCCGGAGAGACCGGAATTTACAGCTTTGCCTTATGACCGACTCTGACAAGGCGGCCAACCCAGACAAGAGGCCACAGGTCACGGTTGGCGGTCGGGGGGCCATGGTGACTTTGAATCGTGACGTACATACGGCGTTTCATACCTTTGTACACCCTTTGACCATCAGGCGGCTTTCCACATTTTGAGGGCAAGGAACATGTCTTTAAATGCCCTAATATCAAGCGGAGCTCTCCGTAGTTTTATTAGTGGTGTAATGTTTCCACCAAATCTTATCCACAAGGGCCTTCGAGGGCGGCAGAAAAGGAGGAGATATTGTAGGTGGTACCCTGGAGCCCGGGGGGGTACCACATTACTACAGTGGTAGGGGTGGGGGTGTCCGCCCATGCCATAGAGGGCGTTTGGAGAGCGAAAGAAAAATGCCCGATTTTGTGGTCATTGAGATATAATATTTAAAAAAAGACATCTAAAATGGAAACTGACAGAATTCGTTAGTAAAAAAGGCATCTGACATAGACACTGACATTCACCATTGTCACGACGTGAACAAAAAAGGTCTCAATGCTCATTAATAATAACAATATTTAATATGACATAATATTGGCAATGTATACCTTAGATACAATGGGGTGTTATATTTGCACGGTTTAGCATGGTTTGGGGAAAAGTCATAGTCACTCTCCTGACTGCTTCTGGGCAGCAGTGATGTGTCCGGGTGGATCACAGACTCCAGTTATGCCGACGCCGACCGGAAACAGGAAAACTGCTGTCGACCTTCTAGATGGCTGTTGGTGGACTGTCGCGGCACTGTCATCATCGACGAACGGAGATACCACCCCACTACAAAGGGGCGTCTCCAGGCGGCGCGGTGATAGAGTCCACTGGTGATAGCGCTACCACGATCTGGAATGCCCACAGGAAACGGCAGAGTCCAGAAGCTACAAAGACGTAGCAGCCTAGCGCCCTAAACCCCGAAGCGCTCGTAGGGATCGTCTTGACGACATCGGATGTTCTGTCGTCGCCTGTCCTGAGGTAGTCTGTCCACTCCGATGTGGATGCCGTACTTATACCGACGGCCACTCCCATGATAAACGCACCATCGACCGCACTGAGCTAATCAATAGCGGCTGCTGAGCATATGGCCACTCCCCGAACGATCTCACCATCGACCGATTTGAGCTCAACTCAACTCAACAGTCACTGCTGAGTTTAAGAAACTGACATTACAAATGGAGTAAACTGGTAATCAAGTTTATGACAACCATGTTCATGACAAAGTATCTGGAGGATACTTATTTAAACACTTTCGATATCAGCTGGAATATATAGTCAAGAACTGCAAGTTTGAAAAAAAGTCAGTGTCAGATGAGCACATCGAATTGTTGATTTTTGCTTCGTAGAATGAGAGAAAAAAGGCGAAAAAAGGGGACATTTGGGCGGCACATATGTATATACCTATCTACATATAATATAACAATATTTAGTTCCCCGGGGAAGGTTTTTTTTGCATGCACTATTCTATTCTACCTCGTTCACGACCAAATCCACCCCGAATCAGCGTGGACTTTAGTCTGTCCGGCAGTCACACGACAGTCAAAGCGCTGCCGCCAGCACATTATAACTACCTTTGCTGCAAGATTCTTTGGCTGAGCGTAGATCGATCGCGGCCTGCAGTTTCTCAGCAATCCGATCTAATCTGAGGTCTGAATGACATCAAACATTCGTACTACGACGTGTGCGTTATGATTAGATCTTCGTTCCCGGCCGGGCATGGGTTTGTTTCATGTAGCGGAGCGATATGTTAGGGCGGGGGTGGGCTTATGCATCGAGGGATAGTACAGGCTAAAGTTGAAGGGAGTGTCACTAAAAGGGACTTCAAGTGCGAATTAATCTTCAAATGATAATGCAAAAATTGCATAAAAAATCCCTCTTGCTTACATGTGATGCACAAGTAAGAAGCAGAACATTAGTTAATCTTAAACATACATATTAATGACATTCGATCAGATTGAAGGCGTAACATATATCATCTCCTAAAGCGACCAGACGTGGCAATGTAGTCATGCACTTCTTTAAACATAGCTTAACTTGCCTTTAGTGATAGGTTTGGGCTTCCATACAAGATGTTACCGATGGTTGGTGATGTTAATTTCATGACAGAATGGATCAGTTTATCGCGAAGTATAGTGTACCTTGGGCATGCAAAAAAGTAATGGTATGGATCCTCTCTAGGCGAGCCGCATATACACTGAGGGTTATCTACTACGTGCATATCATACAGGTGACCTTCTAATCCACTACAATTCATCTTCATCCGGGCATGGATAACATTAGTAAAGCGATTACGGAATGAATACAATTTGCTACTCTTCTGAGGCTTGCTGTAACTTGACGAGTGACGTCAATAAGCGTCACAGACACTATATACCAGTGGACATTTAAGGGGAACTTGTTTCTGGACAATGTTGCTCAAATACATGCTTTGTGCGATATGTGTTATGTATTATATCAATATCCATGTTCCTTCACCATCGATTTTCTTTCATTTTATGGCATTACACTACAGCTTTAAAATTACAAGGACGATGCTTACCGCAGTTTACCTTAATGTATGTACCTTGTACAAAGACACGTCCTGGGTTTTTGCCTCGTTCATTAACATAATGTACTGTTGTATGTGATATATTCTCTTTGACGGAACATTTAGCGAAAATGTCTAATGTTGGCAAAGTAAGGCGAGCACGCTGCCAATTGGGATACGAGGCGCCGCATTTTGATGGATGACTCCAGGAATCCAAAGCAAGATTACAAACAACATTTCAATGCTAGACACTATTCATTTATTAGCAGAGAGGACTAGGCAGGTAGCTCCGGCTGAGTACATAAATATAATGCAACTACATTATACATTTTTATTTATAAAAACCTTTACTACGTAAAGAACAAATGCCATATCTAGCACGGGACTAATAAATGAGCGCGATAAAGTCTGTTGATAGTCAAATACGGTCAATGTTAATCAATCAAGCTATATTTTCTTCATTCTTCATCATTAACCCGCATTTGTTAGGTAACAACACAGGTAACAAATATAGCCGAACATTACCTGGCCCATTGATACGCTAAATTTAAAAGTTATGTTTATGTCTCGCATATAAATGTCAAATTATCATATTTGTTTCAATCTAATCATTACCCCCGTTAGGTTTCGAGAAAATTTCTTTCAGTAGGGCACTCGACATATATATCACCAGATGAGATGCTTTAGAAGCTGTTCAATGTTTGCTGCGCATCATAATTACGACAAAATTGCTGTGTTCTCTGGTCGTAATAAGTTCAATCTTCGTGACCAATAACAAAATGATTACAAATATATGCATTTTATATCACAAAATTCAAACATTAAATCGAGGTTTCGACGACGAAGACAACCACAAAAACAAAATACGCGGTTTAAGTAGGACGTGGTAAACCTTCAAGGTCAAAGAAGAAGGGTCAAGATTAGAATGCGCACTCTTGCTCTTGGCGAGGAAGGACATGGGATCTTTATCCTGCACAGCCATTTGCACAGGTGGGGTCGAACCACGCACCAGCTGCTTGGGCTGGCCCAGCAGAGCACACACCCGGCAATTCGACAGCTAAACGCGCCACCTACTAAAGTTAAGGGTGCCCCCCCCCCCCCAAAAGAGGCTTTTCGCTTGTTTTTGGTCACTGTGAATGAGACGGCGAAGGGTAAAGTTGTGACTCCTGACTGCCCAAAAACGTTGAACAAAGCACAACACCTATTCTACTGTCACACACTGATTCGTGAGTCACACACTGATTCATGAGTGACACCCTGATTCATGAGTGACACCCTGATTCACTCACACAATGGAGGACTGTCCCTCATGCAGTTCGCCTCACATTTTCTTTCTGTCACCACCCATTCACTCGCTGTCACCACAACACCACAAGTTTCATCATCCCACGCCAGAGGGACTCCGGATATATATACAAGTTAATAGTAAAGGTAACATTTTAATGGTCGTTCTTCCATGTTGGTGGGGAGAACCCTTGTTTCAGCACGGCTCACGTACGACTCAATGACGTCTACGTATAATAATCCATGTCGTGAGCTCTTAATTAACATGGACGATGAGCCGTTTTAACAGAACAAAGAACTCATTAGACAGGAAACACGTGACGCGATACGGAACAAACAACGGAAGCAGCCAATCACCGATCGGCGAGGTACACGTATGACGTCACACCGTCGCGCAGCAGGATGTACTTCCGGTGGTTGTCATGCGCCACGCGGTCCGCCTCGATCTCCAGGAGTCCCAACAGCTTCCGGAGCGCGGCGGGCTTCTCAGAGGTCATCTCCAGGGGCAATCCGGCCAGAGGGTTGTCGGACTGCAGGCTCGAGCGCCCCGTCGTCTTGATCGTCTCCAGACACTGATCCATGGAGGCACGTACCTCGGTGGCCATGGCAACTGCTGGCGGGGGGTGGGGGGGGGGGAGTTGTCTGGGGGTAAGAGGCAGGTCACGTGTGGCGGAAGTCGTGGCGGAAGACTTCGGTGTCGTAAATATGACCTACAAAAGAAGATAAAAATAACATCCGTTATATCTGTTTGTTGTCAGATATTCGTCAGCAGAAAGAAACCTTCAGAAGGAAGTTTCGCTGCAACAGTCAGCACCAGCCCCCCTAAAAAACAGCGTACGCACAGTGTTCAGCTTACACACACGACATGGCTTCAGCCGATCAGGTCGCATTTTGAGCTCGCAATTTTCAATGTTATAAACAAAAGTAGTTCTCAATGTCATAAAAAATTGTGAGCGCCATGATTTTCTTCTAAACCTCCTGACCAAAAGGCCTTTTTTGAGCGGGTAAACAGCACCTGCTAAACTGAAAATCTGCCCGCCAAAATTGAAACTGGGCCGGCGGGTCTCCGGCTATTACCCTAACTAGGCTGCATACCAGCCGTATTCACATGTATCGACTAGGCCATTGAGGTAAGAGGGGCTATATATGGGTTCGGGCGCCACGCAAGCCGCGAAATAAAACTTAACTGTTTCGGTACCACTTGAATGCTTTAAGTAGTTGCAAAAAGCCCGGCTACGTTTAATGGTAGCGACTTTCACCATTACTTTCTCCAGTACCATTACTTGTCACCATAGATCTGCTGAGCAAATCGGTAGCTAAGGAAAAGTCTTCACTTCGACACGTGACTCGACAGCTGATTCGACACATGACCCTACACGTGGCATACGGTTCGAGACAACACAACGTGACGTACAACTTGTACGTGACACGTAGATTACCGATAAGGAATTTTGCATTTTAATCTGATGAATCACGTTACACACAAAGCTTGAACAGAAAGGACGTACTGGTTAAACGGGGCCAAAGAAACTTGAAAGGAGGAGCAAGGGGTGAAAGATGAATGGACAAACCATGCCCCAGGTTGGGGGTCATTCTTCCTCGTTGGGGCGAACCATTATATTCGCGCAGCTCACGTATGACTCACGCCTAGAATTTACTACAATAATCCCTTTCGTTGAAGATGGACCAGGTTTGGTGCCCGGGTCCGGATGCGAACCCAGGACCTATTGATCTGCGGTCTGGTTCGCTAACCACTACACCAGGGAGATGAACTCGCACGTAAAGCCTGTATTCTGCACCAACACCGACTACATCATTGCTCCGGCCTGTGTATGCCCAACGCTATTTGTACCCCAAGAAAAGGCTCAGTGACTAGACGCAAAACCCACTTCCTGTATGCAGCATCAAAGACCAGGATATCAAATGAATATGCACTCCAGACACGTCACACAGGAGGCGAGATCCGACACCCAATAGCTGAATCGCGAGATAGCTGGTTATCCCGCAGACTAACGAGAGGATGCAAATCCAGCCTATATTCTTTCAACTTCTTTTCACAAAACATAATGTCTTCCCTCTCCGGAGGTGGGATCAGCGCAGGTGGGTGAGCGTGGGGGAGAGGGACTCCCGCTCGCTGGTTGTCGACTCCACACCCCCACTCTCTGTGAACAACTCAGCGCCCTATCAAACAGCGACGTAAGCTTTGGTGGCTGGTTGGTTGATTGGTTGTATATTCAGCACGCTTTAACTACTTTTGGTCATATTGAGTCAATAGGAGGAGGAAGGGAGAGTGGAGCCATGTCCCCGGGGGGTAACCCCCTACTCTTTGTGAAGGACATGGGATCTTTATCCTGCGACCACACAGACATGGCCACAGCGGGGCTCGAACCATCGATCCATGTGCCGCTAGGCTCTCAGGTGGTCAGAGCACTCAAGGCGAGCGCTCTAACCCAATGAGCTACCGGGCAGGCCCCAGGTGGCCAATGGTATTCACTATGTCCACACAGATGATATCCGCTCTGGCTGGATTTGATCTGATTAATTTATGTCGGACGTTTTAACCGGTGTAGGTCATCTCGCGACAATGGGAAGGGTCCAGGAAGACTCTTGCGAAGATAGCTATGGGATCTTTATTTTGCACTTATATAGACATTTGCACAAGTGGGATTCGAAACACGTACGCTTGTGCTGGCTTGTAATAGCAGAGCAATTAAACTCGACAATTGCCGAACGCACTACCACTACCGTGGGCCACGGGGTAACCCCGCCGCTTTTGTTGGGCAAAGTTTCAAATTAAAAAAGAAAAAATCACGACGGTGGCCGGGTGGGTGGGGGTTCATTTCATCCGAGGAGGCTGCAGCGAAGTGAATATACATATCAAAATCCTATGTCCCCTTCCACTTATTTGTCCAGGGAGTTGGTACTACTGTTGGTGTGCAAACAAAGGGCTGGAGCTGTGTATATAAAGCGCAGGTATACAAATGGCGTATGAATATATCAATCATGGTTGTGTAATTCATCCAGACAGCATTAAATCACAGTGAGATCCGTTTTGGGATGACGTAAACATGTTTTCCCAACACGAGCTGCACTCTGGAAGAATAAAGGCAACGATCTCGTCCACTGCTGTGATAGAAAATGTATCGATTTTTGGGCGGCTAGGTTTTATTTGCCAGGCCACCGAATGCGCAATGCAGGCATGAGTCAGAATATCCTGCGACCACACAGACATGGCCACAGCGGAGCTCGAACCACCGATCCACGTGCCGTTAGGCTCTCAGGTGGCCAGAGCACTCAAGGCGAGCGCTCTAACCCACTGAGCTATCGGGTCGGCCCCGCCGTGTCGGTTGGAAATGACATGTCGGCTTTCTAGGCCACCTTTATGCGCACATGAGGCAATGATATATATGAACCGAAAGTGTTATCAACAAAAAATGAGAAGAAATGTTTTGTTTTGGGCCATTATTCTGCACATGAATGCTAAATGGAGTTGAATGAAAGTTTCGCCAAATGCAGGCGCCAGGGTTCAAACCCACGACCTGTTGATCTAGCCCAGCCGGCCGACTGAACCTCTGAAGACAGAAGACAGTGCCCCCAAACCCCGGTGGCAAATATGCTAATTAACACCTCATTATTGTGACCCCAAATATGGATAAGCACCAGTCGTTTATATTGCAGGTAATTAACATTGTTGCCATGTTATATATTGATTGCCTTCCCCGAAAACAGCTGCTGCATAACCACGAGATCCAATGCAGCCATCCATGCACGCTGCTGCCATTGCCGTTGGTATTTAGATTTATGACATAAATCACCTTGATGTCGCAAGACTATGGCTCTCCGTACTCCTAAAATGTTGCACAAATCGATTCCCGATAAGAAGGCTCTAGGCCCAGATGTTCTGCCGACAAAGATGTATGGCGTGGCTTGTGGTGGCTGGCATTAACACAATAGGACGAATGCACGCGTTGTAGTCTGTGTCAATAATTCAGGGCTCTGGGGCGGGGGGGGGGGTGGAGGAGGAGGGGGGAGGGCACCATGGTCGTATATGCCAAGCTACTGGCCCCGAGACTCAAGGTAAAACACTGACATAACTGTGGTGGTTACCAGTATACAATCATCTGCTGATAAGGTCTATGCTAACAAGCCACATGATGTATATGTTTAATATTATAGCACAGGTCTGTTTAGCATTAATGTCATAGAATCATAACATAAACAATATCTAGTTCGAATGTAGATCTTGTTCGAATTTCCCCACGCTTGTTATCGGCAATTACCGCTGCATTTGACTTATCATTTAAGTCATTTTCATTTTCGGTTTATTTGCCTATGTCTGAAAACAGTTGGAATTAAATATCAGTCCATCAATCCGAAGTGATGGTTGGTTGGTTGTATATTCAGGACGCTTTAACCACTTTTGGTCATGGCCATCTCCCCGGGGGTAAGCCCCTACTCTTTGATAAGAAAGACGTGTGATCGTTATCCTGCGACCACACAGACATGGCCACAGCGGGGCGCGAACCACCGACCCATGAGCCGTTAGGGATCCGAACCAAGAATTGGATGCTAATCACGTGCACTGTCCATCAACCTCACTAAATGCCCGTCTTTTGTGTTATGGTCTGTTTGGCGTTTTCCGTCATCCATGTCCGCCTTCGGCTGGGCTAAACAAGGCAAATTAGGGGAGGGGGGGGGGGGGCGTGTTCCCAGATCATGAAGAATAAATTTCTTTATTCCCAGGTCACGATGAATTAAAAGCAGAACTCTCCGCATGCAATGGAAGGGCGGATACACAATACAAAATTGACGATTGCCCGATTCACGTTGATTCAATATTAAAATTCCCAGTTCACGATTAAGGAAATTCTTGATCACGGCGGTCGGCTAATACCCCATTTCCAGTTCACGTTGAATTATTTTCCGCATTTCCAGTTCACGTGAAATGAAAAGCCCAATCCAGAGGAACGCAAATACCCCTTGCCCCCCCCCCCCTCCCCCACCAAATCGTGTTATCAAATGCTTCTGTTATCATAGTTCTATTAGTACTTATATCTGGCATATGGCTACCAATAGGTTTAACATATATCGAGCGTGCTGATATCACATAACCCCTGATAGTTTTCCAAGAATGTTCCATGTTTTGGCTCACGGAATCAATAGATCGATCCAGGTTGTCAATCATTCGCTGACGTCACTGTTGCTTGTATCCAATCACGTGGTGAAAAAGATCTTCAACGTGCGTTATGTCGGACAAACAAAGCAGCATGTTACTGTCATGTCACTTTCAGAGATAAGTAAGTTAATTCTCACTTGTACCTACCAACAGCTATGATGGTCACTTTCATACTCACGAGTAAGGCAAAACGATTCCAGCGTTAGCGGGGTTTAGTGTCGGAGCCTGTGGTGGAGTGCACCAACCGGTCGCAGATTTACGCCGGCGTAGTGGTTGCGCCGGCGTAACTACGTCGGACGTACGTCGGACGTAGTGAGGAATGTTAGGCCGTGTGCACCAAGCCGGTGTTGGTCGGGCGTAGTTACGTCCGACGTACATCCATGAAATGTGGGGAATTCCCCCTTGTTTCGATGGCGGATTTCGAAAAGTGACGTTTCTTACAGCTCACAGCTCTTATAAATGTAAATTCAAGTATGCGAAGGATCATTTTTGGACGTGGATTGTTTCTATGTTACTAAATAGCTTAAAGGAAATCGCCAGCCTGGCTTCTAACGCTGCTTTACCGATTCATATAATACCAAATTGTCTTTCCTCAAAATTCCAGAATTTTGCGTCCGATCTATAGCTCACAATAAAATTTAGAAGTGACCGCGGGGCACGATCTTGCCCAGGCGGCAGCCCTTTTTAGAGGTGTGTCCGCGATTGACCAATCAGGAGGCGATACTCTAATTTATTCAAACCCGGAAATTGCTGTGAGCAAAACCAGACCGCGTGATCATCGCTAATATAAAGAGCTGCGATTCTAACTCCAATCATGGCATTTTTGCGGAGTCAATCGTCGCAAGACGTATATCAATTTGTTTGGACGGTACTCTTCCATGAAAGGCTAAGATCTTGCGCTACTGCGCAGCTTGGAACTGCCGCTGTTCATCTGTAAATCGCGGCCCTGATCTCTCTCTCCGCGAGTTATAACGTAAGGCGACGCCATATGAATAGTCACAATACGCGTCACGGCCCCCGGCAAAATGGCGCTCTGTTTGACATTACTGGGAGCGGGTTGCTTTAATATTTTTCTCTCTACCGGTCTGCCGAAACGAAGCGTTAACACTCGCCAATTTAAGTTTAAGATGTAAACTTTCGGTGCAGATCGCGATCAAATTATGTTGGACACCCGCTTTAATTATCAAAACATGTGAGGAGGGCTCAGGTTGATGTTGATGTAATATTCCCGTGTTTAGTTAATTAAACAAGACATAGGGTCATTGTGATGATACGGCCGACCAGAACAACACATTAGTATAGCATTCCGCTTTGCTGTTCCCGCTTTTTGTGATATGTATTAGTGTGTGTCCTGCACAAGTTTCAATTCCTTTCTGTCGCAGACTCTTGACATTGAGGCGTGTGAAGGGTGGCGACCCCCGTCAAGGTCAAGGACAAGCCGTGGCGCGTACCAGCGAAACATGCCGTAGGGTAGAAGGAAACCTGATCCCCTCAATTTTAGCGCTTTAGACAAGGAAACAATTTACAGCCTATACTTGCTATATACACGTGTACGAAGTCCAGTTTGGCACTGGAATGTGTATAGCAGCTAGTGGCTCCGTTATAAACGCACGCGTCTCTATTTAGTCTCACTTTTGAAGCTAGAACTAAGACAAAATGGCACGAAAGAAAAACTTCAGTGACTCAGAAATTCGGTCATTATTGGAAGTGTATAAAGATAATAGTTGATCAAGATACAGACAGCAGTTAATGCGCTGGGCATCCAGCGTGCAACATGATTCACCTGCTCGTGGATTACCATTGGCAAAGCCCATGGGACGCAGGGTAAGTTGTACACTAATTTGTTTTACTTAACAAAGTGCATCATATGCTATTTCACCCAGTAATTATGACTGACAGTTTGTCTTCATGCTTCTCGAAGTGGAAAATTAGAAGTTTCATCACCCTGGGTTGCGTTATTGACACTTGCGACCACCCCCCCCCCCCCCCTAGGCTTACGCCTACCCCCTAGCAGGCGTAGCGGTGCGACCAACTTGCGACTAACGCCCGACTTACGTCAACTTGGTGCACACCGCGTAAAATTCCTCGAGCGGATTTACGCCGGCGTAAGCTCGGCGTCCGCTTGCGACCAACTTGCGCCCAGTTGGTGCACTCCACCACTGGATCGGTCTATTACGGCATTAAAAGCTGAGGTGTACATGCGAGAGACATACGAGTACACACTACCGGTTTAACACTCACAAGGCAATCCAATGTTTGTTTAGTCTAATCGGTAAACGTCAGCTGCTGTGAGCATCAATACAACGAGCTAACACAACATAGATTGACTCACCTGGTCACCTAAACCGTGTACATTTCAGGTCTGCGGCACGCTGTCGATAGGCACCCGACGGCTGTGGGTTGTCGATTTCACCACTGATGGTCAGTCAGCTCACAGAGTCGATTGAACCGTCGGCCAGAGTGCACCGCCCTGAACTCGTATGCTCCCAACGGGCCTTGTCCAACACAATGGATTCTATCTGGAATACAAATGGCAAAAAAGGACAATAAAATACGGGTTTACATATGTTACTCCTGGTCTTGTGTCGGTCTGTTTACTGATTCAGTTTGAGTACCCAAGCGCGATAGGTCTTTGTGAGGTCGGGCGTACGTAGAGAAGAGAGTGTTTTGCAATAAATCTCACAACCGAAAGGGAACGACAACTTTTCATGTAAACATTTAGGAAGTACGCTCAACATTCGATGCAAGTGTTCGCTGTTGGGTTCACTATGTCATGTTATGGTGGATTGGTAATGAACAAGTGTTTGGTAAATGTTTTAGGCCACCCTTTTAAACACATAGGCAAAAGTGGAGCCACTGACAGATATCTTGTTGCTTCGGGCCGTCCTTGTGGACGCATGGGTTAAACTGGGTTTATATTGGAGCCCTCCGTGGGGGGGGGGGGGTACTTAATACACTGCTGAGTTTGTGGGGAGGGGGGGGGTTAGCTGTAAAGGTTCCCCATTTTCACCGCCAAAATCCGATCTAAAGGGGAGTTTTACATGCAAAAATCCGCTCGGAGGGGTATTTTGCGCTGCAAGTTTTTAAATAGTACTGGCTCTACAGGGGGGTCTTTTTCATCACAAATCCGCTCTTAGGTAGCAATTAAGGCACCCGCGGAATCCCCACTACCAGATATGTATAATAGTGCACCCCCCCCCCCCCGGATGGAGCACGATCAGGTGACGGCTCACGTGGTACCCACCATGGGGATTTTCCTATGTTAAAGCGATTTTTATCATTACAAATTACATCGCGCATGATATTTACTACATACTAAACCGGTCCATGGCTCTGGGATGAGCGATAAACCCTTTCAGCGACACTTCTCTCTCTCCCCCTCCCCTCCCCCGGTCCCCTTCCCGTGCGAAATCTAATGGCAAGGCATTAAGAATGCATTAACGGCCAAGCATGTTGTCCTGAATGCCAAATGTCCGTGAGTTTTGCAGGATACTTAACTGAAAAACCAGTGAACGGGGCGAGTGGGATGGAAGGAGGGGGAGTGGGTGGGGGGGGGGGGGGAGGGAGGTTAAAAGGGTTGCGAACGTTTTACCGTTTCTGCAAAAACATAGCGATGGTATATTACCCAGACCCGCGCTTTTTCCCGTTTCATTATTTCTTCCGTGGCCAGACAAAGCGCTCACCTATCAGTTCATGAGGTCACATGGAGGTATCGGTCGTTATCTAACGAACACACGGAATAACGTACAAGTAGCAGCACATCACATGCCCGTCTATCTCGTTTGACACGCAAACTTTCTTTGCACCAATCAGGGACGGATTCAGACTTTAGGGGGTGGGGGTGGGGGTGAGGGGCTTGAATTTCGAGATTACAGTGCATAGGTGGCGGAAGCGTCGGTGCGGGGGGGAGGGGACATTGCCCTTATTTAGCATTAGGTTGCTGCTCGTGGTGGACAGGGATAGGCTTCTTTATTCTAGGGGGATAGTGAAAAAGCCCAATCCCGATGATGTCCATGGGGGGGGGGGCTGTTTCTGCGGCTTGACCAGGGGGTGGAGGGGGGTTGGCTATAGCCGCAGTAGCCCCCCCCTCCTCCGCTGGATCCGCCACTGCTAAGGTCGAGTACATCCGGACAAACGAGGATGGCCTTTTTAAAGCAATATACTTACTTGCGCCATCTTAAATTTTTTACATTTTAGAATCAAGACTAAAAGTATCTCAAAAATTATGATGCATATGTTTTATATCTCTTTGAGTCTGTAAAACAATCATTTCAACATAAAACTGCGCGGTTTATTTATATCGCGCGCGGACCTGATAGCGAGCCGCGATCGGCATCACACACAAAATAGCGAACTGCGAACAGCCGCGCAGGGATACAAAGCCGGCCACCAACTTCTGCTCCGGTGACCAAATTGCTTCTCTCCGGATAACCCACAGGCTTTCAGGATTTATATTCAAGACAGAATGTACTTATTTGACATGGAGAAGAGGTTGGTAATACAAAAAAATACGGAATATATTGCTTTAATGTTAACTGCAAGCTATCTTATTCTTTGGATTTATTCTCCGCACCCCCCCCCCCCCTACTCTGATCGACGAATAAGATTTTCGAATAGACCTAAAGTGGACCTTTCCCCCCCCCCCACCCCACCCCTCCTGGTTCCGCTCCTGCCAACACCCTCCATACCGAACCAGACATATATCCCTGACTAAGTAAATTGTTTATTCAGTCCGGCAATAGTCATGAAGCGTGCATTGATTATTGTGCAGAAATGGGTCGAACCTCTTTCTTGTCACAGGTAAGGGGTACTTAAACCACCGACCTCACTCACCGACAGGACACGAAAGCCGTCAGTGAACATGATCTCGCAATAATGACCTTTCACTGCTGATGGCTGCACTTTGAGATAGATAGTGTGATTCATGGCATTCTCTTCTCAGATCAGGCCATATCAACGCCATGTAATGGGTGCCGCGGGCTTGATAACTGCATTTGTTTTGCCGGACACCCTAACCACTAGACTAGACTAGAGTGGTTAGCGCGCTCGGCTTTGTCGAGTGTGCTCTGGCAGGCCAGCCATCCTGTGAGGAATCTGGTGGTTCAGGCGACTCAGTGAAAGTAGATCGTTTGTATATTCAGGCCGCTTTAATCTCTTTTGGTCATATCGCGTCAGTGGGAGAAGGAAGGGAGAGTGAAGCCATGTCTCCGGGGGTAAACCCCCACCCTGTGCGAAGAAAGACACGAGATTTTTATCCTGCGACCACACAGGCCACAGCGGGGTTCGAACCACCGATCCACGAGCCGTTAGGTTCTCATGTGGCCAGCACTGAGCTAGTTCCAGGGTTGTTGACGTGATAAAAGCACTGAACTGGTTCCGGGGTTGTTGACCTAATACAGGACTGAGCTGGTTCCGGGCTTGTTGATGTGATACAGAACTAAACTGGTTCCGGGGTTGTTGACGTGATAAAAGCACTGAGCTGGTTCCAGGGTTGTTGACGTGATAAAAGCACTGAGCTGGTTCCGGGGTTGTTGACCTAATACAGGACTAAGCTGGTTCCGGGCTTGTTGACGTGATACAGGACTAAACTGGTTCCGGGGTTGTTGACGTGATAAAAGCACTGAGCTGGTTCCAGGGTTGTTGACGTGATAAAAGCACTGAGCTGGTTCCAGGGTTGTTGACGTGATACAGCACTGAGCTGGTTCCAGGGTTGTTGACGAGATACAGGACTGAGCTGGTTCCAGGGTTGTTGACGTGATAAAAGCACTGAGCTGGTTCCGGGGTTGTTGACGTGATAAAAGCACTGAGCTGGTTCCAGGGTTGTTGACGTGATACAGGAATGAGCTGGTTCCAGGGTTGTTGACGTGATAAAAGCACTGAGCTGGTTCCAGGGTTGTTGACGTGATACAGCACTGAGCTGGTTCCAGGGTTGTTGACGAGATACAGCACTGAGCTGGTTCCAGGGTTGTTGACGTGGAATAGCACTGAGCTGGTTCCAGGGTTGTTGACGAGATACAGGACTAAACTGGTTCCGGGGTTGTTGAATTGACACAGCACTGAGCTGGTTCCGGGCTTGTTGACCTAATACAGGACTGAGCTGGTTCCAGGATTGTTGACGTGATACAGGACTGAGCTGGTTCCAGGCTTGTTGACCTAATACAGGACTGAACTGGTTCCGGGCTTGTCGACGTGATAAAAGCACTGAGCTGGTTCCAGGATTGTTGACGTGATACAGGACTGGGCTGGTTCCGGGGTTGTTGACGTGATAAAAGCACTGAGCTGGTTCCAGGATTGTTGACGTGATACAGGACTAAACTGGTTCCGGGGTTGTTGACGTGATACAGGACTAAACTGGTTCCGGGGTTGTTGACGTGATAAAAACACTGAGCTGGTTCCAGGATTGTTGACGTGATACAGGACTAAACTGGTTCCGGGGTTGTTGACGTGATAAAAGCACTGAGCTGGTTCCAGGATTGTTGACGTGATACAGGACTAAACTGGTTCCGGGCTGGTTGACGTGATACAGCACTGAGCTGGTTCCGGGGTTGTTGACTTGACACAGCACTGAGCTGGTTCCGGGGTTGTTGACGTGATACAGGACTAAACTGGTTCCGGGGTTGTTGACGTGGTACAGCACTGAGCTGGTTCCGGGGTTGTTGACGTGATACAGGACTGAGCTGGTTCCGAGGTTGTTGACGTGATACAGGACTGAGCTGGTTCCGAGGTTGTTGACGTGATACAGAACTAAACTGGTTCCGGGCTTGTCGACGTGATAAAAGCACTGAGCTGGTTCCAGGAGTGTTGACGTGATACAGGACTAAACTGGCTCCAGGATTGTTGACGTGGTACAGCACTGAGCTGGTTCCGGGGTTGTTGACGTGGTACAGCACTGAGCTGGTTCCCGGGTTGTTGACGTGGTACAGCACTGAGCTGGTTCCGGGGTTGTTGACGTGACACAGCACTGAGCTGGTTCCGGGGTTGTTGACGTGACACAGCACTGAGCTGGTTCCGGGCTTGTTGACCTAATACAGGACTGAGCTGGTTCCAGGATTGTTGACGTGATACAGGACTGAGCTGGTTCCAGGCTTGTTGACCTAATACAGGACTGAACTGGTTCCGGGCTTGTCGACGTGATAAAAGCACTGAGCTGGTTCCAGGATTGTTGACGTGATACAGGACTGGGCTGGTTCCGGGGTTGTTGACGTGATAAAAGCACTGAGCTGGTTCCAGGATTGTTGACGTGATACAGGACTAAACTGGTTCCGGGGTTGTTGACGTGATACAGGACTAAACTGGTTCCGGGGTTGTTGACGTGATAAAAGCACTGAGCTGGTTCCAGGATTGTTGACGTGATACAGGACTAAACTGGTTCCGGGGTTGTTGACGTGATAAAAGCACTGAGCTGGTTCCAGGATTGTTGACGTGATACAGGACTAAACTGGTTCCGGGCTGGTTGACGTGATACAGCACTGAGCTGGTTCCGGGGTTGTTGACTTGACACAGCACTGAGCTGGTTCCGGGGTTGTTGACCTAATACAGGACTAAACTGGTTCCGGGGTTGTTGACGTGGTACAGCACTGAGCTGGTTCCGGGGTTGTTGACGTGATACAGGACTGAGCTGGTTCCGAGGTTGTTGACGTGATACAGGACTGAGCTGGTTCCGAGGTTGTTGACGTGATACAGAACTAAACTGGTTCCGGGCTTGTCGACGTGATAAAAGCACTGAGCTGGTTCCAGGAGTGTTGACGTGATACAGGACTAAACTGGCTCCAGGATTGTTGACGTGGTACAGCACTGAGCTGGTTCCGGGGTTGTTGACGTGGTACAGCACTGAGCTGGTTCCCGGGTTGTTGACGTGGTACAGCACTGAGCTGGTTCCGGGGTTGTTGACGTGACACAGCACTGAGCTGGTTCCGGGGTTGTTGACGTGACACAGCACTGAGCTGGTTCCGGGGTTGTTGACGTGACACAGCACTGAGCTGGTTCCGGGGTTGTTGACGTGGTACAGCACTGAGCTGGCTCCGGGGTTGTTGACGTGGTACAGCACTGAGCTGGTTCCCGGGTTGTTGACGTGGTACAGCACTGAGCTGGTTCCGGGGTTGTTGACGTGACACAGCACTGAGCTGGTTCCGGGGTTGTTGATGTGATACAGCACTGAGCTGGTTCTGGGGTTGTTGACGTGGTACAGCACTGAGCTGGTTCCGGGGTTGTTGACGTGACACAGCACTGAGCTGGTTCCAGGGTTGTTGACGTGACACAGCACTGAGCTGGTTCCGGGGTTGTTGACGTGGTACAGCACTGAGCTGGTTCCCAGGTTGTTGACGTGGTACAGCACTGAGCTGGTTCCGAGGTAATAAGCTTCTTTATTCCCAGGTCACGATGAATTAAAAGCAGAACTCTCCACATGCAAAGCAACGGCGGATACACGATACTAAATTGACGATTTCCCGATTCACGGTTACTTCATATTAAAATTCACAGTTCACGATTAATGAAAATCCTTGATCACGGCAATCGGCTAAAAAAGGCTGAAAAGCCCAATTCCGATGAACGCAAATACCCCTTGCCCCTCCCCCCCCCCCCCCCCACCCCCTTGACTTGATACAACTGGTTCCCGGTTTTGTGACGTGATTCAGCACTGAACCGCTTCCGGGGTTGTTGACCGTAGTCAGCACTGAAGCTGGTGCTCACCAAGGCAACACGAGACGCTGATGACGTCACCAGGTGGAGTTCCGTCGAGCAACATAATCACCCTTTGAAGTGAGCCACGCCCATGTACTCAGAGCTTGTTTTCGTTCCCAGAGCTGAAACCAAAGGGACGGCAGGGAATTTTCCTTTCTGGCGGCGGCGGCGGCGGCGGCGGCGGCGGCGGAAGCGAGGTGATATCACCAGGGTGGTGGGGGGGGGGGGGGTAACAGCATCCTGTCACTTATTTACAGCATGCTGGTGACACAACGCCACGTAACGGCGACAGCGTCATTCAATAAAAGGCCGGGCCATGACTTCTACCTAGATTCTCGGGGTGTGTCGCCACACATGACGAGCAATGTAGCTCCATGGTGGGTAATGTGGCGCAGGGTGGCGCAGTGTGGTGCAATGTGGCGCCGATCGAGTGGCGCAGTAGGAGCCGATCAGGGGTAGGTGGATCAATTAGGAAGGTGCGCTGGGGATCTGCTTACATAGTTATCTATGCATGTCGCCCCTGATGACGGAAAAATCGATGCCGCCGCATTCCGACAAAAGCGATTCGCGTGATGCGTCTCATGGATATTCATTAGCTGGCAATGGCCCCTGATGCGCCTCGTGCATTTTCATAAGATCGTAATGCACGTGCCGTTCAACCGGCAAAAGGCGTCAATATAACAGATGATACGTCAACGCCCAGGCTTTAAGGACGAAAATCGTTGCACACAATGGACGCTAATCGTTCCGCTGTGAGGCGCCACTGCATGTGTGATGCAATCTGGGTCTCATGTTGGTCTTAACGTAATGTCAAGATGGCGTCATAAGAATATAACAACATATTATGTAGACAATTCAACATCGTCTGTAAAGAAACCTATATGTCATACAATCATCTGAATCGTCGGGGCCGGGGCCGGTCCCCCCCCCCTCCCCAGCCCCTTCGCTCATATTGCGAAAGGGATTTGTCGACTGTCGAAGTTCGAAATGAAATGTTACCCCCCCCCCCCACCTCTCCCCCCTCAACCCCACTCTCTCTCTGCTAATCCAAATCCCAGAAACAATTACCGTTGCCAAGGGCTTCAGATTACCTGGATGAAAGTTTACCCACGCGACCACCAGCGAACGCACAGTATAATCCGAAAGCCGGACGCCTAAGTTAATCTCGCCGGCTGCGAGAATCTGGGTCAGGGTGTCTGGGGTTTAATTGGAGGCAGTGGGTGTCATAAACGATTGGCGCATTCAGGAATAGGCCTTAGGTTGTTTAACATGCACGACTCTTTGCAGCAAGCTGTGCCGTGCCGCAGGGTAATGGTTTGGCTCAAGTGGGACGCTTAACTTCTGTGGATCTGGGTCATACGGCGACACATTCCAGGTCAACGAGTAAATGCCAACATACTAAGGCGGTCATCGTTTGTACAGGTGGGATTCGAAACTCCCACCCAGTCATTGAGGGTGAACTACTGTGCCGGTCGCAAGACCGTATCAAAAAGGTTAAAGCGTAAGTGATACGTGAGCGATGTTGAAACAATGATTCGCCTTAACGTTGAGGCTATTATTGTCAAAAGGTCCTGCACCTGTCCTGCACCAACTTATAACCACTTGTACACGTGGGATTCTAACCTAGCAGGCCTACCACCAGTCATTTGGGGTGAACTACTGTGCCGGTCGCAAGACAGTATCAAAGGCCCATAACGCCATATGTAACGGCTGATCGAGCAACTTCTGACATTATTAATCCCTCCAAATGCGGTCAACATCGCAGATATAGATCTATATAGGCCTAGTTTTCGGCCTGGGTTGTGGTGACGTTAACAGCTTAAAGCAGCCTACTTACATGCGCCATCTTAATTTTTTTTTCATTTTAGAATCAAGACTAAAAGTATCTCAAAATTATGATGCATATATGTTTTATATCTCTCTGAGTCTGTAAAACTACAATTTCAACATAAGACTGCGCGGTTTATTTATATCGCGCGCGGACGTGATAGCGAGCCGCGGTCGACATCACACACAGAATGCCGAACAGCGAACAGGCGCGCAGGGATATAAAGCCAGCCATCAACTTCTGCTCCGGTGACCAAATTGCTTTTCTCCGGATAGCCCACAGGATTTCAGAACCTAAATTCAAGACAGAATATACTTACTTGACATGGAGAAGAGGTTGGTAATACAAAATAGGACAGAATATATAAGGACCGGTGAGGTTTCCATGCTTGACTTGTGTGTTATGGCCTCCTACGGCGGATTACCAGTGAAGGACTTCCCTGATCGGGTCATATTTGGGCCGTGAGGTAAACCACGCGGGCCCTGGAACATTTTGACGCGAGAGATAATCTCAATGGCCGTCTCCTTGATCCGCTCAAACTCCCACAGATCCGCTCCAACTCCCTTAGATCCGCTCCAACTCCCTCAGACCCGCTCCAACTCCCTCAGATCCGCTCTGACACCCCTAGATCCGCTCCAACTACCTCAGTCCCGCTTCAACTCCCTCTGATCTGCCCCAACTGCCTCAGATTCGCTCTAACTCCCTTAGATCCGCTCCAACTCCCTCAGACCCGCTCCAACTCCCTCAGATCCGCTCTGACACCCCTAGATCCGCTCCAACTACCTCAGTCCCGCTTCAACTCCCTCTGATCTGCCCCAACTGCCTCAGATTCGCTCCAACTCCCTCAGACCCGCTCCAACTCCCTCAGATTCGCTCCAACTCCCTCAGACCCGCTCCAACTCCCTCAGACTCGCTCCAACTCCCTCAGACCCGCTCCAACTCCCTCAGACCCGCTCCAACTCCCTCAGACCCGCTCCAACTCCCTCAGACCCGCTCCAACTCCCTCAGACCCGCTCCAACTCCCTCAGACCCGCTCCAACTCCCTCAGACCCGCTCCAACTCCCTCAGACCCGCTCCAACTCCCTCAGACCCGCTCTAACTCCCTCAGATCCGCTCTAACTCCCTCAGACCCGCTCCAACTCCCTCAGACCCGCTCCAACTCCCTCAGACCCGCTCCAACTCCCTCAGACCCGCTCCAACTCCCTCAGACCCGCTCCAACTCCCTCAGACCCGCTCCAACTCCCTCAGATCCGCTCCAACTCCCTCAGACCCGCTCCAACTCCCTCAGATCCGCTCCAACTCCCTCAGACCCGCTCCAACTCCCTCAGACCCGCTCCAACTCCCTCAGATCCGCTCCAACTCCCTCAGATGAGCTCTGACACCCGTAAATCCGCTCCGATCCCCGTCAGATTCATCCAAGACCCTCAGATATGTTCCAATATTCTCAGATCCGCTCTGATATCCTCAGATCCGCTCCGATATCCTCAGATCGGCTCCAAGCCCCTTCAGATCCGCTCAGATCCACCCCGATATCCTCAGCTCCGCTTCAACTCCCCCAGACCCGCTCCAACTCACTGAGATCCGCTTTGCCACCCTCAGATCCGTTCTAATACCCCCAGATCCGCTCTGATATCCTCGGATCCGCCCCGATATCCTCAGATTCGCTACGACTCTTTCAAATCCGCTACGATCCCGTAAGATAGACTAAGACCCACTCCGCTCCCAGTTAGGAGATGATATATACAGGGGCGGATCAAGGAATTTGCAAAGGGGGGGGGGGGTTGCTCTCTGAAAGCTTGCGACCGCGGAGGGGTGGTGGGGGGGGGGTGCTCGGAGAACCCGGCTTTTACAGTGTATGTTCAAGTTCCCATGGGGGGGGGGGGGGCGGTGTAAGCCCCCTACCCCCCCCCCCCCCCCACCCCTGATATATATATGCATTATTTGCCACTACTTAACGCGCGAATATCTGGTTATTGATTACTTGATTGCAGCAGGCAGTGGCTTTCTTGTGGGCACATCTCAAGCAGACATGATCTCTGTTCTTGTCATGCATAATGCAATAATATTGATCATGTTTAGTTGTAATAGAGTAATCTGACATGCATCCCGAGCTCTACTATATCATTCGGCCTAGCGTGTCTTGGTGGCTTACCTCGGTTCGTTGCTCAGAAACTACGTGGTATGTGGGACCTCTGCGCTGTAGGATCCACGTTCGTTGGCTGGCCTGGCCCTGGTTGCCGCCGTCAATGCCTGCGCTGCAGCTCTCCTCTCACAGGTGGTCAAAGATCCGGTATAATCCAGTACTCAGTGCCAACACAATACCTGACGTCCCCAAGGAGGGAAATAGCAATGATCGTAGTCTCGCCTGACGCCTCGCGGGACGAGAATACCGTTAGAGCAGCCTGGCGTATTTCTGGGGTGCAGCTAGCGAACGAGGAAACGCAATCGACAAGTGTTAACGGCTGGAGTTGTGTCCTGTTCCACCCTGCTTTGCTGTGGGTTAAATGCCTGTGGTCCTTTTATAAGTACCAGCCATTGAACGAGACTGGTGAACTACTCCACAGTTGACCGGCGAGCCAGCGGCGCAAAATTATTGTATTGTATGGGCTACATGCTTGGGTGGGCGGAGTCCTGCTGTGTCTATATATGTATGTGTGAGTGTGAGTGTGTGTATGTGAGTGGTGTACGGCGATAGGTGTACGGCGTGTGGGCACACACCCCACAGACGGAGAAATCTACACCTGTGACGAGTATTGATTAAAGGCCTATCTTCCCCTACACCCCCTCCCCACTCACACTCTCGGTGTGCCCCCCCACCGCTCTCCGCACTGCCCCCCCCCTCTCTCTCTTTCTTGTTGCCTGCCTGTCTCTCTGTCTGCGCCCCTCTCTCTCTCTGTCTGTGCGCCCTCTGCTATGTAATCATGGCAAGGTCTTTGCTCTCTCTGCACCTTTTCTCTCCCTGCTTTCTCTCTCTCTGCCCGATCACTCTATACCCATTCTCTGCCCGCTCTCTCTATACCCGTTCTCTCTCTGCCCGCTCTCTCTATAACCGTTCTCTCTGCCCGCTCTCTCTGCCCGCTCTCTCTATACCCGTTCTCTCTGCCCGCTCTCTCTATACCCGTTCTCCGCCCGCACTCTGCTTCTCACCCACCCCCCTCTCTCTGATTCTATCTGTCTGTCATTCGTGTGTCTATATATGTCTATAGACATGTCTCTGTGTGTGTGAACAACCACTCACCACGTCGGGCGGTCTGCTCGCATGGTCACAGTCCGGGCTTCTGTGCGAAGAGAATGATCTATGCATTGCCAAGATCATTGGCATTGCTTCTGAGCTGATCCAACCGATGGGTATGATGAAGTGGCTGCATTAATATATTAACTAATCAATTACGATAATACCTAATTAGTTAATACAGTTTTATTACTCGATAATACTGAGCGATATTAGGCGACGGATTTAGGGCATGCCTGGGGGTTGGGGAAAGGGGGGAGGGGGGGGGGGGGGGCTAGCGGTGATGCCCTCACATTCACTTGCGGAAAACTGGCGTACGCTGATCGTAAAATCGGACGCATTTGGCGTCCTATCCAACCCACGCCAAGAGTGGAATGGGCGTTTATAAACGGGGTCGAAAGCTCGACCGCCCTTAAATAACGTACGGAGAGACTCAATAGGCCAACATGGATATCTCAAATAAAGCAAAACCCTAAATGTTACTATCGTTCCATCGCAAATTAATTTTAAAATGATTAAAACGTGTTCATCCAGGCCAAGCGAGGGATTATACTGAAGGGGCAACACATTGAGAGTGGAAGGGGGCCGAGGGCGGGGGGGGGGGGGGCACAGAGCTTGGTATTAAGTGGAAAGTTCCTTCATTATTTAAACTGGTCACACATAATCGGCTACATGCTAGCAATCGACGTATCTATATTTACGGCAATGATTGTCTAATACACACACATGAGCAAAAAGTATGTATAACAATGCAAACGACCAGTGTTTGCAACCGCGGTCGCCAGATGGCCCTCATTGCATATGATTGATGAATATTCATAGCGTCCGCTTTGGCATATATGCAAGTCATTATGTAAAGGCAGAATAGTGGTGTAAAACCGTGCTAAGAACAAAACTTAAACGCCTAGAAGACTATTCAGTTAGGCCTACATCAAAGAGTTATCACTTCGCCCAACACAACTTTCCATCGAACACAAGTAAACTTAGTAGAGGGGGCGGGGGGGGGGGGGGGGGTAGGCCTACCTTTTCCGATCTCCGAGCTTAGCAGCCAGGATCTCCTGGATATTGGCGATTAGCTATTGGCGGAGATCGGTAGCGATACAATTCATTTAAGGCGTGTTTTTCGCGCTCAGTCTTGACCAGTCCCCATCTTGGAGATTCGATATTACTGTTCCTAATTCTTGGTGATGTGCGATAAAAGATTGTATGTGCAGGATAATAATCCCATGTCCTCCATCGCACAGACTACCAGGATATGGCCAACCGAGGTTACTTTAACCTTCAAATCAATCATGTTAGCACGACCCATTGTATGGCTCACGCAGTGGCGGATCCAGGGGGGGGGGGGGATGAACCAATAACTCAAGCAAGTTAAGGGCTGTTATAATGGAACTTTTTTTCTGTGACTCTTATGAGGAAGAGTTGCCGTTTTTTTCATGCAAAATTAAGCGTTCTGAGGCGTGGACCCCCCCCCCTCCTTTAAAATTCATTGATCCGCCCCTGGCTCACGCATTACTCGCGTGGGGCAATTTCAAGAGGCGATTCATGGGAATTGGACCCTAAATCAAAAATCGACCATCAAGGCAACTATTTCAAATAATGTTTTTAGTAAAAAACGCTACATAGTTATGAACTAATAGTGTACGCAGCAAAGTTAAAGACCATTTTGTTGCTCTAACGTTACTTCCCGCCAGATTATATTGAACTGATGTCACGCCTTTAAATCTCCGGTCACACTATGGAGAGTGTCATAACGTCGTCATGTATGTATTCTCGCTCTCACTTGGCTGCGGCACATTGTGACCCTACGTCTGGGATAAACCTATCTCGCACTCGCCGACTGGGTTCTTCGAAAAGGTTCGACCTGTCATCTCTCACGGTGAAATGTGACTATGGTTCGGGCGAGAAAATGCATATAACATTGCTTCTCGTACGCCATGGGTTTATCTCAGCACAAAATCTCCCATCCTATCCTGGCCTAAAGGCTCGGGCAGGATATGGGGAACTTGTGCCGAGATAAAACCATCCCGCACTCGAACCAATGCCATATGCATATCGTTATGTGCATCCATCGACCATCCTCGCCATGCATACTGCAAATAGACAACATGACTAATACGAGAAATAAACTTAGTAACTAGCGCCTTCGGCTATTGTCGAGTGTAGGCAAGACAAAACAGCATGATGTGACCAGTAAAAAGAATCAACTTATTAGCTAGCGCCTTCGGCTACAGACCGATCCAGCCTCCGGCACTAAGCCCCGCCCACGCTTGAGTCTTTATTCCTTAATCGTGAGTATGAAATTGACAACCATAGCTTATGGTAGGCACAAGTGAGAAGTACTCATCTCTGAAACTGACAACAAAGTGACATGCGGCTTTGTTTGTCCGACTTGTTTGTCCGAAAAACGCACATGGAAGACCTTTCTTCACCTCATGATTGTTTCGTAGTGCACTTTCCCCTGTCAGGCCATGTAGTAGTGCGCTGGGAGCCAGCCCGCCAACCAAGCAGCGCACGCAGGCTCACTGGTGCAGCCCGATTCACGATCCCAGCCCTGAATGCCCACGGGCCGCGCCCAGCCCTGCCTCGCCCGCTCACTGGCAGCGGTCAGAGTGATTTATGGTTCTTGTTCAAATTTACTAGGCGCGCAAATGAAGTTTGGCCTAGCCTCCCACACCCGGAGTCAAGACGCTGGCACCGACCATCAAGCTGCTGACGCTCACGCTGACCATCAAGCTGCTGACGCTCACGCTGACCATCAAGCTGCTGACGCTCACGCTGACCATCAAGCTGCTGACGCTCACGCTGACCATCAAGCCGCTGACGCTGACCATCAAGCCGCTGACGCTGACCATCAAGACGTGGACGCACCAGCAGAAATGGCCGCCCGTCAGGAGCCTCGGATAATGCCTCCAAAGTTTTCTGGTCAGGACAACGCCTTTGCCTGGCTAGAACAGTTCAGAATGTATGCCGCATTCAGTGGTATGAGCGATGAGGCAAAGCGGTATTGTGTACCACTATTACTGGACAACACCGCAGCAACGTGGTACCACGGACTGCCCGACACGGACAAAGCCTCGTTTGCAGCTCTTGAGGCTGCGTTCAAGTCCATGTATTGTGCTCCCGAAAGCACCCTGTGGGCGAGAGAACGAGCCCTAATGAATAAAACCCAAGCTGAAGGGCAAACCTAAAAGACTTTGTAGCGTCAGTCAGATACGAAGCGTCTCAAATGAACACGCCGGAGGACCAGCTCGTCCGAATCATCATCGGCGGTCTGAAACCGGCAATTAGGCCATTCATACTCCAGGCCAAGCCCACCACCGTGGCGAATATCCTGGAAGCCGCATCCAACTGCGGGGCGGGGCCCACGCAGCTGCCATCGCCGCCCTCCGACGACTTCGCCCTAAGACTGAGTCTGTTGGAGGCTCAGATACAAGCCCTGAATATGACTCAGTCTCACGGCCATGATGACCACCGCCTTCCTGCCCCCAACCAACGGCAGAGAGGAGCCTACCAGACAGGACACCAGACCGGACACCAGACAGGGCACCAGACGGCCTACCAGACCGGACACCAGACGGGAGGACAGCGAGGACCCGAAGGCGACAGGACCTGCGCAAGTTGCGGTAGGTGGGGTCATGCACCCAGGTCTGACCGGTGCAGGGCAAAGCATGCCACGTGCCACAACTGTGGGAAACCAGGCCACTTTTATCGAATGTGCAGGTCAGGTAGAAGGCAATAGGATAAGGGGCCTATCCAGGGCAAAACTAACAGTCGAATGGGTAGGCGAAGATTTAAATCAAGCTCAGAGCATGCAATTGATACCAAAGAGACAACTGTAAATCTTACCACTAACACTGAAGGCAACCTACTGCCTGTCCGCATTGGCAGTGCTCACTGTCGTGCATTGCTCGATACTGGGGCCAATATATCCTGTGTATCTGAGTCATTTCTAGAAAAGATTCGGCCACATGTTCCAAACGTATGCAGTCCAGCAAAATTTCAGTGCGTCGTGGGAGTAGGCGGTGAAAAACATCCCGTACTGGGAACCGTAGATCTTGTTGTAAACATTGAAGGTCACGGGTTGAAGACTGTGTTTCATGTATTCAGTCATCTTCATTGTCCTGTTATCCTTGGCATTGACTTCATGTCCACCTATGGAGTTCAAATTAACATGTCTGATCACACTGTCACCCTTGATGAAGGTAAGATATCCATTGACTTCATTCAGCCCCCTGCCCATACTCGCTTGTGTAGAGCGGTCTGTGACGAAATTATCCCAGCAAATTCTGAAACCATTTTAAATGTCAAATATCCCCAACGTCACAACAACGGCACACTGTTGGTCGTGCCAGTGAAAAACACAATTTCCAAACTGTCACTTCTTGGCGCAAAATGCATAACTGAAGGTCAGAAAGGTCAAACTGTTTTCAGACTCTTAAATCCCACGGATAATGACATACTAGTGCCGAAGAACAGTATAATCGCCAAAGCCTCGTGTGTAACGGCCACTGCCACCTCTGTCTTCCCACTGGATAGCGAGGCACCGGGTCCAGCAGGGAGGGCTACAGTATCTGGGTCAGGGCGTACAGCCGCACCGACTGGGGTCATTAATCACGCGGTCACAGCTGCCCCCAAACCAGACATCGACTTAGAATTTGACCTCTCGGACTCTAATCTGACAGATTCACAACAACAGGCCCTACGGCAGCTTCTAGCTAAACACCGTGCTGTCTTTGCACAGGACATCACTGAACTGGGGCGAACAACAGCCCTGGAACACGTCATTGATACGGGTGACGCAAGACTTACGAGACGACGACATTATCGACAGTCCCCTGACATTAGGAAAGTCACAGAACATGAAACACAGAAAATGCTAGATGCAGGAATCATTGAGCCTTCCAACTCTCCATGGGCTAGTCCTATTGTTGTGCTGAAAAAGAAATCCGGAGAATTTAGGTGCTGTGTTGACTACAGGAGACTAAACAAAATCACCCGCCCCACCAACTGGCCATTACCAAGGCTCAATGACATCATAGACACGGTGTCTGAATCACAAGCCCAATATTTCTCCTCTCTAGACTTAACTGCAGGTTTCTGGCAAATACCAGTTGAACAAAACAGTAAAGAGAAAACAAGCTTTGTGACACATGAGGGTCAGTATCAATATATAACGTATTGCCATTTGGCCTGGTAGGAGCAACTACACCATTTCAGAGAGTTATGAACAAAATACTCCGAGGTTTAAATTGGAAAATTGCTCTAATCTATGTCGATGATGTGCTCATATTCAGCAAGACGTTCGATGAACACCTTGAACACCTCGACCTGGTTTTTCAAAGACTGAAAGAAGCAAATTTGACCCTCAAACCATCCAAATGTAAATTTGGCCTTCACAAAATCCTGTATCTCGGTCATAATATCTCTAAAGATGGCATCCAGGTTGATGACAATAAAACGAAGGCAATGAACACATTCCCTGTTCCACAAAATCAAAAGCAAGTTTCCTTGGGATGACAAATTACTACCGGCGCTTTATTCAAAATTATGCCAAGATCGCATCGCCCTTAAACAAACTTCTAAGAAAGGAAAATCCATTTAAATGGACTGAAGAATGTCAATCATCCTTTCTGTTGCTTAAAGATAAACTACTGACATCACCCATTCTAGCTTTTCCCGACATGGACAGAGAGTTTATCGTGACGACGGACGCATCAAATGACTCGATAGGGTACATACTGGGACAATCAGACGATGACGGACGAGAAAGGGTAATTGAATACGGAGGTAGAGCGCTCCGGGGTGCTGAACTGGATTACCCTATATCAGAGAAGGAATGTTTAGCTGTCGTTGAGGCAGTAAAACAATGGAATGCTTATCTAGCGCATCGACATTTCACCATCGTGACCGACCATAAGTGTCTTGGGTACATCAACAACATAAAGATCTCCACTGGGAGATTGTCACGCTGGGCGATGTTGTTGCAAGGCCACCAGTTCACTATTAAATACAAGGCTGGTCGTGAAAATCAAGCCGACGCGCTATCCAGACGTCATTATGACACTACGACAAAGGCCAATAATCCAGATGATGACGACCCACTGCCATACGCTACTGTATTTACAGCAGAGGACACCACAGACATTCCAACCGCACGTACTCAAGTAATGTTTGAGTACCATTCAGGCTCCTACACACTGGCTATGCCAGTTAGCGCCGATAGGCAAACAGACTGTGCTGAGTACGACATAACAAACCTTGTCGACGGCGGGGAAGATTCATTACTCACCTTACCCGATAAACAGAACAACTGTCCTGATGTAGGACCTATGTATCGATATCTAGCTCAAGGCAACGTACCGGCAGACGAGACTAAGGCGAAGAAACTTGCCGCCGACTCTGACCAATACATGCTAATTGACCATACGCTGTACCATAGGTATACGCCGCGCACCAAGCACCTGCTCCCCACTGATGACAGGGCTATTAAACAACTCGAAGTACCGCGATCCTTGCGAGACAAACTCCTGCACGCCTACCATGACTCCGTCATGGGAGGTCACCAAGGGAACGAACGTACATTCCAGGCAATAAAACAGAAGTACTTCTGGCCTGGTATGTACGCCGACGTTCAGCGTTACGTCACCTCATGCAACCGCTGTCAGAGGGCGAAACGCTACAAACACGGTCGTCCGGCACCGCTAGTGCCAATGCCTATGGCGGATGTCTTTGATCGATGGCACATGGACATATTGGGACCCCTGACCAAGACACCTGACGGATTTCAATATATTCTACTCATGGTAGATAGCTTTAGTCGATGGTGCGAAGCAATCCCCATAAAATCGCAGGAAGCTAATGTAGTGGCACAAGCACTGTATCGAGAGATTTTCACACGATTTGGCGCCCCAAAAGTACTTATCAGTGACCGAGCTCAAAATTTTATGTCAGAGCTCGTGGCAGCACTTTGTGAAATGTTTAAAGTCAAACAGCATCACACATCTTCTTATCACGCACAAACTAATTCCACATGTGAACGCAGAAACAGCAGCATTGCCCAAGCACTCCGTGCATATTGTAAACCCAACCAAACAGACTGGCCTGATATGTTACCGGGCATTCTCATGTCATACCGCATGACACCGTCCATCAGGAGCACTCAATGCAGTCCTTTCTTTCTTCTTTTTGGCAAACATATGAATGTTCCATTCGACACCACAGTGACACCAAAAGGTCAACTACAACCAAATGTCCAAACACACATAACAAATCTTCAAATCAATCTCAAATTAGTCCGAGAACTTGCTGAAGAAAATATTAAACGAAGTGAAATGAATTACAAAATAGGATATGACAAAAACACGCAAACCCCCAAACGCCAAATAGGTGACAAGGTTCTCCAACATAACACAAAGGTGCCAACAGGTCTCTCGCGCAAGCTACACCCCACATGGGAGGGACCATACTACATTACTGAAATCGGCCCCAACTACACGTACAAGTTAGCTAGGTGTGATACACACAGATCACTGAGGTCACTCGTGCACAACACCCGACTGAAGCCATACGAGGACCCTCGCAACAGACAGTACACGACTCCTGTGGACCCACCAGCAGTTGCTGAACCACAGACTGACGCCGGCAATGATGGCAATGACAAGGACGAATGATACGAAGTCGACAAGTTATTACACACAAAAGACAAAATGGCAGGAGTGGCTACACCCAGACGACGTGGGAACCGGAAGAAAATATCCCCGAAGTAGCCATCTCTGCTTACAGGACGCGCAAAAGGCGCAGACGACGCAGAAAAGCAGTCCTGCACTAAAAATGCTCAAACGCCAAAGAAGCATAGCGACTTACTAAATTACCCAGTTATACATTTATTTCATGTCACTTCCCGCTTAAGTAATAAATGCCACATTCATATGTTCCGTTTTGTTCATCGGATGACCATCCACCTTTACTTTATACGGAATATATGTTTGTTGTACTTTGTTGCTGTCATTTCATCGTTTCATTCATCTTTATCACCTCTCATCTCTGGGTGACAGTTGCGCAGCATCGTTAAGCTACACTGAGTGATGAGACTGACAGGGAGATCAGGAATATGTGTCTTGAACCACAGGTGCCTCAATCGTGGGTGGGTGGGGCGGGAGGGGGGCGGGGCCGGCTTCACACATATGTCATATAAAGAGAGAAGGTAGGCAAGCCATTTTGCAGCCAGAAAACTCAGCCCGAACAACATCGGTCGATTTCGTCAACAAAATGCCCCGACTGCGCGGTTTCTTCGCTTCACTCCTTCACTCAATGCCTCAACACTTTACTCACGAAAATATCACGTAATCCCATTCAAACACACCTTCAAATCACTGCATCAAGACATTTTTCCGCCAACTTTACGCGATTTTCACTGATGTCGCTCACCATGGCCGTTGAGGTTTGTCAGTAGCGCAGCGAGTATTTTGGAGCGTTCTCATTGGTTGTAACTGCTCTGTGGCTATCAGCCTTCTGATTGGTCAGAAATCATCTGGCGGCTTTTTTTAAATACATGCCTATAAAGTACACAGAGACGAAGTGAGTAGGGGGGCGGGGGGTTGAGCTCGGGGGGCGGGGGGAGGGGGGGGGGGCGGAGGAGGGGGAGTTACACTATTACACAAAACTGATGGGGGGCAATTTCCGCGGTTGTCTTGATGCCTGAGAGAGCGGATATTTGTGGCTCTGGGCCGAGGGACTATGAAGTTTTTGATGACCGGGGAAGTGGGGGGCGGGGGCTCCACTGAATACTTCTTACCGGGGGGCGGGTCCTCGCCAAAAAAAAGGGGGGGGGGGGGAGTCACGGCTCAGATGGCCTACATTTTGCATTGAAAAACCGGCATTGGTCCTCAAAAAAGGGGGGACCCTTTCGAGCAGATTTTCAAATTGGCGGAATTTGGGGATAATAAAACGCCCCGACCGAGCGGATTTTGGCAGTGAAAAAAAAGGGGGGAGGGCTTTACCGCGGACCCCCCCTAAACTCAGGAATATATTCAGTACCCCCCCCCCCGGGAGGGCAAGGGGGGGGAGGGGTCGTGTGGCCTAGTTCACGAACCATTTTCAGTGCATTTGTAAATTTATGTCATAGCAATGACAATGAAAGTCAGTGAGCTCATGGGCGGCTGGATCAAAGAAATAAAAAACTGTACGATCCTCAATGTCGAATGTTGAATTTTCAAATATCTCTGTGTCGTGTGTCGCTATTTACCCGTGCAGACCCCTATAAACTTTAATGCCAAAGGCACGACTCGATCAGCGCTACTTATTCTAACGCCGTATCACCCCCTGCGAAAACTATTACTACATGTTAATCGATACGAGTACTTAAGGCGGGAGTACCAGTGATGGAACAGCCTGCAATGCAATTTGCATATGGACGAAGGAGCTTGCGAGAAAACGGCACACGAGAGGTTACAACCAATCAGAAGGCTCTAAGAAATGCGCTGCGGCAGTCAACGGCCATTGTGAGAGGCATCAGTGAAAATCGCGTAAAGTTGGCGGAAAAATGTCTTGATGCAGCGATTTGAAGGTGTGTTTGAATGGGATTACGTGATATTTTCGTGAGTAAAGTGTTGAGGCATTGAGTGAAGCGAGGAAACCGCGCAGTTGGGGCATTTTGTTGACGAAATCGACCGATGTTGTTCGGGCTGAGTTTTCTGGCTGCAAAATGGCTTGCCTACCTTCTCTCTTTATATGACATATGTGTGAAGCCGCCCCCCCACCCACGATTGAGGCACCTGTGCTTGAACCCGAACCTCGTTTACCTATTGATCCAGATGCTATGGGTATATTTAAGCCCGTATGAAACAAGTGCCACTACGCGCCTATTAGATTAACTAGGGTGCTTCCTGGAACTAAGAGGCAAACTTCGTTAGCATCAGACGTGTCTTTCAAAGTTGATAGGGCTCCTGCACATACGATGGCCTATGCAGTTCTTGTGGTGCGTGCATGTTTATGTCCCTGAAGGTCAAGGCCGTGTATGCACTGACGCCCGCCGCCCAGCAGCCAGCCGCACGCTCAGGCAGACGCCTTTAGCCTGACGCCCGAGCCAGAGACACCGCACAGCAAGCGACTGCGCTAGCAGACGACAGCTAGCAGACGACACACTGCATCTTTCTTAACGTTTACCGGCGTGCTTCTACGCATTTTATTATCTTGGAGTTGTTAGTGTACATATCTGTTCTAATATGTTTTGATACTTTTCTTATCCGCACACGCGAAATGTAACCGTAATCGCACATTCGAATGTATAACTGTAATCGCACATTCAAATGTATAACCGTAATCACACATTCGAATGTATAACTGTAATCGCGAATTTGAATGTGTAACCGTGACGGGTAATTCGTATATGTAACCATAATTGTGCATTCGCATGTGCAACCTCAAGCGTGAATTTGTCTGTCTAACCTAATGTATATATATACGTTGCTTTGGTGTTTTCTAGCATTCGTTTTCTTAGGCGTTCATTATTAGCCTTGAATGAGCGATTACGATTGTTATATACAACCTGTCCAATGAATATACACTTATACAGGTACATGTATGTCCGGATATTAATTTACAGTTTGGGGACCAAACTTTTTAAGCGCAGGGGAAGTTATCGTAGTGCACTTTCCCCTGTCAGGCCATGTAGTAGTGCGCTGGGAGCCAGCCCGCCAACCAAGCAGCGCACGCAGGCTCACTGGTGCAGCCCGATTCACGATCCCAGCCCTGAATGCCCACGGGCTGCGCCCAGCCCTGCCTCGCCCGCTCACTGGCAGCGGTCAGAGTGATTTATGGTTCTTGTTCAAATTTACTAGGCGCGCAAATCCAGAATCCGTTCCGCTCACTGTGTGCTATACTTTAACATGGCGTGTGCTTCAAGGTTCAGCTCTTGGCTGTGATTAAGATTAGTCACACGTCACTTAGTTACTTTGTTCAACTACAAATATTCTTAGAAGTTAAATCTCCGATATAAGCTTAATCCGGAAACAGAGAGTATATGATTAATTCTGTTACGAGGTCCACAAGTGGTTGGATCCAGTTGTTTTAGGAGGACCACCGACTGAAAAATGAACTTCCATTGATTTACTTAACGATCCTAAGTTATAGTATTCTTGCAAATGGTACATTACCATGTCACTAATTATCTTGCGAATTCCCGCATTCCTGCTTTGCGTATTGATTATTTTATTACCATCTGAAGTCAACCATCTAACACAATAGTGGCCTGGAGCCTGTCGAGCCATAGCTCGGATCCAAGCTGCCTCACGGTGCTCACCATAACGTTCGCGCTTCCTCTATAAATAAGGGCAACCCCCGAGCAACCGGCAGACGGTCCTGGAGAGAGGCTAGGGAAATGTGTATTGTATATACTTATATGTTCATTTAATAACGAGCACGATTAATTCAGCCCACGGATGAGTGTTATCATTCTACTGACTAATTCCCCGACCACAATTGGATAAAAGCAGCAGTGACGCCAGTGAATGATTGACAGTCTGGATTGCTCTATTGTGGAGTGTAGGCAAGACAAAACAGCCGGTAGGTGGTTCAAATCACACCTGTGCAAAAGTCTACGTTTGTGCCGGGTAAAGATCCCACGACTGTCTTTGTAAAGAGTAGGGGCAGGAAATGGTGATATTGAGACATTGAGGTAAAGTGATATACTAGCTTGTTATTATCTCTTATCATATCTGTCTTGCCTTTAGTATCATTTCACATAGTCTTGGTTCTAAAATGTCAAACATCTAAGATGGCGCATGTAAGTAGGCTGCTTTAACTTCAGATGGCAAGCCATTTAGGACTTGTTCTACAACGTTAATTGTTATGTGGGATATAGTATCCAATGTTCATTCCAATTTCAAACAGACTCCATTTTGTGATAAATATTTGACAGCAATTAAAACATGGCAAAGCTTCTATTATTCGTATATTTTATTAAATTGTACAAACGGAAACATACATGGTGGACTAAGACAGAAAATATACACGTTAAGCACATCTCGTGGTGAGATATACACATATCTCTTAATATAGAAATACAGCATAACATTCATACAACTCTCGTACACAACTTATACACCAAGATTATACATCAGACATTCCTTCCGCCGCATCCAGCCCCAAAGGTTGGTCCCGTGTTGGGACGAACCGGACAATGCGACATATATGGGCATCGAGCCTGTATTTATTAGGCTTCCCTAATTGGGATGGGCCACAAAACGCTAATCCGGACCAGACGATTGGACAGACAGGACAAACACGGGACACAAACAACACTCCTCTAAAAAAACTAAATAAAAATAAATAAATAAATAATAATCATTGGTGGACGGCTTGACAATATGCGAATAACCCGACACTCTTACACACACACACGACTCTACTATCAGTCAGTCTCTCGTCAAAAGTATGGAACGCCTATTGCTGTCACAAATAGATGTGTTTAACATACTCCACCTACTCACAGGGGGATGATAGGCAACACAACCTTAAGCTGGCCTCCAGGTGCCATGTATCTCATAAACTGCTGTGTATAACAGTCTAGTATACAAGCAAGCAGAGTATCAATTAACTTTTATTACTAAATTTGTTTCCCAAAGTTACCCTTTATGCAAATATTACTTACTAACTTATCTGACAAACCATATGAACCTATATGAGTAATATGTGATACTTCCTTGATGTGGGAGTGACCCAGGCACCATTTGGGAGACGAACAGTTCCTCATATGTTTTCTTTTACACTCACCAAATAAAACAATATTAGATTTAGATGTTGACAAGGAAAACCGCCAATTAACACTGTACTCGTTAGCACGGTTCATCATTCTGTCTAGGCCATGTTTGGATAGTGATATCAAGGTAGAATCATCCGCAAGGATAAGGCTACCTAGGTGCAACTGATTGACTTGCATACCATCGCCCGTTCAATAATATCTGTCAGACGATATTAACGATTCCCTTAGATTATCGGCTTTAAATATGTAGCAAGCAAGTTGCGGCATCACATCAATGTTATTTGTGCTCATTAAGTCAATAAATAGTGCGAATCCTGGGTTCATTCAGTATATTCTAGGAAAATAAATATCACGTAAGGTTTTAAGAATAGAATAACACAACAAAAAATGGTACTCATCATAATATATAAATATATAGCAAACAAGTTGCGGCATCTCATCAATATTATTTGTGCTCATTAAGTCAATAAATAGTGCGAATCCTGGGTTCATCCAGTATATTCTAGGAAAATAAATATCACGTAAGGTTTTAAGAATAGAATAACACAACAAAAAATGGTACTCCTCATAATATATAAATATATAGCAAACAAGTTGCGGCATCTCATCAATATTATTTGTGCTCATTAAGTCAATAAATAGTGCGAATCCTGGGTTCATTCAGTATATTCTAGGAAAATAAATATCACGTAAGGTTTTAAGAATAGAATAACACAACAAAAAATGGTACTCATCATAATATATAAATATATAGCAAACAAGTTGCGGCATCTCATCAATGTTATTTGTGCTCATTAAGTCAATAAATAGTGCGAATCCTGGGTTCATTCAGTATATTCTAGGAAAATAAATATCACGTAAGGTTTTAAGAATAGAATAACACAACAAAAAATGGTACTCATCATAATATATAAATATATAGCAAACAAGTTGCGGCATCTCATCAATATTATTTGTGCTCATTAAGTCAATAAATAGTGCGAATCCTGGGTTCATCCAGTATATTCTAGGAAAATAAATATCACGTAAGGTTTTAAGAATAGAATAACACAACAAAAAATGGTACTCATCATAATATATAGCAAACAAGTTGCGGCATCTCATCAATGTTATTTGTGCTCATTAAGTCAATAAATAGTGCGAATCCTGGGTTCATTCAGTATATTCTAGGAAAATAAATATCACGTAAGGTTTTAAGAATAGAATAACACAACAAAAAATGGTACTCATCATAATATATAAATATATAGCAAACAAGTTGCGGCATCTCATCAATATTATTTGTGCTCATTAAGTCAATAAATAGTGCGAATCCTGGGTTCATCCAGTATATTCTAGGAATATAAATATCACGTAAGGTTTTAAGAATAGGATAACACAACAGAAAATGGTACACATCGTCAATAAGGAGATGATACCCTGCCTTCTCACAAAGTAAACAAATTTGATTTTCTATTAAGGGACCATCTCTCCTCCCTAAATCCACTCCTAATCTATACGCAAAACATCTAAATTTGGCCAATGTGGATCTATATTTGCAGACGTTTACTTGTGTTAAATATAACACCTGTTCAATGAAAGATTTATGAGAGTAATAATTAGTACCCAGGCGGCTAGCGTTTCTTACTCGTCCTTCCCACTCTTGTCGTTGTCTATTTATTAGAGTTGACTTTAAGTTATCTAGGAATATTCTGACCTGCCCTACCCCTTGCCGAAGCCACACTATTCCATAGCCGTTCTGCATTAATATTTATTTAACAGATCTTACCCACTTACGCTTGAATAGAGGTCGTTGGATTAGAAGTCGTTGGCGACGTCCAGCTCCGTCAGTAGCGTGGACACCGCCTCCGCGCAGCTCGCCTCAGCCGCTTCCGGTCCAATCCCGATTACCAGGAAACGACCGGAAGTGCGCGCGCACACCACCGCCTTTTCACCGCTGAGCGAGAACTCGCGGGCCGTCACGAGAGCGTTCTGCTCGATGGACGTGATCTTATAGGCCTTGGCGGCCAGCTGGAAGGCCTCGCCCCGCCGACCGGTGGTCAACACTATCTGCAAGTGCTGCACTTCGCATGCACCGAATTGGAATTCCTCCGTGCACGTCACGACTTCTTCCTTCGTGTCGAAGATGGCGACATGGTGGAGGTCGGTATCGGCCGCAAGGTCGCGTATATGAACGTCCCAGTCCCTCATCTGCGTCTTGATCTCCTGAAGTTAAATATTGAAGCGATGAGTTATTGCGCCCAAGATGCAAGTCATGGATGCAAATTAGTCCAATCATTTAAAAAAAAAAATAAGTGTACCTCAAAAGGGATATCACGTATGCCCCCATATCGCTCAAAGATCACCGCCCATCGTCCGGGTAATATCTGGCAGACGGAAATAAAGTGAATTCGAAGCCCTGACTGGAGATTCGGGAACCCTTCGATGAGACGTCATGGTTACCTCATATACGTTGGCTTCTGTCGGCACGGTCGGCGTCTCATACAGAGTGCATAGGGCGGCTACGGACACGCCAGTCGCTGAAGTCACGGCTGACGGTGACATCATCTCTTGTGACGTTGTCGGCACAGTCTTGGCAGCGGCTGTTTCACATGTGTCTGCGCTCGTCGCTGCGTCTTTGAACAGCTTTCTGCAAAGGGGAAATTCCAAATTGATAAGTGGGTAATTAACACATTAGCAATGACATCCAATAAAGTCACACAGTATTATTATATCATGCTCCAGCCCTCTATTGGCCGAGTAAAAAGACCGTCACGATGAACGACCGTTAAAGGTGGAGACGAGAATAAATCCTAACCGGAGATTCTACTGCCAAGGCCGAATGAAAAAATGACGTGTTAGTGCTTAAGGCTACTATTCAGCAAGCTAAATTGGACCAGTTTGACCAATGATGCATTTAATCACTATTCATTCAATTTAAATTGGGATCCTATATTACTATTTTAGCGCATACTTGCAGACACCCTGACGTCGCTTATGGCATCTTGCCAACAGCACCAGCAGCGTCACGAGGACGGACAGGACGACGACTACCCCCAGGATCACCATGCCAACCAACAGGTTCTTGTCCCAGCAGAGGGTATAATTGTCGCCCGCATCATCTTTACAGGAGCCAAGAGGGCATGCTGCAGCGTCAATGGAGACACCAATGCTGAGTGCAATCTATATAGGTATAATGTCTGTTGTCATTTGTTTTAAGTGGGTAATTATCACTTGTGTTCGGTCATACCTTACCCTCCACTTACTTTAATAATTTACCCCCAAGCGTGTACAGTACGACAGTTATTCTCTAGCCTAATCGGGGTGCTGCTAGCCAATGTAAACCAATGGTCTTATAGTAGTCCTATTCCGTATGTACGCTGCTGGCCTCTATTGGTCTCGCCAGTCACCGTTACTTATGGGGTGTTCCTTCCCTAGATAACACCACTGTTCCACATCACTGTGCCATCCTATATTGGGCGATATTACAACCATCCTAATGTTGTATCGTGGCCTTGTAGACGTACCTTGGGCTCTTCTGCATGCAGAGCAAACAGTGTTCTTCATGGAACATTTGATACATTCAATTATGACTTTCACCAAATGACATTATGATACTGTAGTTTTATAATATATCTATGAGCGGCATTGCATGGAAACACCTATGTGATACATACACACGAACTTAGCTGAGCTGAGGCGGGCGCGATAGCTCTGGCCACCTGAAAGCCTAACGGCACGTGGATCGGTGGTTCGCGCCCCGCTGTGGCCATGTCTGTGTGGTCGCAGTATAAAGATCCCATGTCTTTCTTCGCAGGGGTTTACCCCCGGGGACATGACTCCACTCTCCCTTCCTTCTCCCATTGACGCGATATGACCAAAAGTGGTTAAAGCGTCCTGAATAACCAACCAACTAACCAACCTGAGCTGAACTCGGATGATTTTCAGTGAGGCGCGAACCTCCGAACTCCGGCACGATGGTTGGCCTAGCAGAGCTCACTCGATAAAGCCGAGAGCGCTAACCACCAGGCCATTCGGGTAGCCGGGCCGAATAACACCAATCTCGAAGCGCGAAACACGGTGACGCAACTACCTGAATGCCCAGCCTGAGCATTTTTGGTAAAATAAAAACTCCGGCTGTGGGGAAATGCGTGTGGGAGACATGTGACGCACCTGTTTCCTGGTTCTGGCCATTGACAGCAGAGACCTCCTTCTGCCAGTAGTGGTAGCAGAGGTAGTGATGGTCGTCAGGGGCCACCCACTGGAGGCCATCACCCTCATCATCGTTATACCGACCCACCCCCACCGGGAACAGCTGCACCCCCAGTTCCGTCAGCTTGCTCGTTTCATTCCGCACCTACCGTGGGTGGAGGGGAAGGGTGGTTAATGGTTGGAGGCAGGCGAGAGAGAGAGAGAGAGAGAGAGTGGAGGGGGAGGGGGGGGGGGGGAGTGAGGAGGGAGAGGGGGAGTCATGGTATCTCAGGGCATAATCATAGCAGGAGCAAAATATGATTTATATGTATTGATATATGTGCAAAATACAAAAGCCCCGCTATAAAGACCACCTACGGGACTGGGCAAAAGTCATATCAGTGTTTTCGAGTTCGATCGACGTCAGAGGCGCGAAGCGCGTTGAACTTTGGCCCCTTGTTATTTTGAAATAATTTCACGGTGAACTCTTCCATTGGGATCGCAAAACAACAGAATGTCTATAATTTCAAATTCTGCATAGAAATTACAGCATTCAACCCAAAGAACCCTCCAAACCCATTCGGGACCCCATCACACGGAGAATAGATCTACAGACCGATACGGGACACCATTTAGTACCTGGTAACGCCGTGGCACAGTAGATACAATGTTCGGCTATTATCGAGCGCGCTGCGTAGTTCGTACCCCACCTGTGCAAATTTGTTGATGACTGATAAAGATCACCTTGTCTTTCTTGGCAACGAATAGGCAGTTACTCCCGGAGACATGGCTCCTCCCTGCGTTGACCCTTTCCACTGTCGCGATTTGTCCTACAGAGGTTAAGCGTCCTACCTAAACCAACCAAACTAACGAACCATATAATTCAGAATACTAAGGGCGGATGCAGGATTTTGAAATAGGTGAAAGCATATTTATGATCATTCTCAGCTAACATGACCAGGCCCAGCCAACTGACCTTAATCCCTTTATATGGCCTTGACCTTTACCCTGACTAATTATGACCCGGCGCATGCATGAACTTGGCGACCTACCCTACGTTCGGCCTTGCCGTGGAAGGTTATGACCTGGACCCTGGTGTGGTCCGGGTGGATGACGACTCCGGCCTCGCAGATGGCGTAGTTGACGAGGTCTAAGGTGAACTGCTTGATCTCGTCCCAGCTCTCTTGTGTAGAACCGCTGACATCCAGCACGAAGGTCAAGTAAAGGTTATCACGCTTCAGAGAGCAAATAACCGCTTGCCGCGCGGACTCAAACTGGTCACGTGACCTATTCTGGCAGGCCGGGAAGGCCATGTCCTGGCCCCAAGCCTCGCGAGGCGACGCGAGCAGCAACGATATTACAATGATGATCAGTCTCGATGCGTTTTTGCTGGGTGCCATGTTGTTTTATAGTGCATCTATTTGGGGTTCTGCGCCCAGCGATACGCTTGCAATATGTTCTCGGGTGCGTGGTTCGGTGGATGTCCGGTCGCTTCCCTGGCAACCCCTAGCTGGCTATCTCTGGCTCTCCTTGGACGAGGGTACTTACTTGCACTACAGGTAAGTCTGTAATACCAGTTTGTTTCCTCGCTCTAAGCACCTGGGTGCTATATATACTGAGGGCGCCGGGACGGTTTTATCGCAGGGCCACGTCAACCCCAAACTCCGAACCTTTCAACCCCCGAACGACATTGTTACGTTATTATTAAAACTTGATGAAGGTGTGTACTACGTGCTTACGTACAACAATGTTTTGCATGTGTAGAAATGTGGACCTCAAACAGGACATCAGATACGAACATACGTGACGTACACTGGTCTTGTGTTACATCCGCGTCGGCGATAGCGTCATCGGGTTATACACGGAGCCCCGCTGGAGACAAACATAATTAATGTGCGTCTCGTTGCACGACTGAGGATATCGTTCCCATGTACCCATGACCGTGAGTCATATTCTGAGCAGGGTTATTATTCAACTGGGTTATAGAGCGGATATTTATCACGGAAAAATACCCCACCTACACTGTCCGCCGTGTGCTGACGGACTCAGTGCTGATTATGATCAACGGAGATGAGTGCCCGGGCTTAACAGTGTCCATTTGCTGAGAAATGACGAATAAAGCAAGCGGGCCTGCATTCAAATGCATCGTAGGGTTAGTTAGTGCAAGATACCTCCCCCGAGCGGGGTTTGGAGGTGAAAAAGTGCAAGCTCCCCGCACGGTGGCGCTACGCTTTTACCGCTGCTGTCGGCCGGGGGTAAATTTCAAGATTCTTGAAAAACGATCAAATCAGCTGTAATCTTTTGCAACCTTATAATTTAGAAAAATAAAACATAACGATAACTGCGTTTGAAATAAAACAAAAACACATCTTGTATCATTTCGAAAAAGTTATATGTAGGAGGGGTGGTGTTCCCAGATAACGAAGAAGAAATTTCTTTATTCCCAGGTCACGTTGCATTAAAAGGAGAACTATCCGCATCCAAAGGAAGGCCGGATACATGATAGTAAATTGGCGATTTCCCGATTCACGGTTATTTAATATTAAAATTTCCAGATCAAGATTAGTGAAAATCGTTGATCACAGCGGTCGGCTAATACCCCATTCCCAATTCATGAAGAAAGTCTTATTTCAACAAAGTCAAATGTAATTAAGCGACCCCCGGGGCTGCCTCATGTCATGACACTTGACAGCTATTGTTCCGACTAAGGCCTATAGTCTTGTACGATCAGTGGCCGATCAGCCTTTCCTTTCCAACTAAAGCGACACCAAACGGGATGGAATGGAACTTAAAGCAGCCTACTTATATGCGCCATCTGAGATTTTATTTTACATTTTAGAATCAAGACTAAAAGTATCTCAAAATTATAATGCATATGTGCTTTATATCTCGTTGAGTCTGTACTGGTTGAGTCTGTAAAACAACAATTTCAACATAAAAGTTTGTCGCGCGGACGTTCTTGCGTGCCGCGGTCGACATCACACAGAACAGCAAACAGGCGCGCAGGGACATAAAGCCGGCCACCAGTTTCTACTTCGGTGAACAAAAATAAGCTTGCTCATGTTGCAAATATGCAACATCTGAAACCTATTCTCCTATTCGTTTCAAATTGCTTCTCTTGAAGAAATTGGTTACGGAAGACAGTGTTTTGGGGCTAATGCTTTGAAAGATATACACATATACACATATTGTCCTTTACAATCTCCGGTTGTGTGCCAATTTGCATCGAAATACATAACAGAAATAGAACAACAGTATCAAACTTTACCATATGAAGGTGCTGGCGTGACCATCTGCGCATTTTATATGAGGTAGGCGGTTTCCGGGTCTTAATATCTCAAGGGAACTGACCTTCGAATCTGGTAATCAGATGTCAATGCCACCGTGTCAAGGTCAATGTCACAACTATGTGATCAGTGTCACTGCTGGGTACAGGTACCAAATTATATATTGGCCTGGTATCTTCCTCACTAATGAGTCTAGAGATTCATTTTACAGTTCATTGGCCATCCTAATGTTAGTGTTTCCAAATTTTCACAACTTCGCTGTGGGTGCAAAAATAAGGTGAGGTAGACAACCATGTTATCGGCATCATGTTTGCCAAATCGCATGGAAAAATGGGACTAAAGGTTTGGACGCCATAAAAGGATGGGATTTTAACATGGGACCCTATGACATAGTATGGCCCTAGCCATTATAAAGCCTCCATCTGTCCGCGTGTGCGCGTGTGTATTGACAGGGACGGCGGAGGGACTATTGCCACCAGTGGTGCACGGGAATGCCCCATTTCCGCCATCATCCCTCATCCCTGAGGCTGCGGCGTCTCGTTGTTTCTCGGCATACCAGGTATCAGCTCCAGACGACCGGCAGTACATGTAGGGATTGTTTATAAACAGTCCTTGTTAATCGTGCATCGTGTAGCAAAATACGCAGAACTCAATACATATATTCGTAGATTTATGGTTCTGTTTCTGTAGTTATTTCTCTTTGGCAAAATCTAATTTTAAAAAAGCACTTCCAAGTCGCTTCCAAGAGCAAAATTAAATCCTAAATCTAATTTTTTAAATGCAAGCTTAAGTCCAACATCTAGTTTAAAAAATGGGAAAATGAAATCCAAAATCTAATGAAATCATGAGCTTCCACCATCACGGGATCGGCTGAATACCATTCACCACGAGATGAATCAGACGAATCGCGCGATCTCGGCCGTACAACCCCCGCGGAACCCCGGCGAACACACATGCTGGCGATTTCTGAGAACCAGCGAACCGCGCCCTCGTCTCCCCACCGGCGTCGCTGGTTTCACCCGAAGCTCACGTATGATTCACATATGGTCACGGTAGTTGGGTGTGGACTCCACACGCAACTACCTAGACATAAACAACGAGGTTTGTGGATACCCATTATCTGATGAACAAGCGAGCTGTTTAGCTCATCGAGTTGCGATAAGACATTATAAGAACTCCGGTAGCCGTCACTCTAGGCACTGTACAGTTACTGTACGTCACTACAATATACATATGTTAAAGACACTTGAGAGTACGACAACATCAGGACATGAAAACATCAGGACCAGCGAGCATGTCATTTAATTCAAAATGTACGCACGTAGTATCATTGCGTATCTTTAGCCTAATATGTCATAGGTGCTACCTAACCTGAGCGAGTGCATTAAACTGATGAATAAATATATTATTGTCATATCCATATGACATATCAGAGCAAAGGCCAGAGCGGCAAACTGTATTTTGTCAGCTATAATCAATACCACAATATGGCCGTGGGTCGGTGTTGGATCCTCTCCTCCCAGAGGTATCATATATACGTAGGATATTAGTAGGATCCTATGGATTAGGGGCAGTTGTTAGCCTGAATGTTTGAATCGGTTTCAAAAGAAGTTTGTTTATTAATTTAGTATCAGTTCTGCACAATGCGCGTTTGTTTGCAGAACTATTGTCTTCAGCTTACTTGTAGGCTAATATTTGTAGTCGATGGAGCTTCATCATGTGCGAAATTACTTTAGATATTACGGAAAGAATCGATTGTCACAGAAAGGAAAGCATGATTGAATTGATTGGGTCTCTTTGAATGGTCCCTCAAATTGTAACAAAGTTATCGGCCAAAACAGCTGTGAACGGCATTAAGGAATTTAAATTTTACTAATATACCTTCGATGGCCATAGACATTTAATTCGCTCTGGCCTCCTATCAACCAAACAAGAGCAAGAACAACAAGTTTTGGAGTGTCGACTGTCTAACCATCTAACCTTACGATAGGAACATTAAACTAATGACGGGGTTGAGTTGAGGATTGCGTGTGTGTGTGGGTGGGGGGGGGGGGGGGGGCGGTTCAATTTTGCGGGCACTCAGTTGTACCCGCCCAAGAAGAGCCTTTTGTCATGAGATCACAAAGATCACAAAATCACAATTTCATATGACATCGATAACTACTCTTTTTTGTCGAATTGCTAATCGCGAGCTCAAAATGCGACCTGATCGGCTAGCACCATGTTGTGTGTGTACACTAAACACTGTTGTTTACCCGCCAAAACTTTGGCTGGCAATGAAGGACGACTACCCCTAGGATCACCATACCAATCAACAGGTTCTTGACCCAACAGAGGTCGCCCACGCCATATGTACAGCAGCCAAGAGAGCAGGCTGCAGCGTCAATGGTGTCCCCATTGACGCTGAGCGCAATCCATATAGAGGCTTATTCCCGGGATATACCGTTTATTCGTTTTTCTTTTGCTTCTGAACATTATAAAAGCAGAATTTACCCTTTTAAAATTTTCTGTTGCACAAAAGGTAAAGCAGAAAAGAGTTTCGGCAATTCCTTTTCCCATTACCGTTTTGAAACATGATAAAGCAAAAAAAGCAAAACTAGCGTTTACAGTAGGACAGTTATACTCTAGCCGAACCATGAGGGGAGCAGCATTCCAGACCTAGCGGGGGTGGAGGGGAAGCGGTGGTTAATTGTTGGAGGCAGGCGAGCTAGAGAGAAAAAGGGGGGGGGGGTGAGTGGAGGGAGAGGGGGAGTCATGGCATCTCAGGGCTCAATCATAGTAGAAACACAATATTATTTATATGTATTGATATATGTGCCAAAAATATGCATCATTAGTTTGTATTATATGCATAAATTTATATATTTTATGAATATGTGGATCACACATATATTTATACAAGTAAAAATATCAGGGAATTCGGGTTAGGGCGGCTCGGGGTGGGGGGGGGGGGGGTGACGCCAACCCCCATCTCCCCTCCCTGGATCCGCAATACATGTATAAGCTCAACAGATATGGGGCGGGTCCGTTTCTCGTTATCAGCATTTGAAAATTGTGTTTGTCTTGTAATCTGATCATTTTTATTATCGCATTTATCTTGTGATCTAATGATCTCATTATTTCATTATCCCGGGAAAGTTTCGTCATAGGTGATTTCTGTCGTTGTTCATTCCGTTGTTTTGCGATCCCAATGGAAGACTTAACCGCTCTAGATAGATCGCCCTTTCCCGAGCAGGGTTATTATGTAACTCCATTATAGAGCGGATATTTATCACGGAAAAATACCCCACCAGCAGTGTTCATAAGTTATTTCCATAGCATTGATATTTCATATGTACACGAACACTAAATGTGTAGAGGACGACTGGTGCCACCCGGGGGCCAGACAACAGCACGAGCACTCAGCTCCGTTGACCATAATCAGTACCGTGTCCGTCAGCACACAGAGGAAAAGTTATATGTGTGACTGAACTTTCCATCACCTGATACCGTGTGTTTTTAAGCTTAGGCCGGGTCCCCGGCACTAATTTGTAGAAATGAGCGACGCATTTTCTTGCGCCGCGCTGCCCTGGCGAGCGAGTGTGAAAATGCATTGAAGAATGCGAGATATATGGCGGAGTGAGTCGAAGGCAGGGAGTGGAAATAGTGAAGGCGTTTTCGCAAACGCACCAAAAACCAACTATATATTTAGTACCCCCCCCCCCCCCGTCTTTATGAAGTTAGACATAGACAGCAACTGAGGAAGGTCCTTGCATGTAAAACTCACTGACGTCACGTCAATGACGTCAATCTATTGCTCTCTCACGACGTTATGTTCCTGCATTGTTCGTTAAAGAGCATGAAAACCCTAATTAAAACCATCAAATTCACTCGCAATTCGAAAGTATCGTCCTTGCTGGTTATTATGGTATCCCTCTTTATACCACGGAGTTATTGAAACCAGCGTTTGAGCCGTTTAAATATGCGCGCTGTCATAGCGCTTGGCGGCATTCTAAAAATAACCACACGCCTTTGTGCGGGCTGCGTGACGTCAGATCTGGAACACAAGTCCAGGGAAACCCACGTGCGTGCGCCGTTTGTATCATGTCGTGCGGTTGTTTACATTTGTTCCCAAACACGCTTTCCAATGCCTGGCAATGGTGCAGCGATGTGTAGTAAAGTTCTGTGGCAATTCGGATAAAACAGGACACAGTGTGCACACATTTCCTCAGAAGAAGAATGTTAGACGACTTTGGGTACAGTTTGTGAAGGTGAAGCGAGCAGACTTCGACGAAAAGTCTGTGAAAGCGTCTACAGTAATATGTGGGGCACATATTTCACTTCGGAGAGTTTCTCAAACTTTCTAATGTTTGAAATGGGATTTTGTAAGCGTCGCGAACTCAAAGAGGATGTAGTTCCCACTGTTCAGCCCAACGTGCCCGAGAAAGATCTACTCAAAGAAAGGGCAAAGAAGAGAAAAGAAAGAGATTGTTCAGTGGTTAGGACTTCAGAAGCCAGTGATTCTCAAGCCAGAGAGACTACTACTTCTACCCTGACTACAGCAACATCAGGTGCTTGGGAGAGAGTAGCCTGAAAGTTCAGACGTTACACTTACAGTCCTGACACTTGTTCTTGTGACTGTACACAAGAACAAGTGTCAGGACTGTAACGTCTGAACTTTCAGGCTAGGGAGAGAGAAACCCTGACTGAGAAAAAGCCAAGGAAAAGCTGTGCTAGCTGTTCAGAGGAGAGAATTGTTGAGGGTAAGTTTCCAATTAAGCTTATTTCTACTTTCACGTTAACACAATAAAGCAATGAGATTTGTATTAATAAGAAACTTACTTCAAATTATTAGAATACTAAAGCACCTAAATGCATTTAAGCTTAGTTTGATAACTTAGTACTGAATCACTCACAGCATTAACTGAGTCAGGGACATCATTTAGTAAGTCGTACTTAATAGCATATAATATAGCGTTAATTTAATTTAAACATATTTTTATTACGCAATTGGAAAGCAGGCAATGTCTATACAAATTCCTTTTAGCATTAATTTAATACGGTGTACTGAAATTTAAAAAGCCCCTGCGACACAGGGATTTGGGGTTGATCATGTCATACTGTTGGCAATATCATTAAATACATTTTATGTCACATGTTGGGAAAACAATGAAGACACTTTTGATAGCAAGCTTATATTTACAATCCTGAGCAGTTACCACCATACTCTAAAAATAATTGAACACATTATTCCTATATATATATATATATATATATATTACTTCCATGCCGAAAATGGTTTGCATGAAAAATAACCACTAAAAATGACTAGATTACACACTGTTTTAGAAATGTTATTTGATGTATGCAAATACACTATATATGCATATATATATGCAAATATATTATATACTCCCTATCAAGGTGTTTATTGGCAGGCACATACAGTGAAAAATGAAACTTGATTTTCTCCAATAGAAATTTTACTGTATTACAACTTCAATTTAAGAATCTGTATCTATATGGCACAACCTTATCTGGCTGAAAATATATGTTTCGCCATGGGCTGAAGGCTAGACAGGGGTATGTACGCTACAATCTGGTCATAGCCCTTGAATGCTTTTACACAATAATCTGTCTAAGAAAACATTAGTTTAGGTAAATAGTTAGATAAATGGGATACCAATTTGTTCTAGAATCCTTAGCCTTTTTGGTATGATTTAAATACTTATATATAAGACTTACTGTTAAAACTTGGGGGTGCATATACTACAATCAAACTTTGCATAGTCACCTGATTAAGGGAATATATAGCAATATTGCAGTCAATCATTTTCAAGGATGCATGATAACATCATTTAAGAATAATGGAGAAGTCATAGTAAAAATTAATTACTTCATTTATGTTGTGAATTCTGAAGGAGGTACATACGCTACATAATTTTCAGCTTGTTTTAGCTATTGTCATCAATGTTGATTTTTATATTCATGAAGATTGCTTGATATTAGTCCTTTTTTTATTGTCGTTTTGCCTGTAATAGTAGATTCTGATTATTTATTTTGTTAATACAAATTGTCATTATATACAGATCAGACAATCACGAATCATTGGGGTAAATTAATATTATTGTAATAAATGGATATTTCTTCATGAGTGTTATAACAAACATTCACTTTAGCCAATTATTAATGAGAGAACCTGAATAAGGTATTCTGCAATAGATCCACCACACAGAGAATGTTTTTATTTAGAAAGAATAGCAGTCAATCAGTAATGTAACTCCTAGTTATTTGATTTCAAAAATGAATGGCTCTATTATTAATCCAGTAAATAACTTGTATAACACATGTAATTACATGTTTTGACGACATAATTATAACTTAAACATAAAGCTACTGGCAGAGATGTACCTGTTATATGTTATCTGAACTGGCCTATGTATTTAGTGTGAACTTGTCAGTACTGAAGCTACTTGCTATAATATAATAGGCAAACTGACTCGGTACTATCAGTTTCATTAAATTGATGCCATGACTTCCTTCAAGCTAGATTTCTGTATAAATCATTTTTATTTATCAGTATTTTTTACCATATTTTCCAGATCTTATCTGAATCAGAGGTTCAGAATGTGGGATGTTCTGCAGAGGGGACAGTAGGAGATAGTTCTGATGGAGAAGATGAAGATGGTGACAGCTATAATATAGAAGGTTTTGCATCAGACTCACACAAGCCAGAAAGTACCACACAGGCAACACAGACTCAGAGGCGATACTTCCGGAGCAGAGGCATCCAAGTTGGCCCAGTTATGAAGTTATTAAATACGCCAGGTATCATTTGAAGAAGGTTTTTGAAAAATTACGTAAGATTCATTTGGGAATGAAATGTTTCACTTTAAGATTTGTTGGGATATGACATAAAAACTGCATGCATGAAAGTATTCATGAACAAATGTGTAAACTGAATGATCTAACATGCAAGGATTTAATATGTAATATATATTATATATGGCACTGCATAGTACTTCATGTGGTTATTGTGTATAAAATGGTATAATATGCGGCTAAGAATACATTGGTACATGGAGGCCCCTCCAATACATTAAGTAGAAGCAATGTATTGTCGTTACATTGCTTATTTTTAACAAGATTCATGTATTGGTTAATTGTGACATAAAACTGTTATGTGACTGTATCAACGACTGAAATAAACAAGCAATAAGCTGGTTAAACTTTACAATGATTGCCCATTTTATTTTGTTGAAATCAGCACCGTTGAGTGATACATGTATATCAGAGCAATATGTGCATAACCTTGGTATACTATGCCGAGATAAGCTACTCTTCTATTGTTTAATGAAACAGAATACACACATCTTATAATTTATATCACATGTCATACGAAAATACAAAATATGAATCTACTCCATCCTGTATTTTAAGGGAGTATCCATGTTTGGTAGGATTCCACATCACTCTGCCCATTTAAATTCTGTGTACTCTCCTTCTGATGGGAAGATATGGCGGATGGCAGCTATAGGACATGCTGGCAAACGCACTCTGACTTTCTTTCCCAAGTATCCCCGGCACCACCTCGCCAGCTGGCGATAAGCTGTATATCTGCATTTCAAAGAATCAAAGAAAAGCAAATTGTCATTCCCACTGAGTAGGCCACACAAAAAAAAACACACAAAGTGAATAAGTTAAACTCCATAAATAAATTTTAATGCCAAAATATGTTTATTATTATAAATAAATAGAAAACTCACTCTTGAAGTGAATATTGCATGTTGCCATGCTCCTGTCGATTCGCATAGTATGCTATCTCCAGAACATACTGGTCTAAGCAGCCTGTTCTGAAGCCTGGATGTTCCGATATGCATTTGATTTTTTCCTGCCGACCCTCTTGATCATTATATAGTCTTCCACTTTCCGCCACACCTGTGAGATCTCTGTGCAGCATATGCAGTCATCTGCATCTAAAGCTTGGCAGTGGCCACACTGACACCTAATTAAATGAAAGGAAAATTATTTAAACAATATTCCAACTCTAAATATGATTCGGTTTACTTTATACAGTTCCGAAAATGACCTATAAACTAAATATTTCTCCAGCTACTGTGAGCAGTGTAAGCAAACTTCGGACCAAGAGTAAGAACTTAGACTTCCCTTCAAAACCATGCGTTATTGCACAACGTAAATAGATCGTGAAGGGCCAAATAACATAAATAGATAAGTACTAACCATTGCATGTTGCCTGGACGGTCGCGGGATTCATCATTCATCTGAACACACATTGGCGTACGCTTTCGGGATTCTTCCGGATTTTTAGGCTTTGCTTGGGGTTCATACATGTAAGGCTGTGGACCCAAGAATGTATCAACACTTGCAGATCTAGTTGCTGTATCATTTCGTTCGGTATCCGACTCAAAATCACTCCAATCTTCCAAACTATAGTGAGAACTTTCGCTGTTGGAATCGCTGGACGCCATGTTTGTTTACCGTTCTGGATACGGATTCCGGAGTTTGTGTTCCAGAACTGACGTCACGCGGACTTCGGCACTACTCGGCACGTGCTCGGCAGTTTCCGTGCGCACCAAGCTAAACTATTTATTTTTGGTTAACAGGCGTCATATTAAAAGGGCGGAATATAACAGTCGTGTTTCATGAGTGAGGATGAATACATTAAAAATTAGTGATACTCTAGAGTTTTCACGCTCTTTAAGGGTCACTGATTCCTATGAAAAGGAGACATCGGACTCCAATATCATCCGGTAATATCGTGTTTCTCGGACATTAACTTATACAGAGCGACTAGGCAAAGTAAAGGTTGTCTATAGTAAGATCTCCAGCTCGCGCGTCCATCTATGGCCGAAATGTTACAAACGAGTTTTGGTGCCACCCTAGCGGTGGGGATAACTATGGAATGATATTAGGGCCAAAATTCCAAATTCTTTCTTGTACATGCCATTCATGTAAATAACGTTATATTCATGTACTTTTCAAATTCTTTGTCCATCTTTTCAAATTGTTCATGCTATTATTTTCTCTTTATTCGTTGCATACTACTGCTCGCTTTGTGGTAAAACAAGTTCAAAAAGTGAAAATATGCAACGAAGAATAAAGCATATCAAATAAACAATAACGAATATAGAACTTGGAATTATGGCCCTAATATCGCGGGATTCGCCTTAGTCTCATTTGAATACCAGATGGCGCTGCTGCTCAGTCGTCCAGTTTGGCAATTAGAGAAAATGTACTCCGACTGATCACTGTCTCCAAGAGACCCCAGCAGATGGCAGCACTTCGATCTGCGAAAAAACGGGAGGGGGGGGGGGGGGTTTTACACATTACCTTCGCTTTGCGTAGAAAAATGGCAATCTTCATCAATAACGGTCATGGAAAAGTGTTGTGCCTTTAACAGTCCTTAACATCCTCTTGCTTGAGGGGGAGGGGGTCGCAACCCCCCTACCCCCCCCCCCTCCCTAGATCCGCCCGGCCTGAGTTGGGGTTGGGATAAAATAGGCTGGGGTTGGGATAAAAATAGCCATGTTGAGGTCGACGGGACTGCATGAGATGTTACTCATGAATATTCATAGTGCGGCAGGGGCGGATCTTGAGGGGGGGGGGGGGGGTTAGGGGGTCCCCCCCCCTCTCTTGAGAACTTGACCATACACTGGAAAAGTCGGGCTTTCCGACGAAATACAGCACAAATGGACTGTTAAAGTCGCCCAGTGCCCCTAGGCGGATCCAGGAATTTGGTAAGGGAGGGGGGTCCAAACTTGCAACCGGGAGATCCACCAATTTTTTAACGACCGGGGTGGGAATCCACGCCGCCTCAACTAGAGTTTTTTTAAAAAAAAAGAGGCGGGGGGGGGGGGGGGGGCACAACGTCAACGTATACTAAACGTGGGTTTAGTATACGTTGACGTTGTGGGTCCCCCGCCAGGCCCCCGCCCCCCACCCCTCTCCCCTGATTTACTGTGCGTGTGGGGAAGGCCGCCTGAAATAAGTTAATAATCCGATTAATCTTAGAATGCGTAAGATTTACAATTGATAATTTTTATTTAAGAAGGGGAAGACCACACTTTTGATATTAAATCAAGGATACTGCCATCCGTGAAATACAAAAAAATAAAAATGATTCTGTCCCGAGCGCGGCTCGGAAACGCGACCCCTGTAACGATAATCTGGACAGGCTGCCACTTCGCCGCGAAAGCTTCATGCAAAACGCCGCTGTTTTAATGCCTCTGCTTCTGACTCCTGGAACCTTTCATACACGCCAAGTTTGTCCGGCCACGTGTGTTCAGTGTTCACTTTTTGTTGAGATAGTAACATTAAAGTAAAATCTAGGACTCCTTTAATCATGAGATGTACCCAGATACGCCCGCACACTAATTAGGCCAGTAGGCATACAAAGGTGAGTTCTGGTATGCGAGCGGAGTAGTCGGACTCCGAAGAGTGCATAAACGAACGCGGAGATTGTGTTCCGATAGCGCGGTCACGTGGTACATTTTACTCCCGGACCCAGAGGAGGATCATGAGGATTTCCAACATGGCGCCCAGGCCCAACGACACGCACACAATATATAAAGTAGTCTTTCGACACGCAGAAAATCTGTAAATAATATTATAACTACTAGAATAAAATAATGAACACAACACGTACCCGTTTATTTTATGGTACTGTTTAACGTTGTTCATGATTTATGGGGTTCAGCAAGTGCAACATTCACGCTGACCGCGGATTTTGCGTTCGGTTTATCTTGATCCGCTCATGGACGGAAAGTATGAGTGCGCATGCTCCAAATATCTGCACTGATTACTCCGGTCGCATATCCGAACTCAATCCAAGTGTCACGTGATGGGGTATATTTTCTCTAATTGCCGAACTGGACGACCCAGCAGCAGCGCCATCTGGTATTAAAATGAGACGAGTGCCGCGATATTAGGGCCATAATTCCAAGTATCACATCATTCTATCATGAAGCGAGCAGTAGTATACAAGGAATAAAGAGCAAAAATAATAGCATGAGCAATTTGGAAAGCTGGACAAAGAATTAGAAAAGTACATGAATATAGCGTTATTTACATGAATGGCATGCAGAATGAAGGAACGGAACTTTGGCCCAAATGTCATTCCATAGATAACCGATGCCCGTTGGTATCATACGAGCGAAAGACGCGTAACCAAAGGGTGGTGGTGGTGGTGGTGGGGGGGGGGGGGGAGTGATATATATATAGGATATAGGAGACATATCGCACGGTCCCCGCTGTACAACCGCGCGGTACACCGGCAAACAGACACGATTTCTGAGAAACCGCGTCCTCAAAGTCATTAGAAGTTTCTGAGTAATTTGTAGCGTGTTACTCAATACAAGAAGTGACGAAAACAGGAGAAAAAACTAGGTGTCACAGAGGAAATATTGCGCTATGGATCTTTATTCAAGGAGCCAATCTAACAATCTTAAACACTGTATCAGAACTGCGATTCAGACGCCTCTGCATTACACACCTCATGTCAGTATCAGGCTATGACCATGTAATGTGTCAGATTTTGACATGCTGACACGCATAATATTCTGTGGGAGTCTTCGGTTTATACAGACGTTTCCCTGATATGGTGGACACAACACCGACAGGCATTGCAACGCTAGTTCTAGCCTGGTTCGCCAGCACAAACTTCGCTCACTCAGCAATACTTATGCAATATATATAGGAGCGGCGGTACCAGCTTACGCCAGTTCCAATATTTTCGCCAGGGAGCGCTGTTATATCAAATGCGAATTGTCTTTAATAGTATGTAAACATCGGGGTTGGGGGAGAAGTACTTAATACATTACTGCTTTTGTGGGAGTTCCGAGGTAAAGCCCCCACCCCTTTTTTTCGCCAAAATCCGCTCGGGAGGTGCTTTTCCGCGGTAACCCGCTCTATGAACCCACATTTTCCGACACATTTTCCGACACAGACACCCCCCCCCCTCACCTACGTGGCAAGTTTAAAAATATTTGCTCTATTCTGGTATATTTTTCATCATAACTATCCGCTTTGTAGGGGTATTTTTCATCATAAATATCCGCTCTGTAGGGGTATTTTTCATCATAAATATCCGCTCTGTAGGGGTATTTCTCATCATTAATATCCGCTCTGTAGGGGTATTTTTTTCATGACAAATATCCGCTCTGTAGGGTATTTTTTTCATCACAAATATCCGCTCTGTAGGGGTATTTTTTTTTTATCACAAATATCCGCTCTGTAGGGGTATTTTTTTCATCACAAATATCCGCTCTCTCAGGCATCAAGTTATTACAATTGCAAGCGTTTATAACGCTCATAAATCATTGTTATGTTGACATTATAAGTTGTAGCTTTGTTGATATGCGACTACATTTGACACTGGTGAGGGCCTATATCATACACATGCCGACAGAGACGAATCGAAGGCAAAGTGAAACCAGACCGTGTTTTATTACTCCCTCTCTCTCTCTCTGTCTGTGCGCCCTCTGCTATGTAATCATAGCATGGTCTTTGCTATCTGTGCACCTTTTTTCCCTATGCTTTCTCTCTCTCCGCCCCCTCTCTCTATACCCGAGTTCTCTCTGTACCCGCACCCGGGGGGGAGGGGGTGGGAGGGGGGGGGTTGGTAGCGGTGATGCACTCACATTCACTTGCATAAAACTGGCGTACGCTGATTGTAAAATCGCACGCATTTGGCGTCCCATCCAACCCATAACAAGAGTGGAATGAGCGTTTATGAAAGGAGTCGAAAACTCGACCGCCTTTAAATAACGTACGGAGAGACTCAATAGGCCAACATGGATATCTCAATTTAAGCAAAACCCTAAATGTTACTATCGTTCCATCGCAAATTAATTTTAAAATGATTAAAACGTGTTCATCCAGGCAAAGCGAAGGATTATACTGAAGGCAACACATTGAGGATGGAAGGGAGCCGAGGGCGGTGGGGGGGGGGGGGCATGCAGCTTCGTATTACGTGGAAATTTCCTTCATTATTTAAACTGGTCACTCATAATCGGCTACATGCTAACAATCGACGTATCTATATTTACGGTAATGATTGTCTAATACACACACAAGAGCAAAGTGTATGTATAACAATGCAAACGACCAGTGTTTGCAACCGCGATCGCCAGATGGCGCTCGTTGCCACGTTATGGCCCGCTTATTCTGGTAATGATGAATATTCATATAGTCCGCTTCATCATATATGCAAGTCATCGTGTAAAGGCAGAATCTTGGCGTAAAACCGTGCTAAGAACAAAACTTAAACGCCAAGACGACTATTCAGGTAGGCCTACATCAAAGGGTTATTACTTCGCCCAACACAACTTTCCATGGGACACGAGTAAACTTAGTAGGGAGAGGGTGGGGGGGGGGGTACCTTTTTCGATCTGGAGATTTGCGTTTAGCTATTGGCAATATGGATCGTTAGCCATACAGTTCCTGGTTCGACGCGAAAACCCTGTTTACCACGATCCGTTATAGCGGTCTGCGAATTCCTCGATATTCGCGATATCACCTCTAATGCGTCTTTTTTGCGCTCAGTCTTGAGCAGTCCTCATCTTGAAGATTTGATATTACTCTCCCTAATTCTTAGGGGATTCGCTATCAAAGATTCTAGTTTAACGCAAAGACCATATTTGCCGCGATCCGTTATAATAACAGTCTGTCAATTCCTCGATATTCGCGATATCACCTTTAAGTTTTTCGCGCTCAGTCTTTAGCACTCCTCATCTTGGAGATTCGATATCACTCTCCCTAACTTTTGGGAATTCGCGATAAAAGATTCTCTGTGCAGGATAAAAATCACATGTCTTTCTTCGCACAGACTACGAGGATATGACCAACTGAGGTTTAATCAGATTTAATCCTTTAGATCAATCATGTTAGCACGACCCATTGCATGGCTTACGCAGGGGCGGATCCAGGGAGGGGGGTGGGGTTATTGGTTGCCCCCCCCCCCCCCGCCCCTCACGCAGGGATGTGTTATAATGGAATTGGACCTAATCGACCATCTAGGCAAATATTTCAAATACGTCTTTTTGCGAAAAAAAAAAATAGATAGATATGAACTAATAGTGCACGCAGCAAAGTTAAAGACCATTTTGTTGCTCTAACGTTACTTCCCACCAGATTATATTGAACTGATGTCACGCCTGTAAATCTCCGGTCACACCATGGAGAGGGTCATAACGTCGTCATGTATGTATTCTCGCTCTCACTTGGCTGCGGCACATTGTGACCCTACGCCTGGGATAAACCCATCTCGCACTCGCCGACTGGGTTCTTCGAAAAGGTTCGATCTCTCATCTCTCAGGATGAAATGTGACTATGGTTCGGGCGAGGAAATGCATATAACATTGCTTCTCGTACGCGATGGGTTATCTCAGCACAAAATCTCCCATCCTATCCTGGTCTAAAGGCAGGATATGGGGAACTTGTGCTGAGATAAACCCATCTCGCACTCGAACCAATACCATATGCATATCGTTATGTGCATCCATCGACCATCCTCGCCATGCATACTGCAAATAGACAACATGATGTGACTAGTACAAAGAATCATCTTATTAGCTGGCGCCTTCGGCTATAAACCGATCCAGGCTCCGGCACTAGTAGTAGTAGTAGTAGAATAGTTGATTTAAGTGACACTTGGCATGAAACACTACATAATATACAATCACTTATATGTGTAAAACACAACAGCAGGGTTACATTGGCCAACCAGCCTAAGCAGCTTACGATTCACTATCTTTGCTTGAAAATTAACATTTTAACAGCGCAGTATTTGTATTGTGCATCTCCATTTTTATACAGGCAGTTACGTTTAAATTAACGTTACGTTACGTTTAATTTAATCATATAGTTACTGGTATAAGATGTTTCGTCGCTTAACAAATGAGTCTCTTACATAGTTTGAGGTGTGGCACTAAGCCCCGCCCACGCTTGAGTCCTTTTTCCTTAATCGTGAGTATGAAATTGACAACCATAGCTTATGGTAGGCACAAGTGAGAAGTACTCATCTCTAAAACTGACAACAAAGTGACATGCGGCTTGTTTGTTCGATTTGTTTGTCGAAAAAAGCACGTGGAAGACCTTTTTTCACCCCATGATTGGATAAATGCAACAGTGACGTCAGTGAATGATTGACAACCTGGATCGGTCTATTGTCGAGTGTAGGCCAGACAAAACAGCCGGTGGTTGGTTCGAATCCCCCCTGTGCAAAAGTCTACGTTTGTGCCGGGTAAAGATCCCACAACTGTCTTTGTAAAGAGTAGGGGTAGGGAATGGTGATATTGAGACATTGAGGTTAAGTGATATACTAGCTTGTTATTATCTCTTATCATATCTTTCTTGCCTTTAGTGTCATTTCACATAGTTCAGACCCGCCAGTGCAGGAATAATGTCATTTAAACAATATGTTCTGTAAATTTTATTACCAATCTCTTCTACATGTCAAATAGGTATATTATGTCTTGAATTTAAATCCTGAAAGCATGTGGGCAATCCGGCAAATTTGTTCACCGGGGCAGAAATTGGTGGCCGGCTTTATATCCCTGCGCGTCTGTTCGCTGTTCGGTATTCAGTGTGATGTCGACCGCGGCTCACTATCACGTCCACGCGCGATAAACTAGTCCGCGCAGTTTTATGTTCAAATTGTTGTTTTACAGACTCAACGTGATATAAAACATCTATGCATCATAATTTTAAGATACCTGTTACTGATATGGTAGACTAGTGCACATATTTTATGCGCAGTTGATCAAGAAAGTCGTTCGTCCTGGCCAGAAACGAAACTGTATTATGTATATGTTATTTCTTTTCTGAACACTTCAAGCGGGTGGTCTTAATTGTTCCTGAAAGACGTGCTGAAGGCCAAATTGCAAATCATCGCGGTTACAACGAAGGCGTTGGAGATATGGTCCATATTGACAAACTTCATTTACAAAGCCTTTGTGAATAGCCTGACGTTGTAGTATTCCGGCTATTAGTTTATTAGTTTCTTTAATGTGTTACGTAAATCCGTGCTTTGGGAACGCGTCGAAAGGGAATCGCCAGTGGGTGACGTAGGTCTGCTGGAAACCTCGCGCGTTACCAAAGCAACGACGCTTGTCGTCTGCAGTTCCGACATTAGATTTTGTAAAGGAAGGCCGGCAGTCAAAAAGACTGTCGGATTCCGTGTATTTAGACAATTTTTGAAGGGAACTGGCATAGCCAAGTGACCACCGACTCACCGGTAGGAGCCTAGGATAAGTTGTATTTATTTTTTATTAAGCGGAATTTAGTATATCGAGTAATAAAAGGGGTAAAGTCTGAAATTCTACTCCCGGCGTTTGTTGAGTTCCTCCAGTTAGTTTAACACAAAAAAAAGTGTAAATGAAACTTGGTAAATATATCTTAGGGGTAGGGGTTGCAACACCGAGCCAAGCGGTCCTAGGGGAATTAGGTAGACATCCAATCAGATATCACTGTGAGAAGAGAGCCATTAAATATTGGGTTAAATTGCTAGTAATGCCGCATAACAGACTCGTAAAAGCTGCATATAACATGTTATATCAACATGACGATGTTGGGAGAACCACAAAAAAAAACTGGGCTACGCAGGTGAAGATTTGGTTATTCAGACATGGTTTCGGTTATGCGGGGATCACGCAGACAGTTGGGGACCCAGTTTGTTTCATGCGAGAGGTTTCTCAGCGAGCCAGGGATATTCTCATTGGTACTCCAATGTGTGTGACAATACAAAGCTGGCACCAGAATATTGCTGCTATAAAACCCCGAGCGCTACCTCACATGTATACGATTCAAACCTTTGCGTAGCGTGTATAGCAGATTCCGATGCGCGAATTTTAATTTAATGATGGAAAAAGGGAGACATTTAAATTTACCCTTTCAAGAAAAGCTATGCATCCATAGTTAACGCGTCGGGGTATACGAAGTCGAGTCACAAGCTTACTTTTTACTAAAGTGCTCGTTGTATGACGATATTCGTAAGCTCTACATAAAGAACTACTATTATGCGTTCCCAAGATTGGATAAATTTGTAGAACTGATGTCCACAAACAACGAGCAAGTTATGTTTAATTTATGTAAATTTGTAAGCTTGGCTCTCCAAAGAAAGTACCAGTTTGTTCTCTTGTTTGTGACTTGTTTATGTACCTTGGCTGGAGGCCAGCCTATAGTACGAAATAAACTAAACTAAACTATAAACCGCCGAAACGAACCTTGCTGTGTGAGAAGTACGCTAATAAATTATACAGATATTTTTCTGTTCCCGTAACCAACGGGTTGCGGCGGAGAAATACCACAACGTTACTTCCTAAAGTAAGTACTCTACACCACAGGCGCCGTAAATCAACTGACACGGAGAGGGGGGTGGGGCTCACCGCCTACACACAACAAGACGTTTAGGCGGTGCGGACCCCCCCCCCCCCTTCCCGCACTCCGCCCTGTGTCAGTTGATTTATGGCGCCTGTGATTCAGTCTTAGGCTTCTGTGTCGTGTTTGTACAGCGATAACATTTTAACAATCATAATGCTTGTAGAAAATTGCTGTATGAGCAGCTTTTATTGTGGGGGTCACTTCCCTAAGATCTCATAGATTTTTGAAATAAGCCTGGCGGCATGCGGCAAAACGATTTTGCGACCAAATAAAAAATTGTCGTTTGTACAAAATTGGCGACGTGTTGGCACAAATTTATATCTCACGGAACTAAAGAAGTTAACATAAGAACAAGTTCGGGATATCGATTTTATTGGATTCATGTGAGTATTTGTGCTGAAGACGAATATTTATTTGGGAACATCAATTGCATGCGATGAGTATAGGCGTTACAATAAATCATCAGACTGTGAAACAGTAACGTCTGAACATTCAGGCTAGTCCAAATATAGCGGTGATCTCTCCAGGCTAACGCTGGAGAGATCGCACCAACATTGTGGCGCTGTTGCCGAAAACGTCTCTAACTACTAGTTAGATACGCGATGGAGCTAGTCCAAACAAAATACTCATGATTGATCTCAAACCAACATTCTAATTTTAATATTGTCCCAATATAATAATTTTTCTATGTCAAAAAACTGGTTTTCCTGCCAGAAGGGTATAAATCTAGCTTACCATGCCTCAAAACAATATACGGTAGGCCATACCAATTTTTGTGTATCCAGTCTAGTTGGGCATGGTAATGAAACATATCACCAGATATTTTATGATAAAAATAGCTAGGATATCAACAAATTTACAAATGCTGAATGAAATTCCTTTTCCCGAAACTAAATAACCTTTTGAAATATCAACCTTTGAGTATATTTACAAACAAATTGTTGTACTTTGTATTATCAACATCCCCTAGCTGACAAGGAATTAATATTTTAATAAAAAAAAGCAACAGTTATTGAATTAAAAGTTTAATTAAAAAGACAACAATTATTGAATTGAAAGTTTAATGAAAAAAGGCAACAATTAGTGCATCAGCGGTTTCAGTAGCTCATATTGATAAGCAACATACATGTGTACCGTTCTGAGGATGAGAAGCCCGTCTGGACCACTCCTATTCAAGCTGTATTACTTTCAAATAGCGATACTAGGCATACTTAATAAACAGGGTTTAGCATGTAAAAGTGTCTACCAGTCAATAGGCCACTAACATGTGGCCAGTTTACTTCATTTTACTTATACATTGGTGCGACTTATCCATGGCTCAAGTCTAAATATTTCTCCAAATCGGTGGGTGCTTCTTATATATCGGTGTGACTTACACACCAGAAATTACGGTAAGATATGGACAGTTTACTTAAATAAAATGTTATCTTTACTTTCTAAAAACATTTTTTGTGAGGGATACCAGTATTACATTTGTAGCAAATTGTATAGAAGGATGATAGAAAAAAAAGGATGACGATAAAAGATACTTCTGACATGGTGTGAGTGTTCAAGAAGCGTGTACACTCCTGGTGTATTTAGCAACTGTTCAGTATATGTTCTCATGGGCAGGTCACAACAGGCAATGAAATATGTTTTTCATGAAGGAGTTACTTCCGAAAATAGTTTTAATGGAAATGTTATAGTTAAGTCCTTCTAATCTAAATATTTATGGACATGTTGTCAACATATTTTTTGGGGCCAGATTGGGGCACTTTCTGTAAAAGGATGTAGCTTTGTTATGAACATATACCTGGTACATAAGTTTTGTACAGCATGCCATAGATTGCTATAGATAGATGACCAGCCTTAAAATTGAAATTAAAAAATATTTCATCAATCTATGAATAAGATATATATAATGATCCTAAAATAATATCATTAAATATAGGGAAAGTAAATACTTATTCCTGTATTTCGCTGCATATAATTCTAAGTCCAAATATTAACGCTAAACTACTAAGCCGTCCATCTTATCTAATTACAATTGTTTATAAAAAAGCATTATTTCTATAGATAGATACGATATTTCAGTACATGTATAAGCAGCTTTAAGACTATAAACTATATCTACTTCAGCTGATACAACAGCTATAAGGCTATGACAACTGTTGCAGTTGATATAGCAGCTTTAAGAACTACATAATTATTAAATGGGCTCGCAATGTAGGCGATGCCTATTCATATTATCGAGCTCTAGCAAGCTATAATGGCAACGTATAAGCAGAAAAGAAAAAGAGAATAAGAGAGAAACAACAGAAAAATTAGTGCAAAACATCAAAAGTTATATGTTTGGCTTGCCATACATTGCCATACTATACGATAATAAAAACGTCAACCGCGCGTCATGGCCGCGAATGAAGGCGATAATAGGGGAAGGTCAGTGGCAATAAAACTGAATATACAAGTAACATTATCAGTTCATTGCTTGATTTGTCGGAAGGAAAAAATAAAAATAAAGATTATTTATGGAACCTAAATATAACCAAAACAGATTGGTTCTGTCCTTATTTACCATAATTCTTTTTGGACGTTTACCGATCGAAAGAAGGGCAATTTCCCCCCCAATTTCCGAAAGTTTTCGATTCATGCGGCTTTTTGTCATCGTTTGTTATTGTTTAAGTTTATTTAAAACTACAGTATCACATTTAGGTCGACTGACTGAAACTATTGTTCCCAAGTTTTCATAAAGGTTTACAGGGACGAGAGAGTTTCAACCTGCGTCCGTCAGTCAACAACCATGGCATCAGGCGTCAAGTGTTCAAGTCAATCGCCGCGGTCAGTGACAACGTCGTAGTCAGTGAGTATGACAGTGACAGTAAACTGCCAAATGAGAGGTGAAATTTCGTCTAAATTAACGCTGCTGTCAAAGTGTCAAGTGATTATGTCACGTCTATGACTGTGATTATGTCAAATCTATCGTTGTCAGCCACCGAACTATGTTCTGGTCGGTAGGTTAGGGCCTAGTAGGCCTATTTTTCACAAGCGCTCAGATCAGTGGACGCCTTTTGCGTCTGGCCCTGGCCTGGACCCGGGCTACGGCATGGATAGGCTAGAATGACTTACGCATGTTTTACTTCTAGGCTGCATTCTTATTTTCATGATCTATTTGAAAAACAACTTTCAAACAGAAGTAGGCTAAGATATAAATCACAGAATGCCAACTCCGCATGACATTTTAAGTTCAGACGTTGAAAGCTAAAAACTGCAGGCTCAAAAACTGCGGGCTTGCTTGGGGGCACTTGCGCCAAATCCAAATATTGGCACAAGTGCCCCCAGGCAAGCCCGCTTCTCTAGGAGCACAATATTGTCCATGCTAAATTCTTTAGACGCCAGTCGGGAATCGACTGTAGCTTTTATCATAATATGCGCGCCTACAATGATAGTGTTCATGTATTTTATATACATTGTTCTTCTGACATCAAAAACGTATTGGAACACACGACTTTTCTCGACCAATGGTTGTACTTTGTATTGTCAACATCCCTTTGCTGACAAAAAATGACAATTTTAATCAGAAAGCAACATTATAGAAGAGTCAGTAGCTCATATTGATAAGCAATATGAGTATGACACCATGTTGAGGATCAGAAAACTATTTGGACCACTGCTAATGAAGTTGTATTAATTTCAAATAGAGGTATACCAGGTATATATAATAAACATGGATTTAACATGTAAAGTGTCTAAATAGGCAACTAACATATGGCCAGTTTACTTCATAATGTTTTTATCTTTACTTTCTAAAACATTTTTTGTGAATGATACCGGTATGTACATTGGTAGCAAATTGTATAGACGATTGACATAAAAAGAAGGTTGATGATCAAACATACATAGTATAACATACTATACAATTATTTTTGACATGGTGTGAGTGTTCAACAAGCTTACTCATGGTGTATATACCATAGCAACTGTTTATGTGTATGTTCTCATGGACTGGGCACAAAAGGCACTAAAATATGTTCTTCATATCTTAGAAGGAGTTATCTCAGAAAATAGTTATAATGGAAGTGATATAGTCAAGTCCTTCTAATACAAATCAAAATAATTAGGGTAATGTTGTCAACAAAATTTGGCCAGATTAGGGCACTTTCTGTGGAAGGGTATTCTAATGAACTATATCAATTAATATTTGAGCATTATTGTATATTTTACCTTTTAACATATACCTATGATAAATATCGTAAAGCATGCTATAGATTCCTATCGATCTATGACCAGCTTTAAACATGATTTGGACATATCTCATCAACCTATATATAATATAAGTAAAGAGAAAAAGGAGCAGAATTATCATAACAGAATATCATTATTAATAGGCCCAAGTAGCTAGCGGTACTTATTCCTGTATTTCTCTGCATGTAACTCTAAGCCCAAATATATTTAGGCTAAACAACTAAACCATCCATCTTATTTAATTAAAAAATACATAAAAATATATTTTCTACATTATTATTAAATTTGGGTGAGCTCGCAATTTAGGCAATGCCTATTCATATTATTTATTTAATAGATCTTACCCTCGTACGCCGGATTAGAAGTAATTGGGTTAGAAGTCGTTGGCCACCTCCAGCTCCGTCAGTAGCGTGGACACCGACTCCATGCAGCTCGCCTCAGCCGCTTCCGGTCCAATCCCGATCACCAGGAAACGACCGGAAGTGCGCACGCACACCACGGCCTTCTCGCCGCTGAGCGAAATTTCGCGGGCCGTCACGTGAGCGTTTTGCTCAATGGACGTGATCTTATAGGCCTTGGCGGCCAGCTGAAAGACCTCGCCCCGCCGACCGGAAGTCAACACTATCTGTAAGTGCTGCACTTCGCATGCGCCGAGTTGAAAGTCCTCCGTGCACGTCATGACTTCTTCCTTCGTGTCGAAGATGACGACATGGTGGAGGTCGGTAGTGGCCCCTAGGTGGCGTATGTGAACGTCCCAGTCCCTCATCTGCGTCTTGATCTCCTGAAGTTAAACACTGGAGCGATAAGTTATTGCACCCAAGATTAAAGTCATGCATGCAAATTAGTACAATCATTTTTGAAAATAATAAGTGTACCTCAAAAGGGATATTACGTATGCCCCCATATCATTCAAAGGTCACCGCGCGTCGTTCCTGTAATATCTGACAGACGGAAATAAAGTGAATTCGGAGCCCTGGCTGGAGATTCGGGAACCCTTCGATAAGACGTCATGGTTACCTCGTAGACGTTGGTTTCTGTCGGCACGGCCGGCGTCTCATACAGAGTACGTAGGGCGGACACGCCAGTCGCTACTTGACATGTGTCCGCGTTCGTCTCTACGTCTTTAAACAGCTTTCTGCGAAGGGAGAATTCCAAATTGATAAGTGGGTAATTAATACATTAGCAATGACATCCAATTAAGTCACACAGTATTATTATATCATGCTCCAGACCTCTATTGGCTGAGTAAAAAGACCGTCACGATGAACGACCGTTAAAGGTGGAGACGAGAATAAATTCTAACCTGAGATTCTACTGCCAAGGCCGAATGAAAAACATGACTTGTTAGTGCTTAAGGCTACTATTCTGCAAGCTAAATTGCACCAATTTAACCAGTGATGCATTTAACCAATATTCGTTCAATACAAAGTGGAATCCTATACTAGGCCTACTATTAATAACATTTGTGCATACTATGAGTCAATGTATATTATGCCGAATATTGTTATTGTTATATCATTGATATTTAATGTCCGTAAGTTGGAACTGAAACAGAACAAAAAAGATTTTAAAAAGCAGAACCAGTTTGGTCCCCATGTTCTGTGACGCACCCATTCGTCATGAAGTTGATGCAAATGAAGAAGTTGAAGTTGCGGACACCCTGACGTCGCTTCTGGCGTCCTGCCAACAGCACCAGCAGCGTCACGAACAGGAACAGGACGACGACTACCCCCAGGATCACCATGCCAACCAACAGGTTCTTGTCCCCGCAGAGTTTATAATTGTCGCATGCGCCATCCCTACAGGAGCCAGGAGGGCATGCTGCAGCGTCAATGGAGACACCAATGCTGAGTGCAATCTATATAGGTATGATGTCTGTCATCAGATTTGTTTAACGTGGGTAATTATCACTTGTGTTCGGTCATACCTTACCCTCCACTTACGTTAATAATTTACCCCCAAGCGTGTACAGTACGACAGTTATTCTGTAGCCTAATCGGGGTGCGGCTAGCCAATGTAAACCAATGGTCTTATAGTAGTCCAATTCCGTATGTACGGTGCTGGCCTCTATTGGTCTCGCCAGTCACCGTTACTTATGGGGTGTTCCTTCCCTAGATCACACCACTGTTTTACATCACTGTGCCATCCTATATTGGGCGATATTACAACCATCCTAATGTTGTATCGTGGCCCTGTAGACGTACCTTGGGCTCTTCTGCATGCAGAGCAAACAGTGTTCTTCATGGAACATTTGATACATTCAATTATGACTTTCACCAAATGACATTGTGATACTGTAGTTTTATAATATATCTATGAGCGGCATTGCATGGAAACACCTATGTGATACATACACACGCACTTAGCTGAACTGAGGCGGGCGCGATAGCTCTGGCCACCTGAGAGCCTAACGGCACGTGGATCGGTGGTTCGCGCCCCGCTGTGGCCATGTCTGTGTGGTCGCAGTATAAAGATTCCATGTCTTTCTTCGCAGGGGTTTACCCCTGGGGACATGACTCCACTCTCCCTTCCTTCTCCCATTGACGCGATATGACCAAAAGTGGTTAAAGCGTCCTGAATAACCAACCAACTAACCAAACTGAGCTGAACTCGTCGCTAGACAAATGTCAGGGTTCAGGATTTATTTCTTTCGTCACTCGATAAGCCCGAGAGCGCCATTTCGGATGATTTTCAGTGAGGCGCGAACCTCCGAACTCCGGCACGATGGTTGGCCTAGCAGAGCTCACTCGATAAAGCCGAGAGCGCTAACCACCCGGCCATTCGGGTAGCCGGGCCGAATAACACCAATCTCGAAGCGCGAAACACGGTGACGCAACTACGTGAATGCCCAGCCTGAGCATTTTTGGTAAAATAAAAACTCCGGCTGTGGGGAAATGCGTGTGGGAGACATGTGACGCACCTGTTTCCTGGTTCGTGCCATTGACAGCAGAGAACTCATTCTGCCAGTAGTGGTAGCAGAGGTAGTGATGGTCGTCAGGGGCCACCACCCACTGGAGGCCATCACCCTCAGCGTCGTTATACCGACCCACCCCCACCGTGAAGAGCTGCACCCCCAGTTCCGTCAGCTTGCTCGTTTCATCCTGCACCTACCGTGGGTGGAGGGGAAGGGGTGGTTAATGGTTGGAGGCAGGCGAGAGAGAGAGAGAGAGAGAGAGAGTGAAGGGGGAGGGGGGCGAGGGGGGAGTGAGGAGGGAGAGGAGGAGTCATGGCATCTCAGGGCATAATCATAGCAGGAGCAAAATATTATTTATATGTATTGCTATATGTGCAAAATACAAAAACCATGGAACCCCGCTATAAAGACCATCTACGGGACTGAGCAAAAGTGGTCTCAATAGAGGTGTGGTCTCATTAGCGAAACTTGCCCAATAACAACAGTTTGTGGTACAATCGATGGGATTAAGGGATTATGGGTTATCTCCCGTCAACAATGGGGCGGTGAGATGCAATGGAGGGAGGAGGGGGGGTGGATGTCGGTTATGTAGTACGAAAACAATTGTAGACTGCATGACTCCTTGATCCAGTGGCTATAGCTTGGAACTTATATTGGCGTGAAGGTAGACCAGCTTAACGTTGGAGAGACAAATGCCTCTTGGATGAGATGGTTTCATTTTGCCTTGGTCACTTTTCTAGGTACACCAGATTGTGACTACGTAATGAGTTCTATTTTAAACAAACCGGTTGTGACTCACCCTCGCATGATCTTCGCGCCACATCGCGTGTATTTATGTCGAATTTATGGTAAGAAAAATAATTAATGTTCATTTCCTTTGAAAAGAGTAGTTCATGAGCGCAGGCAGTCACAGCCATATTATACTATGGTAGTCATTGTGGCTCACAGGTCTTCTGGCCCAAACTTTTTTTGGCGTCTATATTTACGCGCACCGGATTTGCTTATAGGGGTTAGCCACTAAACTGACATGACTGCTGCCTATAGTGATTGGGTTGGGGTGAGATGGAGTGCTTACTCAGCATGCGTCAGCGATCACAAGATCCCAAAAAAACACATTAGATATCGCTACATAATGGCCGCAGAACACGCGCTGGTCTAATTCACAAACTGTGACAACATTCATTCTTTATATAACCATAGGAATGCCGCAGAGATAAAATATTGAGAATGTGTTAAAATAATCATGCTAGAAGTAAGCGGGGTTTCCTAGTAGCATAAATGGGGTTCCCATCGAGGAAACCTGATAGTTATCGTTATAAAGATGGATTCAGTGAAAATCTCTTTCCATGTAATATGATACCAAAGTCTTGTCATACGCCTTTTACGGCGAGTGTCACGTGGATCGGGTTTCCGCTTCCGGTACCTACTTTTTTCTCCGATTGTGGTGGGAAGGATCCGTCTGATACTAGGAAGAGAACCGCGTGACCACCATCTCTAAATGAAGAGAGACTGCATCATTTAGTTACTGTAGTCTGTGGGGGATGCCACTTTTCCCCTGTGATCTTTAGCATACTGTGTCTTTCCTAGAGATAGATCTCGAATGAGCATGCATGTAAGCGGACGAAGAGTGAAAGTCTCTTTTCTGTGTCAAAGTGTGATTCAAATCTGTTGTTTCTGCGTGATGCAATGAGGAATCGCGAATTTTTTGGACATGGCTACTTACACACTCGATTTCTTTCATGATATAAGGCCCTCAGCCTCAGTGGGGGGAAGTGGGGAGCAAGGGGTATTTCCGCTCCTCGTTAAGAAGTATTTCCTCTCACCGTGAAACGGCAACGAGGAAAATAATTCTGTGCGAACTGGGTATTAGCCGACCGCCGTGATCAAGAATGTTCATTAATCAAACTGGGAACTGGGAATTTTAATACTAAATAATCGGGAATCGGGAAATCTTCAAGTTAGTATCATGTATACACCCTTCCTTTGAATGAATTTTAAATCCTCGTGACTTAATAAATAAATAAATAAACAAATCAACGGGATCCGGGAACACGACCCTCCCCCCTTGCCCCCCCCCCTTCATTACTGTTATACAATGATCATTGATAATAAACTGATTCGTTCAAGTGTTGGTGAAATGTTTAATACTGTATTTCGGGCTCTCCCTTTAGTAACCTTGACCAAAACTACGTCTGAATGAGATCAGCCATAATTCGAGGACCTTCACTATGTTGATCTCATATTCGATTCAAGTAATACGTAGTCCGTAAGAAATGTGAGACCAAATTAATCACAAAAAAACATGATAGACAAGAAACATCTGTTCTTTTAAAACTATTCAAAGTCCCAAAAGTATCACAGTATTGATGCTTAGATTTGAGCAATTGTAATGCGAGACAGAGGGGCTGGCGTTTAACCGAGCGGCCTCTGCCGGGAGATCGCTCGGTGAGGGCTGACCTGCTGTTATCCTGAATGTCCTGATATGCAATCTTGAAAGCCTCATGAACAGCGGTGAAGGCGTCATGGGTTTGCTGAGATATACAGTTTATGATGTTATACAAATCACAGGCCTCGATATGATCTCCAGCCGAGCTAAACACCTGCAAGCACGTAAAATACATCAAGTGCATACTCAAATTATAATAGTAAACACATAAAATAAGCCAGTTAATGATATAAATGACCAATGAAATCAAGCACACAGAGGGACAAGCAAGGTCAACCCATAACCGGTCAATCAACTAAGCACCTAGAGGGCAAACCTCGGGCAGATTCAGTCGTAATATTTAACCATCAGAATTATTCTTCATCCGCGAAAATGGAAATGAATCCAATGGAAGATATATTCGCAGCTTAGCATCAAAATACAACAATGCTTATCATTTAGTGTGCTACTGGTACCGCACCGGACAGATTCGACTTTAATTGCTTAAAAGTCATGTCAGTGTTTTCGAGTTCGATCGACGTCAGAGGCGCGAAGCGCGTTGAACTTTGGCCCCGTGTTATTTTGAAATAATTTCAAGGTTAACTCTTCCATTGGGATCGCAAAACAACGGAATGTTTATAATTTCAAATTCGGCATAGAAATTACAGCATTCAACCTGAAGAACCCTCCAAACCCATTCGTGACCCAATCACAGGGAGAATATGCGGTACGGTACGATACGGGAAACAATTTAGTACCGGGTAACCCCGTGGCCCAGCAGATAGAGTGTTCGGCTATTATCGAGCGCGCTGCGCAGTTCGTACGCCACCTGTGCAAATTTGTTGATGACTGATAACGATCACCCTGTCTTTTTTTCTGGCAACGAATAGGCAGTTACTCCCGGAGACATGGCTCCTCCCTGCGTTGACCCTTTCCACTGTCGCGATTTGACCTACAGAGGTAAAAGCCTCCTGCCTACACTAACCAACTAACAAACCATATAATTCAGAATACTAAGGACGGATGCAGGATTTTGAAATAGGTGAAAGCATATTTATGATCATTCTCAGCTAACATGACCAGGCCCAGCCAACTGACCTTAATCCCTTAATATGACCTTGACCTTTACCCTGACTAATTATGACCCGGCGCATGCATGACCTTGCGACCTACCCTACGTTTGGCCGTGCGGTTGAAGGTTATGACCTGAACCCTGGTGTGGTTCGGGTGAATGACGACTCCGGCCTCGGAGATGGCGTAGTTGACGAGGTCTAAGGTGAACTGCTTGATCTCACCCAAGCTCTCTTTTGTAGAACCGCTGACATCCAGCACGAAGGTCAAGTAAAGGTTTTCACGCTTCAGAGAGCCGATCACCTCTTGCCGCGCGGACTCAAACTGGTCACGTGACCTATTCTGGCAGGCCGGGAACGAAATGTCCTGGCCCCAAGCCTCGCGAGGCGACGCGAGCAGCAACGATATTACAATGATGATCAGTCTCGATGTGTTTTTGCTGGGTGCCATGTTGTTTTATAGTGCATCTATTCAGGGTTCTGCGCCCAGCCATACGCTTGCAATATGTTCTCGGGTGCGTGGTTCGGTGGATGTCCGATCGCTTCCCTGGCAACCCCTAGCTGGCTATCTCTGGCTCTCCTTGGACGTAAGAACTTACTTGCACTACAGGTAAGTCTGCAATACCAGTTTGTTTCCTCGCTCTAAGCACCCGGGTGCTATATATACTGACGGCACCGGGACGGTTTTATCGCAGGGCCACGTCAACCTCAAGCTCCGTACCCCTCAGCCCCGGTACGACATTGTAAATTTATTATTAAGACTTGATGAAGGTGTGGACTACAATTTGCATATGTAGGAATGTGAACCGGAAAAAGGGCATCAGGTACGCACAATGGTCTTATGTCACATCCGCGTCGGCGATACCGTCATCGGGTTATACACGGATACATAATTAATGTGCGTCTCGTTGCGCGACACGGATATCGTTTCCATGTACCCACGACCGTGAGTCATATTCTGAGCAGGGTTATTATTCAACCCCATTATAGTGGATATTTAGTGTGGATATTTATCATGGAAAAATACCCCACCTACACTGTTCGTAAGTTAGTGCCAATGCACCGATATTTCATATGTACACGAACACGAAGTGTGTAGAGGATGACTCCGTACCGTACCGTGTCCTACCGTCAGCATACGGAGAAATGCGCTTCGCATTTTTCTTATCAATTTGCGCAGCGCCGCCCTGGCGAGCAAGAATGAAAATGCATTGAGGAAGTAGGCGAAGTAATGGAGCCCTAGCGGCGTGAGTCGAGGGCAGAAAGTGGAAAAAGTGAAGGCGTTGCCGCTGAACGCACCAATAATCAGCAATATAGTTAGTAACCCCTGCCCCCCGTTGACTCATGACTTTATGAAGTTGAAAAGAGACTGCGGACGGTCTTTGCATAGAGTGACTAGGCAAAGCTAAGAGTATATGTTGTAAGATCTCCAGCTCGCGCGTCTGCCTTTGGCCGAAATGTTACAAACGAGTTGTTGTTGCCGCCTTAGCGGTGGGGATGCTACATTCTAGCCTGATAACTGACGCGGTGGTGGACGCGTGGTGTTCCCAGATGACGAAGAATAACTTTATTTATTCCGAGGTCACGTTGCATTAAAAGGAGAACTATCCGCATTCAAAAGAAGGGCGGATACATGATATTAAACTGGCGATTTCCCGATCCACGGTTATTTAATATTAAAATTCCCAGACCGCGATTAATGAAAATCGTTGATCACGGCGGTTGGCTAATACCCCATTCCCAATTTATGAAGAACTATTTGCCCCAATCCCAGTTTGCAGTTCCCTTGCTCCTCCCCCCTAAGAAATTTACTGACAATCATCTAACCTTATCGATCAAAAATGCGTGACTGGATAATATTGACAACAACATAAAGCATTCTGCCTTTCTGATATCGTTATTGAAACTTATTAAGTCTTATTTCAACAAGGTCAAATATAATTAAGCGAACCCGCAGGACCGCTTCACGTCATGACACTTGACAGCTATTGTTCCGACTAGGACCTATAGTCTAGCACGATCAGTGGCCGATCAGCCTTTCCTTTCGAACTGAAGCGACACCAAACAGGATGGATGGATTTCAATATCTAAATTCAAGACAAAATATATTTATTTGACATGGAGAAAAGATCGGTAACATAACATTTACAGAACATATTGCTTTAAGACATGATAGGTAAGCTTGCTCACGTTGCAAGGATGCAACATCTGAAACATATACCCTTATTTGTTTCAAATTGCCCCTCTACAAGACTCGTTACATTGGTCAATAATTGAGAAATTGGTTACGGAAGACAGTGTGTTGGGGCTAATGCTTTGAAAAATTGACACATGTTGTCCTTTACATATTGTCTCCGGTTGTGTGCCAATTTGCATCGAAATACAGAAATAGAACAACAGTATCAAACTTTAACATGGGACCATATCAGGCATGGGTCGATTACATTGTAAATGTAATCGATTACGATTACGATTATGAATACAGTAAATATGAAAGTAATCAATTACGATTACTATTACATTGAAAGTAATCATGATTACAATCATGATTACTTCTATGTTTTTAATCAATGAACCCTGGACTAGACCTTTAAGTAGTTGTTCCAACAAACACTGAACATTGGATGAGCGGGGCCACACATATGCAGACTGGGCAGCTTGGTTGGGCGAGCGGCGGATTTATGATCATACGGCAATGCGTTTTCCAAAATTTTTGAGGGCCTTTCCTTAAGGTTACAGCCTACGGCAGTCACTTTCTGAAGAACAACCCTCGATCGTAGGATCTTAATACTGTTATAAAAGTTATCATATTAGATACATATTAAATATTAAATGTTAAGTTTAATATAAAACGCTATATATATATAAATCCGCCTTAGAAGGTGTTGTGGGCAACATAACTTACAGCCTCTGTGTTAAATGACAGGTAATAAAGGAAGCCACAATGCTATAGGACACTACTGAACACAAGCAGACAATCCTATCGCATCACAGCCCCCACCCACCCACTCCCAACACAGCCCCCACCCACCCACTCCCAACACAGCCCCCACCCACCCACTCCCATCACAGCCCCCACCCACCCACTCCCATCACAGCCCCCACCCACCCACTCCCATCACAGCCCCCACCCACCCACTCCCAACACAGCCCCCACCAACCCACTCCCATCACAGCCCCCACCCACCCACTCCCAACACAGCCCCCACCCAACCACTCCCATCACAGCCCCCACCCACCCACTCCCATCACAGCCCCCACCCACCCACTCCCAACACAGCCCCCACCCACCCACTCCCAACACAGCCCCCACCCACCCACTCCCATCACAGCCCCCACCCACCCACTCCCATCACAGCCCCCACCCACCCACTCCCATCACAGCCACCACCCACCCATTCCCATCACAGCCCCCACCCACCCACTCCCAACACAGCCCCCACCAACCCACTCCCATCACAGCCCCCACCCACCCACTCCCATCACAGCCCCACCCACCCACTCCCAAAACAGCCTCCACCAACCCACTCCCATCACAGCCCCCACCCACCCACTCCCATCAGAGCCCCCACCCATCCACTCCCAACACAGCCCCCACCCACCCACTCCCACAACAGCCCCAACCCACCCACTCCCATCACAGCCTCCCGCCCACCCACTCCCATCACAGCCCTCGCCCACCCACGCCCATCACAGCCCCCGCCCACCCATTCCCATCACAGCTCCCACCCATCCACTCCCATCACAACCCCCACCCACTCCCAACACAGCCCCCCCCCACCCACTCCCAACACAGCCCCCCCACCCACTCCCATCACAGCCTCCCGCCCACCCACTCCCATCATAGCCCCAACCCACCCACTCCCATCACAGCCCCCGCCCACCCATTCCCATCACAGACCCCACCCATCCACTCCCAACACAGCCCCCACCCACCCACTCCCATAACAGCCCCAACCCACCCACTCCCATCAGAGCTCCCACCCATCCACTCCCATCACAACCCCCACCCACTCCCAAAACCGCCCCCCCCCACCCACTCCCAACACAGCCCCCCCCCCCACCCACTCCCATCACAGCCTCCCGCCCACCCACTCCCATCATAGCCCCAACCCACCCACTCCCATCACAGCCCCCGCCCACCCATTCCCATCACAGTCCCCACCCATCCACTCCCATCACAACCCCCACCCACCCACTCCCAACACAGCACCCCCCCCACCCACTCCCATCACAGCCTCCCGCCCACCCACTCCCATCATAGCCCCCACCCACCCACTCCCATCACAGCCCACACCCACCCACTCCTGACACAGCCCCCACCCACCCACTCCCATCACAGCCCCAACCCACCCACTCCCATCACAGCCCCCACCCACCCACTGCCATCACAGCCCCCACCCTCCCCACTCCCATCACAGCCCCCACCCACCCACTCCCATCACAGCCCCCACCCACCCACTCCCAACACAGCCCCCACCCACCCACTCCCATCCCAGCCTCCCGCCCACCCACTCCCATCACAGCCCCCACCCATCCATCCCCTTCACAGCCCCCACCCACCCATTCCCTTCACAGCCCCCACCCACCCATTCCCATCACAGCCCCCACCCACCCACTCCCATCACAGCCCCACCCACCCACCCCCAAAACAGCCTCCACCCACCCACTCTCAACACAGCCCCCACCCACCCACTCCCATCAGAGCCCCACCCATCCACTACCAACACAGCCTCCCGCCCACCCACTCCCATCACAGCCCTCGCCCACCCACT